>CM053764.1:31432346-31454983 GCA_028658305.1 Pachyuromys duprasi
CAAATGCAGTGTTCTCAGTAACATGTCTGCTGCTAGTAAATCCATTGGAAAAGATAACACTGAGCTATGGGAACATTAAAAAGAACATGATGGTAAGTACTCAACCCATATGGAAAAAAGTGTCTGTCTATTATTTTCCTAACCAAAGTTTAAAGGAGGCTTTATGGAAAAAGTATCTGTCAAGATGGGAGCAGGAAAGTGACAGCTGGAGCCCAGAGTGGAAGGGAGTGTGGTAGTTCAAAGCCTACAATGCGGCTGAGCATTTCAGGTTCTTGGACAAATATGCATCTCGGAGAATGAGGCATCCAGCTCTGATTCCTTTCCTGATGTCACACAGCCCACATTTCTAGCCCAGGCACATCAACTCTATATTCACACTCAGCATCACAGTGTATTTTATTATCCTCTCAAAACTCCATTTCCCAGTGGCAACTATTTTTCTCCCAGACAGGATGTCTTAATGATGACATTTTGATTTCTTTCAGGCTTCTAAATGACACCATTAACATTTTCTCGAATCCATCCCTTAGATCTCATGTCCAACAGGCCCATTTCATTACTTCAGTTGCTCTTGAGAGCCTGGGAGTGTTTAAGAGCATCACTAGGTGCCCAAACTGCAATAATATCTGTTTTCTATTATAAATAAAATGGTAAAAAAAAATGATATGCTTAAGTCCCCAACAATATGTGCCCAGCTCTTCAAGCTCTAAGGTTACTTACAGCCTGTTTACAGCACATCTCTGTGCTGAGGCTTTGGTATGATTCTTGCAGACTAGTAAGTATATTAGATAAATTCTCCAACCTCTGCTCTCAGGTAGCTAATTATCCCCTCAAACTCTAAACTTGCCTGAAGATAGGATATATTACAGTGTTTTGTAGTTAATTATTTATGCCCATGATTATGCTCCAAGTCTGTGCTTTTTAACCAAGACAATAACACTGTTTTCTGCAGTGAGCCCCCTTACTGGTTTTTTTATATCATTTTTCTACATAGCAAATGTAGAGTGCATCATCTATTACTCTACTGCAATTACTTCTTTCACATATCTCTTACTTTATCATGCTTTTGTGGCAGAACCCCAGCTCTAATCAAGCTTACCTACATCGTCTTTCAATCTCACCCAAGCACCCATACTTTGCTAGAGAATAATTAGTTGGGCTGATCAGTCTTAATTGCTAATGAATTAGCACAAATACAAAGTGTTTAACACAACGGAGCAGCATCTTCACATGCTCTTCCTAGCATCTCCTTTTCTTTTTTTACCCCTTACCTTGACTACCACACACAGAACACTCCCTATATTCCACATGGTCCTTTTCTTCTTCATACACCTGAAGATCTTATAAAGCAAAACAACGCCTAGTCTCTCTTCTGTTCATTACAGTGTCTCAAACACCTCCACTTTCCTTCCCTCCTGTATTCATGAGATCCTTTGATCCTTCTAGTCCACCCAGTTTGGATTTCAGACACCTTCATAGTCTCAAGGTGTTCATTTCTGAACTCGTTTTTCTTTTCCTCTGCATCATGCATCCTTGCTTCCATTGCTTGCTTCCATTTTGATAATTTTGGCTTTCTTTCCTCACTCTCCCAAATTATTCTGCACTTTCTTTTCTCTCTTTTTAAAATTTCTTTATTTTTCTTTTTTTCCTGTGATACTAGACACAAAACCTAGGACCTCACGCTTGCCGTGCAAGTTCAGTAGCATTGAGTCTCCAGTCTATTTTTTAATTTTTTATGTTTTCATATTAATTACAGTTCATTTACTTGTATCTCAACTTTAGACCCTTCCCTCATTCCCTCCCAACCCCACCCTTCCTCCTTTATCTCCTCCCTGCCCCTCTCTAAGTCCACTGATAGGGGAGGTCCCCCCTTTCATCTGACCCTTGCTTATCAGGTCTCACCAGGACTGGCTGCAATGTCCTCCTCTGTGGCCTAGCTAGGTTGTTCCTCCCATGGGGGGTAAGGAGGTCAAAGAGCTAGCCGCTGAGTTCATGTCAGAATTAGTCCCTGTTCCCCTTACTAGGGTACCCACATGGATACTGAGCTACCATGGGCTATATCTGAGCAGGGGTTCTAGGTTATATCCATACATGGTCCTTGGTTAGAGAAACAGTCTCATAAAAGACCCCTGTGCCTAGATATACTTGGTCCTGGTGGTGTCCTTTCCAGGTTTTACTAATTCCCCTTTCCATATGAGTCTCAGCATCTGCTTTGATACACTAGTAGGTAGAGTCTTTCAGAGGCCCTTGTGGTAGGATCCTGTCCTTTTTTTTGTTTTGTTTTCTCCTTCTTCCAATGTCCATCCCATTTGTCTTTCTGAGTGAGAACTGATCATCTTACCCCGGGTCCCAGATGTCCCTCAATGGAGGAAAGGATACAGAAATTGTGGTACATTTACACAATTGAATACTACTCAGCAATTAAAAACAAGGAAATCATGAAATTTGCAGGCAAATGGTGAGACCTAGAAGAGATCATCCTGAGTGAGGTATCCCAGAAGAAGAAAGACACAAAAGGTATATATTCACCTATAAGAGAATACTAGACTTATAAGATAGGATAAACATACAATTTTTCATTATTTAATAGTGTTCTGAACAAAGAAGATGAAAAGTTTAAACCAAATCTTTTATATCCCATGGGAAAACTCCTTGAATACAGCAATAAATAACTATCAATTAAATCCACTTCTAAATATCAGTTGTGCCTGAAAATATCACAGGAAATTCCATTACAGACTTTTAAAGAGTGATGTTGACACCAGTGGAAACAGCCAGTTAAATGGCTATGGTGTCTCATGCGGAGCACTTTTTCTCCCCAGAAGGAGTAAAATACTCTTTAAATGCTCCATCTTCCCAGGGCAAACAGAAAGTATTACAGTTACATAAGCTGTGCAGTCTTTGTTGGTTTGTGAATGGGAGTAGCAGGTACTATTAATGAACCTCTTCATGAGTCAAACAGCTTAGTAGTTTCAAGCTTCAAGGTGAACTGTAAGTGTAACTACTCTGAGGAAGTACATTGGGACCCGATGAGGTAACTCGGGATAATTCTTCTCCTTCATCCTCTGTTTTTCCCTCAACTCAAAAAATAACAATTATAGTTAAGACTTTAATATATCTGTGCATTAGAATATACAAAACAGAAAATTCTGGTTCCTTTCCAAGAGACATTGTTCCAAATAGAAATCTGGTTAGACTATCTTTTTTTTTTCAGTCTTGTATTTTACCTGTAGTTTATAAAATGATAAATCTAGGAAAAAAAATAGTAAAACTAAATTACTACCACATTGACTCAAAGTTCAAAATTTGGCCAGAAACACACTGCAAATTTCTCCCTGAATTATTCTGAAGGGAAAATTGACAAAATGAATGTTTCTTTTTGACAAACATTTGTTTCCATGGAGTTCTCGTAAAATAATTTTCTACCTGAGATTTTTTTTTCATTAACTGAAACAAACATATCCCAGGCAACAATTTACTTATTTGTTTGAGAACATGGTAAAAGTAACTGAAGTTTTACTTAATGCAAATGAGAGAAGATTAAGACTCTCAGTAAAATGTGTTTGATACATGGAATATCATTCCTTCGAGCACTGAGGCCTGTCCTTCGTCTTTCCTCTCACAGTACAGCAAGGCACTATTCAAGGTCTATGTTAAATGCATGTTGGCAGTCCTCCGAGAAGGAAAAATAGGAAGAATTTACCAATGTCAGTTTGATTCTCAATTATTCAACACGTTATTCTCTGCCTGTCTTTGCGACAGAATCTAAACGTTAGAGCCAGCCATGGAGTGAATCAGTAGTCATTCCTTCTGGTTCATTACAGCATTCATTGTGATGTCCCTTTATTTTTACCTCATTCAAAGGCCTTTTATTTTTTATTTTATGTTACCTTCAATTACTAGGAGGCCAATAGTGCCTATTTCTTTTGAATTTTTCTAGAGAACTCTTTATTCAAATTTTTTCTATTGTTCCCCCATATAATTTATGTTAGAGCTATATTTCTTTCAAAATGACACTCATTCCATGCCATTAGTTAGAGATATAAGCATTCTAGAAGATATAATGAATTACCAATTAAATAATATTTTAGTATTTGTGTATGTGTATATATGTATTTAATTCTGCCATTCTAAAGATAACTTTAATGTAGAGCTGGAAGCTGCAGGCTTTAGATCAGATTCTATGATTTTATTAACTCAATTTTGAGCAAGTCTTTATTCTAGATCTCAACATTCTAAATGTATTACACATTTTCCACAGTTGTTGCGCAAAGTAAAAACAACTAAGAAAAAAGTTCTATGCAAACTGCTATCTCTGCTTTAAGATATTTATATATATAATGCTAATTTCTTTTCTTGTGGCTTTGTTGTTGTTGTTTTCCTTTTTATTTATTTATTAGAATTTATTCACTTTTTACCCCAGCTGTAGCCCCCTCCCTCATCCCCTTCCAGTCCCACCTTTCCAGTCTCCAAGTGGGTTCCCTAAAAAGGGGAACAGGGGCTGTTTCTGATATGAACTCAGTGGCTGGCTCTTTGATCACTTCCTCCTGAAAAGGAGGCAGTCTTACCAGGCCACAGAGAAAGACAATGCAGCCAGTTTTGATGAAACCTGATAAACTAAGGTCAGATGGAAGGGGAGGAGGACCTCCTCTATCAGTGGACCTGGGGAGGGGAATGCTTACTTTCGTAGCACAAAAACCTAACTGCTTCATGTTTTTAGTTGAAGATCTTATAAAACAGCAAAAATTTAGAAACTGTCAAATTTCCTAGGGATTATCAACTCCTAAAACATAATACATTGGCTGATGAGATAGCTCAGCAAATAAAGGTGCAATACAAAAATGAAGACCTGAGTTTGATTCCCAGGACCCAGATGGTAGAGAACCACCTTCTGAAGATTATTCTCTGACCTCCACACACATGCTGTGGCATCTTTGCCCAGGCACTAGAAACTATTTTAATAAATTTTAGAACACTTTTCTCTCTTTATGGTCAACATTATTTTATTTTCAACTATAAGTACTAATAATGCAATAGGAGTGCTTCATCTTCCCTCAAATTTTATAACTATGAAACAGTGCAATTTAATGCTGTGAATTTTAACTACACATGTATTATTATTAAAATGTTGATTCAACAATTATACTCACTGGTATATTTTTTCACCGGTTTCAGTTGAGAATACCTTTTTTTTATCACCACCCCATTGTAAGTTTTGAGTGAACCTCATCCATTCCACCTTCAAGTACCTGCTCTGCCAACCCACTCTCTCTCACACAACATCCACCACCCATAGTGTACATGTGTATATTACCATCATTTTCCACCCAAATAGTGTAATAGACCCAAAGAGCTTTGCTTTCTTGTTGGGCCTCCTTTAATCCATTATCAAAAACTAGAAGAAATAAAGTCAGTAGCATTACTCTTCTGTTGACACTCTCCAGCAGCTCGTCTCTGCACTTGAAATAGAAAGCATCCTAATTTGTCTTTCTTGCCTCTTTCTACATGGTCAGGTGTTGTGTCCTTCCTGACCTGATTTCGTTTCACTTACCACTCTGACACTACTTCCTGAACTCCAGTGGCAATGATAGATTCCTTCCTTGTGAATCTTGAACTTACAAGTATTCATTCAATATTAGATGTTGGCTTCAACATCACCATTTTTCATAAATCCATCCCATCATTTGCATTACCCAACACAGATAAATAAGTGTTTAATCTGATTAAAAGGCAGTTATTTATTACAAAATGACAGTACTTTGAAGTTTCCCAGAATCCCACTAAAATTTGGATTTCCAAAATTTTTCTGGAGAAAATATCTTCTTCTACTTGGAGCAGCCACCAGTGAGCCTTTTCATGGACTGTTTTTCTTTCTTTTTTCTTTTCCTTTTCTTTTTTTTTTTTTTTTTGCACTTTTATATTTCTTTACAGCTGTCACATATTCAGCAATGTTATCACCAATCATCACCTACATATTATCAACAATCCCTTTATACACATTTTGTTTCTTATTAATTATAACATCTCTAATCATACTGCACCATGTTCAATTTTCTCAAAAGAAATTTGAATAGGTTATGGAATTTTGATTGATGTATAGATGTAAGAACTCAGGTTACCAGAGGCTGAGACTCATAACTAAACTTTGGGCAGAGTACAAGGAATTTTATGAAAGAAGAGGGAGATAGAAAGACTTGGAGGGGTCAGGAACTCCATAAGGAGAGGAAAAAAAATCTGGGCACAGAGACCTTATCTAAGACTGATACTCCAACCAAGGACCATTCATGGAGATAACCTGGAACCCCTGCACAGATGAACATGGCAGCTCAGTGTCCAAATGGGCTCCCTAGTAATGGAAACAGAGACTGTCTCTGACATGAACTGATTGGCCTGCTCTTTGATCACCTCCCCCTGAGGGGGAAGCAGCCTTACCAGGCCACAGAGGAAGATAATCTAGCCAGTCCTGATGAGACCTGATAGACTAGGATCAGATGGAAGGGGAGGAGGATCTTCCTTATCAGTGGACTGAGGGAGGTGTGTAGGAGATGAGAGAGGGAGAGTGGGATTGGGAGTGGATGAGGGAGGGGGATACAGTTGGGATACAAAGTAAATAAACTGTAATGTTAAAAATTAATAAATAAAAAATTTATAAAGAACTCAGCTTACGATATTTCTGGCCTCTCTGCCAAAATGTTTCCTGGGCCAGAAGACTAGAAAGTCTGTTGTAAAATATACTTTCTCCTAAAAATGGCTACACAAATGAGAATAAAACAACAGCCATGTCAACAGACATGCTAATGTGAAAAGGGGTAAACTTTTGGGGATCCCACCCCTATACAAAGAACTATAGGCAACTAACGACTGCCGGAAAAGGCCTAATTATCTACAAAATACAAAGTGTTCAGCCCTGAAACCATATACATACAAACAAAAAACAGACGCACCAGACTGTTTTTATAAATGTGCACACATACTCATATATATTATGTATAAGTATATTATATATATATATATGTATGTATGTATGTATGTATGTATGTAAAACATTAACAGTCAGAGAAAAAGTGGTTATCAACTTTGAGAGTGAGGAAAGGCATGGGAGAGTTTGGAAGGAGGGTACCTGGGCTAGAGGGAGGTAAGAAAAAGGGTAAAATGGTGTAATCCTGTTTTCATTGGAAATGAATTTTTTAATTAACAAGAAAAAAGAACTCACTAATGGTTGCACATGGAGTACTTGTAATAAGATAATATTTTTCATAAGCAAAATATGAATTTCTACTAACAGTATCAAAGTAACTTTAATCAATAAAGTTCTGTTGCTCAACAGAAGTAGAGATGGGAAAACAAATAATTCTCTGAAATACTTGTCAGTAGTTTCGTTTGTTTTCTGTTCAGCTCATTTTGAAATTCTTTTATTTTATTTTAATAGCTTTTTATTCTGGGTATAAAAATACACCATTGGGTAAATGAGTACACAAGGTGATTGTTTAAGCCAGTTTTTTAAAAAAGGATTAACAAATGCCCATCTTCATTTGAGGGAGTGGCAGGTCATAGTTCTGAGTGTTTTATGGCACGTAATCTCTCTCTCTGTGTCTGCCTCTCTGTCTGTCTGTGTGTGTGTGTATGTATGTTAATATCAAAACAATAACATTGGAAAGAATGCTTTCCAAAATCCATTATGCTTACTGTGAATTAGACCAATATTTAACCAAAAAATTACCAAAATTTTTGACTATCAACTTGAATCTTCATGAGGAGAATCTGCAAGGAGGTGGGCAAGTGAAGGCCAAAGGTCAAAGGTAGGTGACATTCTCTATCACTGTCTTCACGACATATTTGAGAGATCTGTCTTAGGTTTATAGGTCTACTGCCATACCCTGCTTTTACCTGAAAACTAGAAAACAGACCTAAGGTCCTTAAGGTTTCACAGTAATCATTTCACCCACTGAACCAACTACTCCAGCCTCCCGAAAAGAATCTTGTGCTTATACACAGATTTCCTATGTCACTGTTAGTTTCCGATCCCATTCTTATTTCAAGCAGGCATCACAATATCAGGTGCTTTACATTTCAATTTTTCCCAGTGGAAAATCTCAAGACAACACTCAGCAATCCTATTTAGTGCCTTAGCTATGATGTTCCAACTGGGCATTAGGCTAAAACACTCAACTTTCCTAACATTCCTTGCATCCACTCTTGAGATTCTGTATTTATGTTATTTGGAACTTTCTCACTATTCTTGTGTAGTATAATTCTTAGTGTCTTTCCAAAATGTATGTCAGTTGGATCTTCCTTCCTTCTTGCATCATTGATTTTCCTCTCCTGAATGGATAGTCCCCATAATTTGTTTTTCAAATTAAAAACAAAAAAAAGCATTGTCCAGATTGATAAGATAGTGAAATCCATAAAGTGGATGCTTTGAAAGCATGATGAGCACCTGAGTGAACCCCGGGCATCCTCCTGTCTCTACCTACCTTTGTAATCACAACTTCAGGAAGACAGAGACAGGAGGATCCATGGGGTTCGTTGGCTACTTCGTTTAGTCTAATTGGTAAGCTCAAGACCAATAGAGACTCTTTTCAAAGGAAGTGAAAGGCATTCATGAGGATGACACCTAAAGTTATCCTCTGTTTGCCACACACACTCTCTCTTTCTCTCTTTTTCTCTCTCTTTCTCCCCAAGCCAGTATCTCAGGATCTTTGAACCCCATTGTCTACTAACCTTTTCCCTATTCGTTCATGCTTTTCCTTTAATTTTTTTTTCATTTATAGCCTTTAATTCATTACTCCGCCCATGATCAAATTGCTTTCACTCCAAACACCCTCTGATCAAAGCTCCAGTTCATTTCCACTTTGCAAAGATTAATGAATACTTTTAGAGGGTTTCTTAGAGTCTCTGCAACATTAGATATCATTTAATAGTTCTTTCTTCTAAGCAAAAGCAAATTGTCTTAGACCTTATTGGCTCACTTGTAGCCCTCTCTCTTCTCTACATACTTCCTCCAGGAAATGTACCTTAGGGGGCTTTTGATTCCTGGACTTCAATATTTTGGTAGCTGGACCTTGGTACTGAGCCTTGGGAAGTGGGATTTGCCAAATAAAAGAATAGACATTGGCAGCTAGCATTAGCAAGGCAGAGGGAATCTGAAAGAAGGGCAAGACCCATCAGAGCTGGCCAGAGTCCCTTCACTCATTATTCCCATACTTACATTCTTTTTTTAATTCTTTCTTTTAGTTTTTGATAGTACAATTACATCATTTATCTTTTCCCTTTCCTCAGTTCATATACCCCTTCTTGCTCCCTTGAAAAATTATTGCTTCATTTTCATTAATTAATGTTACATCATTATATGTATATACACATATAGTTATTCCTACATACATAAGTACAACCCACTTAGTGTATATGCTATTACTTAAATAACAAATTGGTGTGCTTCTCTCAGGAGAACAATTATTTCTCCTGCCAGCAGCATTCTGTAGTTGCCTGTAGTTCTTTGTCTGGGTTTGAAACTTGGGCTGTAACGTGGGCTTTCCTTTATCCACATTAGCATGCCTGTTGTTCTCATCCTTGTCCAGCTCAGGTTTAGGTGGTTGTGACCTACTTTTACTCAGAAGGTCTCCACACAATAGGAAGACTGTCGTTGACTGTCAGTTTTACAAACTTTGCTCATGTCATTACTGTCTTTATGGAACTCATTCCTCGTTACATAAGTATGATGAAAAGAGGCTTCTGAATATTGAAAGGTATTTCAATTTTGTTTATGAAATTTTAGGGGGAGATTCCAGAATAACATGCTAGCTTTTGCAAAGATTCAGAAGCAGATAAGTGTAGCAAAATACCTACATAGTGTGGATGTCTCTATTTGGATGTATCAAGGAATATGCTAAAAATAAAAAAAGAGGGTAGTACATAAAAAAGAAAGAGTTGGAGCCAGAGGGAAAGCCTCAGGTTCTCTGCTTAGTACTTGAAATTAATTTGGCAAATCCATTTCATGATGAATTAAAGAATGAAGGTAATTTGTGTTGCAAATGAAAAACAAAAATAATGTAAATATATGGTGATTATGTATTCTATATATTAAGTGGCAGACAAGACAAGAAAGCCTGTTTGTCATATGTCTTGTTTCTTTTTATCTCTTTATTTCACAGGTTCCACTTTAAAGAACAGAAGTTGGTAATAAAATAGAAATTTATTTCATGTCCTTTCAACCCCATCCCCCCCCTTTTTTTTCTTTGACAGAAGGACAAAATCTCACTTCTCTAAAAAGCCACTGCTAACTGCTGCCCGGGCAGTGTTTTGTTTGTTGTTGTTTGAAGGGTGCATGCATGTGAGTGTGAGTGTGTGTGAGTGCAAGAAAGAAAAAGAGGGTGAGAGTGAGACAGAGACAGGAAGAGGAGAAAGAGGATTGAGAATGGTTTTTATGGATTTAGGGGAATGGCTCAGTTAAAAGCACTTGCTGCTCTTAGAGAGGGAGCCCGGTTTGATTCCCAGCACCTATACAGACGTTAACTCCAGATCCAGGGGATACAACCAGGCCTTCTGGCACTCACAGGCACCATGCAAGCATGTAGTACCTATACTTGGTGGCAAAAACCTCACACATATAAAAATAATGAATTTTTAAAAGAGAATATATACTGTTTTCTACCATCAGAAATTTTGTGTGGACCTATTCTGGATCTATCCATATTTAATGCACATGTAAATATGCTAGCAGCTTTTTGTCAGTAATGTAGGATTCAACATCTTGTGTGGACAATGTCAACTGACCAACCAGTCCACTCAGATGTCTAGAGATGAGAAAAATGAAAACATCTCTCAATTTCAGCTTAAACTTTGTGGTCACATAGCTATTTTCTCTAATATATATCACCACCCTCTACCACCTCCACCACCTCCAGATTTTAAAAGCTTTATGGAAAAAAAGTTATTTTACCCTGAAATAAAATTGATATTAAATAATCATAAGAATCCTGATTGTGGTCCCTAGTAAGGGGAACAAGGACTATTTCTGACATGAACTCAATGGCTGGCTCTTTGACCCCTCCTCTGAGGGAGGAGCAGTCCTGCTAGGCCACAGAGTAGGGCTTTGCAGCCAGTCCTGAAGATACCTGATAATACAGGGTCAGATGAAAGGGGAGGAGGTCCTCCCCTATCAGTGGACTTGGAAAGGGGCAGGGAATAGATGAGGGAGGGAAGGTGGGATTGGGAGGGAATGAGGGAGCAGGATACACCTGGGATACAGAATTAATAAACTGTAACTAATATTAAAATAAATAAATAAAAAGAATCCTGATTAAACCTCATGGGAATATATAACACTGTGTCATGTAAATATTTTGTTTATGTGTAACTAAGTCTGGCATCAAGTCCACCTACAACCTTTTAGTCCTTGGAGTTTTAGTCAGTAAAGCAATTAACACTTGGAGATCTGTGGCTAAAACTTTTTTAAAATTTATGCATTTTTACGTTCCAATATTAGCCCCCACCCTCCCCTCCTTCCTATCCTACCCTCCCTCTATCTTCCCTTATTCTCCCTTCCCCATTCCTCAGAACAGGGGACTCTCCCCCAACAACCCACCCCAGCTCATCAAGTCGCATGAGGATTGAGCACATCCTCTTCCCCTGTGGTCTGGTAAGGCAGCCCTGCCCTGGGGGGAGTGATCAAAAAGCAGGCAATAGAGTTCATGTTGGAGACAGCCCCTGCTTCCCCTACTAGGAGAGCCACATGAAGCCCGAGCTGCCCATCAGCTACATCTGTCCAGTCTATGAATGGTCCTTGGTTGTTTCAGTCCCTGCAAGTCCCTCTGAGCCCTCATTAGTTGGCTGTGTTGGTCTTTTTGTGGAGCTCCCGTTCACCCCAGGTCATTCTATCCTTCCTCACACTTTTCTACATGACTCCGTACGCTGTGAGTCTTAGCATCTCTTTCAGTCTGCTGCTGGAAAGAACCTCTCAGAGGACAGCTGTTGTTGGTTATATTTACTATTGATTTATCTTTTAGTTAAGCAGCGTTATTCCTAAACAGCTGTATAACCAAATCACCACACAGAGACTAGGATTTATTTAATTAACCTAGAGCACAATGCTGAGCAATAGTTACTCCATCTTAAACCTCCAAGTCCGCATAGTTTCCTACCATTCAGGTTCACCCATTATACTTGTTTTTAGTCATACCTTAGGTCTGGTTCATATTTCCACATGGTTCCAAGACCTCTCCTGCAGATTCTCCTCCTTTCCTTTCCTGCTTCCTTCTTCTTCCTTCTACTCCCACCCTATCCTCTCCATTGCTCAACAATATGTTTGGTTGTTTTAATTGACAATTTAGAGAACAAATTGTGGCATGTTTACACAAACTTGAGACAGGTGATGCTTATTCAGGCTCCTGTCCGAAAGCATGGCAAAGTATCGTCAATAGTGCCAATGGCTGGCTCTCTCCCATGGAGTGGGTCTCAGGTTGGGCCAGGCATCAGTTGGACATTCCCTCAATCTCTGCACATCTTATAGACAGTGTAGATTTATGGTTTAAAGTTTTTGTGGATGTTTTGGTGTTCCACTGCTTTACACCAGGAGTCTTGTCTAGTTAGAGGGTAGCATATTCAGGCTCTATGACCTCAGCTAGAGTCACCTCATGTCCTCCCAGAAGCCCACCCTGGCTTAGGATCTCCAGCTTGAAATCAATGGGTCTTGGGGGCTCCTGAGCAATTTAAAGATTCCAATTAAACATTTCAAAGAGAGTCATATATACTTTTTAAATAAGTATATTTGTAAAATAAGGTGTGTACAAGCTGCTGAAGACAATATATTATCTACCGTGGGGAAATTTTCACACAATTGCAAGTGGGGGGGGTGTTATATTTGTTTGTTTGTTTGTTTGTTTTTCCATAACCTCATGGCCAGTGTAAATCCCTCTTCATGCAAAGCATTTTTTAAAAACATAAAAAAATTCAAGATTTTTTGGATGAAAATTCCGTTATCCTCTCATTTTATAGTTCACACATCCAATTGTGTGTGTGTGTGTGTGTGCGAGCACGCTCGCACATGTTAAACACAAGAACTGTCTGCTTTAGTGCTTCTCCACATATGAGCTAACAAGACAAATGAATTGTGGGTATATCAATCAAAATATCTTTGCAATAAGAATAAGTTGTGAGCATTTTAGGATTCCTCTTATATTCAAGACTTGTTTTTCCCTCTGCCACCATTTTTTTTGTTATTGTTAATTCTCACATGATCAGATATTATTGATTTTTTGGTTGTTTTGCTTTTTGAGACAGGGTTTCTCTGTGTAGCCTTGGTTATCTGGGACTCACTTTAAAGATCAGACTGACCTTGAACTCAGAGATTCACCTGCCTCTGCCTCCCTGAGTGCTGGGATTAAGGCATGTGTCATGGCACCTGGCTAAGTAAAACAATTTTGTTAATTGGGACACAATTCTTTGTGAAACTGCATTAAGGATGACTATGAAAAGATAGAATATCAGGAAAGACTCAAAAGAGCAGCTGTTCTCCCCACCTAGGTAATGGCTTTGAAAAGAATTACTGAATGTACTGCAAAAATCAACATTACAGATTTATTCCTTGTCTTCTTGCTTTTATAACATGAAGAGGATTAAGTTTGGAAGTCAGCATAAAATTGTTAATTAAAAAATTGGTTAAAAGGCTCAGAGAAACAGATGTGTCCAATCCTTAGAGGAGAATTCTATAATAAAATGCTGTTACTGTTTTTTAACTAAACGTTCAGCTGATTAACTCTTACACAATATAAGAAATCCAGGCCTGGAAGGCGTCTCAGAAGTCTTCCTTTTGTTCACGGAAGGCAAGCAGAACTTATTTACCTGGAATCACTCGACTGAGATAGATCCTAATTGCATATTTATTTTAATGTCCTTGGAATGATTAGAAAGTGTCTTGGGAGAGTGGAATGAAAACATCCTCAGGACTCAGTAACCTAGGCATAAGGAGGATCTGGGCTAGTCCCATCTGAGTTGCTCATGTTTCCTCCTGCATAAAATGTGGGTGTTATGTTCACAAACACATATCTTTTGAACACAGTATTTAATTATTCAACCATTTTTACTCAACAGTTAGAAGTAATCATTGTGTTAAATAATGCCCATTAAATATTCAAGTCAAAGAGTTATAATTATTGAAAACCTTGTACAATTAAGTAAACCGCATTTTAAAACAAAAGCAATTTTACAATGTGTAGTGTATTTTGATAATGTTTCACAGGGATGTGGTATTATCTCTTGTTGTTAAAGAAAAAGCAGGAACCAATTAATAAATGGTATATGTAGTTAAGGTGGCAGAAGCTGGTACCAGCACCAGTATTCTGTTCTACATTCCCCATTGCTTTGTAGCCATTAAGCTGAATTTTCAGCTGGGCTTTCAGAATACCTACAACACACTTCATATTTCACACTTCCCTTGCAACCAGGTGTTACCATATTGGTCTAATTTATGTCCAATGGAATTAAAGAAAAATATGTCTAAACAAATTTATATTTTTAAATTTAAAGGAAAGGCAGCCTACCTTTCCACTTCTTTCTCCTTGTTTCATGGAACACAACCAAGATATAGAATATCTGGATATTGTGTGTGCTAGACAGTCTTGGTGAAGCAACAGTGCGTGAGAGACATGGTTCCCATAGTAGCTACCATTCCAGATTTTACTATCTAACCCTCAAAATTATGTCCAAGAAAGAAATATACTTCTTTCATATTTAAAACACTGACTCACTTAAAACTCTTTGAACACAGCCTTTGGATTGAAGCACAGAATTTATTTAGAGGCCACTGGGAGTCAATAATAAGTATTTCCAAAATAATTCCATCAAATTTCCATTTTTAAATTTCTTGGTCTGGTATACAAAATTAATCAAGAGTTCATAAAATAAAGGTAGGAGAGTTTTATTTTGCATCATTAAATTGTAGTGATATGGAAGGAGCAGTAAAGATAGAAAAAAAGGACAGCTTAATACATTAATGTTTCTCTATAAATAAAACTGAATCTACATAGAGTGGAAAATGACAATGACAAATCACAAAACATACCCGGCCTTCTTTTCTTCTTCCTGGCTACATGGTATCATAGATAAATGTAGCACAGAATTTAATATGTTAATTTATTCCAGGCACTTGCCAATTTTCTTTTTAGATTTTATAAACAACACAGTCCATCTATCAAAGGCAATGAAAATTCTGGTAAGGAGGTCATCCAAAACTACAACAGGGACTCAATGAGATTCAGCTTGACGTGGAATAGACCATTGCAAAAGTCCAAAGTCCTATAAGTAAATACAAGCTTGTAGATCCTTTCTGTGGCACAAGCTAAGAATGTTGAAGGTTCTGAGATTTTTGCCTTACTTGAGGATTCATGAATACTGCTAACTGAAGGCACACATACCTGATTCTGCAGTAAAGGTTGTATTGCTTTCAACAACAGTTGCAGCCAGAATACTACCATGTTCTCACAGGAAATGCCCTATGCCCCAGATTCCTAAAGACCTATAAAATAGATAAAGTTGTTTATAACTTAGAAAGCAATAAAAGCAAACACTTTTTCAAGGGGAGACATTGCCTCTATTACATGGTTATCTGTTTTCAGTGAAAAACTCTTTGAAAGATAGATCAGAATAAAATTAGACATTGTCACTTACAAAGTTTTGAGAAAAAATAGAGAATTATCTCCTGATACCATTCAGATAAGACCCTCCTGCGGGTAGGAAATTTTACACAGACTTATATTTTCCATTCCTTGAGCAGTTTTTCCAACATTACACCAGTAAAACAATTATTATTGTTCGATTCTGCAGCACTTTAGTAGTTACATTTGGCTAATATTTATTATTATGTTATCTGGCACAGTATTGAGATGGATTTTAATTCAGAACATGGTTGCTAGGGCAAAAGATTACATCCAAAGACCTTCTAGGTCTGTGTGATTCATCTGGAATACAGACACACCTTTAATCCCAAAAGACAGAGAGGCAAGCAGGTCTCTGAGTTCAAGGCCAGCCTGATATAGAGCAAGTTTCAGGCAAAGAAAAGCTTAGGTGAAGATGAAATAGTACACACCTTTAATCCCAGCACTCAGGAGACAGAGGCATGCAGACCTCTGAGTTCTAGTCAGTGCTGTTCAGGCAGTTCGGCTGAGTCAGTGAGTTGAGAGGCAGTGCGGTGGAGCTGAGTTCCTGGCCGTTCAGTTCATGGAATTCAGAGGCAGTTTTACTGGGAGAGTTTTACAGAGACAGACTGAGGAGAGAACAAGCTAGACCCAGGTGTAGACAAAAAGAGTGAGAAGCAGAAGATTAGAACATATTGCCAAAGTTATTGTGAGGCCAAGCAGAACAATTCAGCCAGAGGCTGAGAGAGAAGCCAGATTGAATTAGTCAGCTAGGAAAGAGTTTGAGCCAGAACAGCTGAGTTGAACCAGCCAGCCAGAGTTCAAAAAGAACTAGAAAGGCTGAACTTATTCAGCAGTAAGTCCCAGAGGCTGAAAACATTCTAGGCCTAGATAAGACTGTACAGACTTGAAGCTTCCAGGACTAGACCTAGGTTAGCAGATGGCAGCAGTAAGCCTCCGAGATGGCAATTAAACCAAGCTAATAATAGTGACTTTGACACAATATGTTGTGCTCAATATTTTCACAATAAAAAATTGCATATGGACTGCACCTTTAGCTATTCACTCTCTAGTAGAAAACATGGGCATATTAAGCCTGCTATAAAGACAACGATAATGAAGATAGAAAATTATGGAATAATAACAAGTATTAAATGATCTAAACAAGAAAGGTAAAATTTGAGGTGGAAACTGGATACATTGATCTTAAATGGAAGAAAGAATATCTTGATGTGGGTAGAGTCAAGTGAAATATGCATTTAAAGTTGATCGCACTAGTAATAATATGGAAAATGATTTTGAAAGGTAGAAACTAGAAACAGAGACATCAGAGAAAGCCTTAATGACAATCTGAATAAATGCTGTATTGATCAGTATCATTTACAAAGAATGTATCAGCTGACTAGGTATGAAAATAATTAAAATTATTCAGGTCAAGCCTGATAAGTTGCTGAATCAACCTAAATTAGTCGCTTAGAATGGAAACTTATGCATTCATCATCTCTTCATCCTTATTTAGAGACAAAGCTGTGATACAATTAAGGGTAACCTTGGCTTGAACCATTCGGAACACAGTTGCCCTTTAACCTGGTCATGGAAATGTTAGGATATAGCACTAAGACTCTGAGCAGTACTACAGAGAAAAACAGACTAAGAAAAAAGCTCATCATGGGTGTAGGAGATCCTCAGGGCAGTGTTGAGGATTAAGGTAAATTAAAGAGAAAGGATGGGGACACAGCCTGATTGTAGAGTATATGCCAGCCAGGCACTAATTCCAGGGTTCAATCCCTAGACCCAGAAGAAAAAAATACATGGGACATAAAGGGGGAAAAATAAGAAATGTCATGGAGATTAAGACTAAACCACTAAGGCTGCAAATGAAAAGGGTACTACAGTTTTCAGTCTTGAGAATTCCCTTGTTTGGATTGTGTTTTCTTTCTTTTCTTTGTCATGTGCAACTTAGGACAACCCAACTGAACGATGGAAGTTCACATTACAGGTACAGAACTTCAGTCTATCCGCTGGGGTTGCTATTGAAAGTGTTGCTTCACTGAGTACAGGATTGGACTGCACCATCTCTAACAACATTCTAACTCATTCCAGGTATCAGTGACAAGCTAAATTTAAAAGCGCCTGTAGGAGATTGGGAATCTATCAATATTTATAATGTGTATATGAAAGGTGGCTTTTGAAGCATCTTTGTATTTTCCAAACTACACTAAAATATAGAAATATGTATTCCATAGGATGGACACAGATGCCTGTCTGCACTATTTTCTTGTGTACAGGATGGAAAAAAAAAAGAACTCTTAACAATTAGAGTTCAATAGACAACAATAAGATGACATCCCCGCATAATGTGCAGAGGACAGCAGCCTTTCCTACATACACATCAATCATGGCAGAACCAGAAATGAATATGCAGTTTTGTTCAGAAGTGTCTCACAGAAATGCTTTAGCACACTGAGCCATAAAGCTCTTAGCTTAATGAGTTGGTAACATTTTGCAGATTTGCTTAAAACACGTTGCTTTCCAGACTGTGTTAACAGACTCCAACAGTGCTTGCCAACACACTCATCCTAAACAATTACATTAATATCCATAAGGCCGTGTTTACCGTTCTGAGAAGCGAATGTATTGTTAATGGGCCATAAACTATCCTCTGATTCAATGCTTTGGCTTTTTAAAATTTGTGTAATAGTCAGTGGAAATTTTCCAACAACTACTTGGCATGCAAGTAGAAATGGCTTCAGGGAAATAAAACTCAATGCTGAGAAGTATCCTTTCCACACATTTCTGATGTGATGTGGATTTTTTTTTTTAAAGAACAATTTAAACAAAATTTTGAAAGATCATGCCTGTAGTTTACAATAGTTTTTATATGTTATGGCAATGAGTAAATATCATGGCAAACCATTAAAGGATCCTATGTGTACAATATACTCAATTTCTCTGCAAATGTTTTTTTCAAATCTCTTGTGAAATAACTGCATCAGTGAGTCCCAAATAGTGTGTGAACATTCATTGCCGTTTCATGCTTGTCAGGCCTGCTATTATCTGGAGCTGTTTTCTGGTTGCCAAGCAAAGAGCTGAGCTGTTTAAACTACTGTTTTCAACCTTCCTGTAAAATTCTGACTGCCCTCGTACCCGTTTTTCGTCTTTTTCTCTTGCTCACATTTCCCTCTTTAGATTCTGCACCTACCTTTCTGCTTCGTTCCCTGCTCCGTTTGCAGACATCTTTCCTGTTTCTAGCTAATATTTCTCAGTTTCCTTTTCCAAGTGGCTCCGCTTGCTCTTACTGATAATTTCCATGTGTCTCAATATGTTTTTAAAATTAATTCACATTATGCTTCGCAAGCCTGTTCATCGTTTCAGCTTTGTAATTATTCAATGATTCAATCACTTGAAATTTTTCTATCATAAGAATTTAAGCTGGGTTCTACATAGATACAAAACTATCTGGAGTCAAATTTTGACTCTTCTAACAGTGGCCATGTAAGAAAAGAAACTCGCCCTTCCTTTTCTGGGTCTTCTGGCTGATAGGTAATTGCCAAAGCAAATAAAAATTTTGTCTTTTGAATCAGTAACCTACCAAGAGTTTGGCGTGAGAAAACACCATTTGGCCTTATTCTTGTCATAAAAACAATGAAGGAAATATTATGATACTGAAGGCAGAGGGGTTGTGAAAGCAGTGCTGGTCCTTGGCACAGCTCCTGACCTAACACAGAAATTAAAGATAATAATGATGATAGCTAACGTCTCTTCTCTGCTTGCTGCACTCTAGACACCATTGTAGGCCTACAAGCACCATCTCATGTTTCAACGGTTTCTGAAGTTAAGACTAATTATTACTAGTACGTTACTTAAAAATTCAGCTTTTACAAAGTGATGTCAATAGCTGTGGATTCAAAAAAACTTCAAATCAAGTCGCTCTGATTTGTGCACACTCACCCATAAAAATCAAATGATGAAACCTGGGGAATTCTGTCAAACTGCTACCATTTACTTTACCTTGTATCCACTCTGTGACCTTCCCAAGAGGCCAATGCCAATTATTACACTTGAAATTGCACTACTCCCAAAGACCACAAAAAATGATTCTATGTCTGTTAAAGCCATGGGGATGCAGAATTAACCATTCACACACTGAGCACCCCACTCTCAAGTCTTCTAGGCTGATCTTGAATAGATTAGAGTTCAGAAAAGACCCATGTTCTTCATTATTCCTAGCTTATGTACCTATGCTGCTTTGAAAATACAACGAACATTTTGTCTGTTTTTATTGAAACATTGTGAATATGTTACTTGGACTTTTTTGAGGAATAAAAACATTTTTATCTTTGTATTCAGAATCACACAAGTTACCTTTACAGTTCAATTTACTATATATAGTATTTGAGTTTTGTATTTTCAATTAAGCTTTGAACCGAGATAACAATATCATATAAAAAGATTTTACATTAATTGTTCTTAAGCATACCAAATTGAAATACATAGGTTTAACTTGTAGATTTAGGGCAAACAATCTTCAAATACAATACAGACATTCTTAAGTTTACCTATCATTCACATGTGAGATTAGCAATTCTGGGCTGTTACATATAACCGCTCACCTATGCAGATGGCAAAATTGATATGCCACAAAACTCAAGCCTGTACAGTCAAGCCAAGGACTCAAGTTGTACCACCCTTTATGTTTCGGCATTTCTGGACCACAACAATGCATAATAAAATAAGGTAAAGAACAATTCCTCCTCCTTGTTAGTTCAAAGTTACACGGTAGCTTGGAATTTTGCATAAAACCCCTTATTATACCTTGAAAAAAATCCAAGGGCAACCAGGTAACAATGGTCTGGGGTCTTTAGTTGTTCTTGTAATTAATAGAACCCATGGTATTCAAGTGGGCAATATTCAAATCAAAAATAGTAAGCACTACTGGTTTGAGATTGAAATTAGAGATTCATGATCGCTTTCTTTCCACCTTGAAATCAAGGTGTAAAAACCAGCTATGTAAGTGCATCCCACACTCCTCCTCTATAGCACAGGTAGAATTTTCTGCCCATTGGCACCAAAGTGAAGTCACATGTCCTCTTGGGAGATAGGAATTCCACTTGTGAACATAAAGTAAGTTAGGAAAAATGACCCCTGTAAGTTGTCTCATTACTACTGTGATTCTGAGACCTAGGACTAACACACCAGCAATGAACGGAGCAAATTCCTGGCAAAAGTGATGCTAACTCTCCCACCACCACCACCAAGCTTTAATACGAAAAGATTTACTAAGTTTGAACAAATGGGAAATAACAAGAAACTAAAAGACTAGGTTCAAAACAATAATAAAAAATTTTCCAATTTGATACCATTACAAGTGATACCATTACATATCTAATGAAGTCACACTGGTCTTCCACTCACATGTGATATATCTGGGTGAAAGATATCAACTTTACAAGACTTTATAAAACTGTGTACTTGTATGTAAATGATTTGATGGGGAACCCAATTAAAGGGCTTCCATCCTCACTAAGTCATCCATTTTGCTGCATATTTTATTTTAAACACTTAAAGGGTGGGTCAAACTGTAATGTTTAAATCTGGATACATTATCTAAAATCCCATTACCCCCAATGAATTATAGATGAAAGCTGATTTTGTCTGGTCCCAAATAGCTACTACTATGAATTTTGTTTGTAAGAGAATTAACAGAATAAAGATTGAATGAATTTTTCCCCACACTGGAATGTAGAACAGACTTTTCACATGGAACTTTTGACCTACTGGGTAATTTCCCCGAGCAAATGACATAATATAAGGTTTATCTATTTGTGGATGAACAACTTAAGATAAAAACTTAATTATCCTGTGTGTATGCTCAAATATATAGTTTGCTTTGGATTGATCTTTATGACTTATTGATAAAACATGACCCCTTGTACCCAAGGCAGTAATGTCATTTATCTAGAAGCAAGAAACCCAAGAATGGCTTTAGGATGCAGCTCGTAATGAAATGCTTGCCTGGTATATGCAAGGGTTCAGATTTAAGAGCCAGCACTGCACAGGGCAAATGCAAGGTGAGAAAAGAGTCCTGTGTTTAAATAATAAGCTCGTATTTTATAGAGAATGCGTATTATTTACAAGAAGGTCATAGTAGAATTACCTTCATAAAATTCAATCAAAGGTATTAAAAATAATTCTAATAGCAAAGAATTTTGTCACTGGGCAAGTTATTTTCTAATGCAGTACTTGGCTTTTTCTATGAACTTTGATGACTTTCTTATAACTCTAAGTAATACAATTAGATATCTAAGCACCTCAGAGTTCCTTCCACCTATTTATTCTCTGAAAACTTCATAGATGCTAAAATTCAGCTATCTTAACTTCATAGGTCTCTGGGAAAATTATAAACTAGTGTCTATATGTTGCTTGGACTTAGGAAATTTTTATTAAAAATTGCTTTCCTTTTTCTACAATGTGTACTTCACTGCATATTGCAAATAATTGTGGTGCTAACATGACTAAAACTTATCTCCGTTCTAAACTTTTTAAATGCACTTATTTCTTTATTAATTACAGTTTATTCACTTTGTATCCTAGCTGTAGCCCCCTACCTTGCCCCTCCCAATCTCCTTTGTAAACTTAAAAGATTCTTGGAAATCCACCTCTCAGGTCAAATGGAGTCCATATAAGTACTGTCAAGCAACAGCCTATGTTTTCCAACTATTTCCTAGTTCAGAGGGTGGGATTCCTCCACCCTACCCCACCTCATTCTCTGGTTTGGGGACTCCCCTCCTCCAACTATCAAGACCATGGGCCTAAAAGTCCATGGGCCTCAGTGACAGATGTGGTCACTGACCAATGGAGCCTGACAAATGGGTTCACCCTCTCAGCTCAGCGTCCTCTTCACTAATTGGCCTTAGCTACTAACTGCACCTCTTTAAGGAATGTGGCAGATGACAGCACTCATTGGCTAGAGGCTTAGGGATGTGCTAGTGCCTTCAGAAGATAGGG
>CM053764.1:31455483-31483425 GCA_028658305.1 Pachyuromys duprasi
GCTCAGCCAGGCTGAACAATGTGCTTGCTCATCCTCTGGAGAAAGGAGACTTCCATTTTTACTCTCTGTTCATTTTGGAGTTCAAAACCCTATTCATGTTACCTGTGTTTCCTCAACAAGTTTTGTCTGTTAACTGATAACATAAGGAATAAAAATGTAAAGGTGAGGATATAGAGGAAAGATAAAGAAAAATCGTTTTGAAAAAAAACCCAAGGATTAGAATATTTAAAATTTTGTCCATGAAGATTCTTCATGTTTGTTATTATAGTATTGAATTCTTAGATAGTTCTTTAAAATGTTTCTAATTTTATTCTCAAAGGCAACAGTAGGGAAGGAGGCACTTGTCCTGTTTTACCTGTTAAAAGATGGGAATAAATGATCAGGTGTTATGGTGGTCAAGAGCTAAATAAAATAAACCTAAGATTTTTTTAAATAATATTTTATTTTTATATTTATTAATTACAGTTTATTCCCTTTGTATCCCACCTGTAGATCCCTCCCTCTTCCCTTCCCAATCCTATCCTTCCTCCCTTTTCTACACCCATGCCCCTCTCCCAGTCTACTGAAACCTAAGATTTTTGAAGCTTCTAGAGTGCACTTACCAATGTGTTCACTTGTTTGCTTATTTGCATATTGCAATACCTTAATCGTAGCAGTTAGCAATTCCTGGCACTATGTTGTCTATGACTTTAGAAATCCTGTCCCAATAGCTTCCATAGTATGATCTTTATCCATTCTTTAACTGAAACCAAGCTGTCTTCAACATAACCCCACAAGATCCTACTTTTGGCAAGTAGGCTTATCTGCTGCTAAAAATGTGAATGAACTTTAACACTTCTTGAGTCAAACTGTTTTTACCATGGGCTCATGAAACCATATCATGGTTCTTTTGTGGTTATAACTGCTTTGTATAGATACCTGGTTTGGATGGGAATGTTATGTCTTGTCTTTTTTCCTACTCTTGGTCTTCACAGAATGTTTTCTGTATTCAGAATAAATTGTTAAGGAAAGGGCAGAATGGGTATCTATATAAAGGTGGAACTGTTTGAAACTATCATTTAATTATAGATTTTTAAGAATCTATCCTCTTCCCAACTGGGTGATAAATTCCTAGAAGTATACCTATGGTTTTATTGATATTGTTACTGACTTTTTTACTTTGGAAACTAACATAATTTTAGCAATAATGAAATTATAAAAATTGAATTGAATGCTATTTTAATGTAATTTAATTTCTATATTTAAATACATGTACATGTTTAAACTTCAAATTTATTTTTTCTTATTTTGAATGGTATACTATTAAATAATCTCAGATACATATGTATTATTTGATCCATGCAAAGGTAGAAATTATAAATTTTACTTTGAATACTCAGGATTTCAATGAGGTATAATCATTTTCTGTGATAATACTATTTCAAGATGCAGAACTAAACTTTTACACTAACAACTGGTGTTTTATTCTGTCCTAGCATATTTACACCTGTGAATGGCCAGAGTGTCAGTTTTAGATGAGAGTTACAGGGAAAAGAAATCAAAGTAGGAATGCTTAAAATTATCACGATGTCAAGCAGGCTGTATTGGGTTTGATGAAAGGAGATTTTTTTCAAATGTCACAAGAATTCTTTGATAAAAATATAAATTTAAATATATAAATTTTAAAAATGTTACTTGTGTATAAGGACACATATTTATAGATTGTAGGAGAGATTGTGTAGATTCTTCTCATCTGTCATTAAGGAAAATTCTCTTTGCAACAGAGACCCACTACAGAAAATCACAATTAATCGAGATGCATAGTTGTAGAGAGACCAGTCAAAATGGATACACGAGGGGGTAAAAAAACCAAAGGATCACGGAATTTGTCATGAGATTGTATCTTTGAGTAACATTAAAAGCTGAACACAAAATTCTCACCAACGTGAGTACCCAAATATGAACCGAACAAGGAAGAAACCAATGAGCATGCCAAACTGGATGGGGAAAAGCCCACGAGGCATTCACACTATGCGAAGACTCACAGGCAACTGAGTAAAGTTAGGAATAGGAGAGGTTGGTCATACCACACAAGATCACACCAATTGATTGTCCAGTGCCAAATATATATATATATGTACACTATTTGCACAAAAATGCAACCTGACTACTGAGAGGGAGGGAGAATTAGCCCTTCCCAGGGGTAAACCTCTAAGTAATTATCTAATAGAAAGTAGTGAGTCTTAAGCATATATGTGTAATATTACATGGACTCAGCAGGTTGGACTTATGTATGTGTGTGTGTGTTTGTAAAAATAATAAAGAAAGAGAGTGAATGAGACTCACCTAAAATTCTTTAAATTATGACATGGAGAAATTATATAGTATGGGATGGTATTAGCTGATGTTTTGAGTAGATCTATTTCTGTATAAATTTTCCTTTCCTAAAGGCCTGGTTTGAAAGAATAAACTCGAGACAACAAGTCATAAAATGAAAAGTCTGGAGTACTTCCTTGTTGCTGTTCGTGTGTTGTCTCACTTGCCTGCTGTTCAACACCCACTGGACAATCAACTACAGGCAAAAAGTAGCAGCAGAAACCAATAGGAGAAATGGCAAAAAGGTCTAAATTGCCAAGCCATGAGCTGCCTATGAAAGGCACAGCCCCAAGAATAACAGTCTGGATTTTCATTTGGAGTCTGCTTTATTTGTCTTCACCACACAACACTGCATGGAGGGCAAGATCCAATTAGGAACAGGTTATATTTTCATACTTTTTTGTAATATATAGAAATAGTTTTTAATTCTGGAACATAACTGAGTTGTGCCATCATAATTCCCTGAGCACCCCCAATAAATGATGATAAAGTGTTTCCTGTCATATATAGGTGAATATGCTTCACTGACTTCTAATTCTGTTGTAAGAGGTTTCTTAAATTGATTTTTTATTTTAATTTTCATTAATTACACTTTATTCACTTTTTATCCCCCCATAAACCTTCCCCTCCTCCCCTCCCAATCTCACCTTCCCTCCCCCTTCTCCACACATGCCCCTCCCCAAGTCCACTGATAAGGGAGCAGCCTTACCAGGCCACAGAGGAAGACAATGCAACCACTCCTTTTAATTGATTTTTAAATTACCCCCTTACTATTAGTTAACTGTGAAACTGAGTTAGCTATCCATATGCAAGATGCATAACAGAAAAGTGGTCATTTCAGCATGGAATCTAATAATCACTTTGATTCCTAATGAAAGATTATTTCATATTTTCAGTTACATGTATATATGTACATTATATACAAACATATGCACATACATTTCCATGCCCATGCACTTATAAACATTCACATCATTTACTTCCAGGTTATATAATGAGCTTTATACCTAGATATTGGGGTGTTTTTACATTTGTGTGCATTCTACAGTGTACATTGCAAGGATAAGCAGATTGACTTCTTGCTTTTTTTGTAGCAGCTACCAAGTCAAACATTTCCAGGCTTTATGGAAAATAAAAAATTAATAATTTACCATTAGATTACAGGAGTGCATAACTGGGAAAGAAAAGTAATTCATGAACATTATATCAGTTTATTAATATATATAATATTAATATATTATATATAAAAATATAAGCATAATATAAATAAACATATTTACGCACATATATGGGAATATCAATAAGTTACAGTAAATTTTAGAAAGATGACAGGTTATTTCTGGCTTTGACAGTGATGAAAGATTCATAAATAATGACGTTTGAAACTGGAGTTCAAGGGTTTCTAATGGGCCTAGGATATTTCTGAATCATTTTCACATAACTAATTTATTTACTCTAGCAACGCTTCCCACAACTTGTGTACTCTTTTAATTGTGTTTCTAGAAACACTTCTTATAAATACAAGCTGCCTTTATCTTAAAGTATGCCATATTGCCCATAGAATTTTACTATTCTTGTTCTGAATTTTCAGACTCCTATTTTATGATCATAGAAAAAAAATAAAGGTATGTCACGTGATGTAGTATACACATATATTCACCTAAAGCAAAATTTTAACAACACAGTATTAATGCACATTTATTAAGTTTTGTTTTCAGGTTTGAAAACAAATTTCACGTTACTGAGCTAAAACTCCTATAGTGAAGCAAGCACACCCACACTTATGTAACTTGACAAGTTTGTTACCGTACGGGGACACCCTTGACCAAATCTTGGACATTTCTTGGCCATAGGGTTGTTGCCTCATCCATCTTTTGAAGAACACCCAAAGAAGGAGAACGTACTGTTTGCATAGTCGAACTGACAAAGGTTGGTTTGAACAGATTTTGAATTGCATAACCAAAAGTGTGGCTTCTTTCAATCAACATGATACCAGAGTTAGTGTGTTTGCTGGGCCATTCAGCTTCCTGCTTGTTTGGGTTTAGAGTAGGCAGTGGAGAGGGATTAAAGGACTCATGTCTTTCAAGGCTGTTTGCAGAGCCCCAAGAATGGTTACAGCCCTCTCTCACGCATGCATCCTTCTAGAAGCTCACGGATCTATCCCAGCCACCGGAAGCCTACTAGAACACCACACTTTCCATTGTTTTATTTTACTCTTTTTTGTTAGCCTAATATTTGCCTCAATTATTGTCTATGGTCTGAAGCATCTGTGATGTTCAGTCATTGCTGTGGACTGTATTAGCAAGTGTCTCTAGAGAAAAGACAATTTTTACTAGGCAAGTTTCAGCCAGGTGAAATAAAGATAGCCTTGTGAATGGGTTATTCATTAGCCATCATGTGAGAAATAATGTCAGTTCTCTGGGTATGTGGTGTGAAGCAGTTCAACCCCTGGTCTCAGAAGGTTGCCACAGTGTCTGGGAGTCTCTGGGAGTCTGTTGAATTTCCTTGGGCTGTGACTTCTGAAGTAGAAGTAACCTGCAGATGAGATGAAGTCCTGAGAATAAGGCAAATTAACCAGTTTTAAAAGTTTACTGTTTTTATTTTATTTAAACATGATTTACCCACATCTTTTTTTATTGTACACCTCTGTTTCATTTTCAGAATTCAGATAATGCTCTTCTGAAACAAATATTTTTGGTTTATTTATTATTTATTACAATTTATTCACTTTGTATCCAGACTGTAGCCCCCTCCCTCATCTCCTCACAGTCCCACCCTCCCTCTTCTCCCCCCATGCCCCTCCCCTAGTTCACTGATAAGGGAGGACCTCCTCCCCTTTTATTTGACCTTAGCCTATAAGGCCTCATCAGGACTGGCTGCATTATTTTCCTTTGTGGACTGGCAAGGCTGCACCCTCCCCCCACCAGGGGGAGGTGATCAGAGAGCCTGCCACTGAGTTCATGCCAGAGACAGCCCCTGCTCCCTTACTGGGGAACCCACTTGGAGACTGAGTCTATGGGCTAAATCTGAGCAGGCATTCTAGGGGTATTGATATCTGCAGAGCCCTGTCGGCCCAGTCTTTTTGGTTCTGTTGGTCTCCTTGTGGCGCTCCTGTCCCCTCCAGGTCTTTCTATCTCTCCCTTTTTTCATAAGATTCCAGGCACTCTTCCCAAAGTTTGGCTATGAGTCTCAGCATCTCCTTCAATACCCCGATCAGTAGAGTCTTTCAGAGGCCCTCTGTGATAGGCTCATGTTCTGTTCCCTGTTTTTGCCCACTTGTGATGTCTATCCTGTTTGCCCTTCTGAATGAGGATGGAGCATCTTCCTAGGGTTCTCCTTCTTGTTTAGCTTCTTTAGGAATATAGATTTTAGTGTGTTTGTCCTATATTATATGTCTGATAACCACTTATGGGTGAGTTTATACCATGTATATCTCTCTGCTTCAGGGTTACCTCACTCAGGATGATCTTTTCTAGTTCCATACATTTCCATTATGTAAATGTAGCACAATTTCTGTATCCATTCCTTGGTTGAGGGACATCAAGGTTGTTTACAGATTCTGGCATTAAGAACAGACCTGCAATGAACATGGTTGAACAAATATCCATGCTGTATAGTTGAGCATATTTTGGATCTATGCCTAGGAGTGGTAAAGCTGGATCTTGAGGTAGCACTATTCCTAAATTTCTGAGAAAGTGCCAGATTGATTTCCAAAGTGGTTGTACAAGTTTACATTCCCACCAGCAAAGGAGGAGGGTTCCCCTTTCTCTGCATCCTCTCCAGCATGTGTTGTCACTTGAGTTTTTGATCTTAGCCATTCTAGTGTGTGTAAGGTGGAATCTCACGGTCATTTTGATTTGCATCTCTCTGATGGCTAAGGATATTAAGCATTTCTTTAAACGTTTCTCTGCCATTTGATATTCCTCTATTGAGAATTCCCTGTTTAGCTCCGTACCCCATTTTTAAATTGAATTATTTGATTTGTTGGTGTTTAACATCTTGAGTTCTTTATATACTCTAGATATTAGCCCTCTGCAAGATATAAGGTTGTTGAAGATCCTTTTCCAGTCTGTAGGCTGTCGTTTTGTTCTGTTGAGAGTGTCCTTTGCTTTACAGAAGCTTTTCAGTTTCATGAGGTCCCATTTATTGCTTGTTGATCTTAGAGCCTGTGCTGTTGGTGTTCTGTTCAGGAAGTTTTCTCCTGTGCCAATGAGTTCAAGGCTCTTCCCCACTTTTTATTCTAACTGGTTTAATGTGTCTGGTTTTATGTTGAGGTCTTTGGTTCACTTGGACTTTAGTTTTGTGCAGTGTAATTTGCATTTTTCTATATGTAGACATCCAGTTAGACTAGCGCAATTTGGCTTCTTTGTCAAAAATCAAGTATCCAACAGGCCACAGAGGAGGACAATGCAGTCAGTCCTGATGAGAACTGATAAGCTAGGGTCGATGAAAGGGGAGGAGGACCTCTCCCCTCAGTGGATTTGGAGAGGGGCATGGGAGGAAATGAGGGCAGTAGGGTAGAATTAGGAGGGAATGAGGGAAGAGGCTACAGCTTGGATACAAAACGAATAAACTGTAATTAATATAAAAATAAAATAAAAAAGAAACAAGGTTATATTAACTTAAAATATAAAAAAAAATCAAGTATCCATAGGTGTATGGGCTTATTTCTTGCTCTTCAATTTGATTCCATTGATCCTCCAGTCTGTTTATATCTGTTTATATGCCAGTACCTTTTTTTTTTTTTTTTTTTTTTTTTTTACTGTTGCTCTATAGTACAGCTTGAGATCAGGGATGGAGAAACCTCCAGATAATCTGTTATTGTATAGGTTTGTTTTAGCAATTCTGTTTTTTATTTTCCATATGAAATTGAGAATTGTTCTTCTAAGTTCTGCAAAGATTTGTGTTGGTATTTTGGTGGGAATTGCACTGAGTCTGAAGATAGCTTTCGGTAGGATGGCCATTTTCACTATGTTAATCCTACTGACCCATGAACATGGAAGATATTTCCATCTCCTGAGATCTTCTTCAATATCTTTCTTCAGGGACTTGAAGTTTTTTTCAAACAGGTCTTTCACTTGCTTGGTCAGAGTAACCCCAAGGTACTGTATATTATTTGTAGCTAGTGTGGAGGATGTTATTTCCCTAATTTCTTTCTCAGCCCTTATTTCTTTTGTATACAGGAGGGTACTGAGTTTTTTGAGTTAATTTTGTATCCAGCCACTTTGCAGAAGATGTTTATCAGCTGAAGGAGTTCTCAGATAAAATATTTAGGACCAATTATGTACACTATCACATCATCTGCAAATAGTGATACTTTGACTTCTTCTTTTGTGGTTTGTATTCCCTTGATTTCCTTTAGTTGTCTTATTGCTTTAGCTAGGACTTCAAGAACTATGTTGCAGAGATATGGAGAGAGTGGGCAGCCTTGCCTTGTCCCTGACTTCAGTGGGATTCATTTAAATTTCTCTCCATTTAGTTTGATGTTGGCTGTAGGCTTGCAGTATATTGCCTTTACTCTGTTTAGGTATGTGCCTTGTATCCATGATCTCTTCAAGATTTTAAACATGAATGGGTGTTGGTTTTTGTCAAATGCTTTTTTTGGCATCTAACGAGACAATCATGTGGTTTTTCTCCTTCAGTTTGTTTATATGGTGGATCACATTGATGGGTTTCTGTATCTTGAACCATCCCTGCATGCCAGGTGTGAAACCTACTTGGTCATGGTGGATGATATCTTTTATGTGTTCTTGGATTTGGTTTGCAAGTATTTTATTGAGTATTTTTGCATCAATGTTCATAAGAGAGATAGGTCTGAATTCTATTTTTTTTTTTTGTTGGGTCTTTGTATGGTTTAGGTATCAAAGTGACTGTGGCTTCACAGAATGAGTTTGGTAATGTTCCTTCTCTTACTATTTTGTAGAATAATTTGAAGAGTACTGTAGTTATCTCTTCTTTGAAGGATTAGTAAAATTCTGCTCTGAAACCATTTGACCCTGGAGTTATTTTTGGAAGGGAGACTCTTGGTAAATTTTTCTATTTCCTTGGGTGATATAGGACTATTTAACCTATTTACCTGATCTTGATTTTAATTTTGGTAAATGGAATTTATGAAAGAAATTGTCCATTCTTTTTAGATTTTCCCCATTTTTAAAAATTGGATTTCTTGATTTATTGCTGTTTAACTTCTTGGTTATTTATATATTTGGATATTAGCTCTCTGTCAGATATAAGATAGGTGAAAATCCTTTCTTAATCTGTAAGCTATCATTTTGTTCTGACAACAGTGTCCTTTGCTTTACAAAAGATGTTCACTCTTATGAGGTCCCATTTATTGCTTGTTGATCTTAGAGCTTGTGCTCTTAGTGTTCTGTTCAGGAAGTTTTCTCCTGTGCCAATGAGTTCAAGGCTCTTCCCCACTTTGATTTGAGCTTTAATAATGTTTCATTCACAAATGCAGGTGCTCTTGTATTTGGGGCCTAGATGTTCAGTTTTGTGGTGTCCTACTGGATTTTTCCTTTGATGAGAATGAAGTGTCCCTTGTCATCTTTTTTGATCAATTTTGGTTGAAAATCTATTTTATTAGGTATTAGGACTCCAGCTTGTTTTCTGAGTCTGCTTGAAAACCCTTTTTCCAAACCTTTACTCTGAGGTAGTGTTTTCCTTTGTTCCAGAGATGTGTTTCTTGGACGCTGCAGAAAGTTGGATCCTGTTTCTGCAACCATTCTGTTAGTCTTTGTCTTTTCATTGGAGAATTGAGTCCATTGATGTTGATAGATAACAGTGATCAATGAATGTTAGTTTCTTTGTGGAGTTGGTAGTGATAATGTGTTTGTGTGCTTGATTGGAGTTTTCCTTCTGGTATCTTCTGTAGGGCTGGGTTGCTGTGTAGATATTGTTTAAGTTTAGTTTTGTCATGGAACATTTTGTTTTCTCTATCTATGTTGATTGAAAGTTTTACTCTGCGTAGTATTCTGGGTTGGCGTCTCTGGTCTCCTTGAGTCTACAATACATCTGCCCAAGCCCTTCTGGCTTTCATAGTTTCTTTTGAGAAGTCTGGTGTGATTCTGATAGGTCTACCTTTTTGTGTTACTTGGCCATTTTCCCTTGCTGCTTTTAATATTTTTTTCTTTGTTCTGTAGATTTAGTGTTTTGACTATTATGTGATGTGAGGAGTTTCTCTTCTGTTTCTAGTCTATTTGGTGTTCTGTAAGCTTCTTGTAAGTTTAAGTCTCTTTCTTTAAGTTGTGAAAATTTTCTTCTATGATTTTCTTGAACATATTTTCTTGACCTTGGAGCCTGTAATCTTTTTGTTTATTCCTAATATTTTTAGGTTTTGTCTTTTCATGGTGTCCTTGATTGCTTGGATGTTTTTTGTCAGGACCTTTTCTGAGTTTATGTCTTTCTTGAGAGATGTATTTTTTTTAATTTTTATTTTATATTAATCATAGGTTATGTACTTTGTATCCCAGCTGTAGCCCTGTCCCACATTCCCTCCTTATCCCCCCCTTCCCTCCCTCATCTCCTCCTTGCACCTTTCCAAGTCCACTGATAGGGGAGGACCTCCTCCCCTTCCATCTAACTCTAGCTTATCAGGTCTCTTTGGGAATGGCTATAATGTCCTATGAAAGATGTATTGATTTCTTCAGTTGTGTCTTCAGCACCTGAGATTCTCCCCTCCATATCTTGAATTCTGTTGGTGATGCTTACCTCTGTGTTTTCCGATGTCTTTGCTAGGTTTTCTATCTCCTAGAGTTTCTCAGTGTGTTATCTTTATTGATTCTAATTCTGTTTTCATATCTTGCACCATTTCCGTTATCTGATTGGATTTGGATTCTTGTCTGTCCATGATGACTTCTATTTTTGTCTTTCTGTCCTCTTTTGTGCCTCTATTTGTTTGATTGTATTTGCTTAGATTTCTTTGAGAGCTTTGTTCATTTCCTCTTTATGTGCCTCTAATAACTGGATAAGCATAGTTTTGAGATCATTTTCCTGTGTTTTTATTGAATTAAAATATCCTTTTTTTTGGCTACTAGTGAAGTCATGATGTTCTGATTTTTGTTGGATGTGTTCTTATACAGGCCTATAGCATCTGCATCTGCTTATCTGTAGCCTTTGCTGTTTCTTCCTGAAGCCTGTACTACAGACTGGGTCCATCTGTCTCTGGAGTCTGGAGTATTCATCAGGAAGATGAGAGAGGTCCACCGGGTTTAAGAGTAGGTGTTGGTGTTTCAGGTGCAGCTAAGGGAGGAAGGTCACAGGTGCATGTGTGCAAGCGTGGGAGTGTGTGTGGAAGTGTGCCTTGAACATGAGAATGTGCCTTGAAGGACCAGGTACTACTGCATGTATATGCCTGGAAGGGTGGAGCGTAAGTGCAGATTGGAGTGCGGGTGTAGCTCGGGGTGATGTGCTTATGCGCAGGTGCCCTAAATGTTTCAGTGGCCCACAGGCCTGTCAGAGTATTATGCTCCAGTCTATCAGATCTGTCTGGGCTGCACCATCTTGGCTCCAGGAATTATTTGTCTGGACTCCACTGGGAGTCCCCCAGAACAGGGGCTTCAATGTTGAGAAGGCTGTCTCGGGGATCTCTATGTTGCCCACATTGAGGGTGTAGGTGGGAGGGATCCAATGTCTGTTGGCTAGCTGTAGAGGGAACCCAAGATACACTCATTCACAGGTGTATGCAGAAAGCACAGAGGGCCGCACTCTTCACTTAGACTTGTGTGTGGGAAGTGCAGAGGGCCCAAGGTTTTCTACTCTCAGAGTTAAGTCCCACGTTTGTTGGCTCTAGTAGGGAGGTTCCTACTTAGAGGTAAGCACTTCCTGCCTCTGGTGTTGGTGCCGCTGCTGCTGCTGCTATTGGAATTTCGGATACTCTGCCCCTCAGATATGGTGTGCACTGGTCAGTACTCGTTGAGCCAATCTCTTCTGACAATTTCAATGCTTTCATTATTTCTGTAGAGGAGAAAAAAAATTAGAGACCCTAATTTTGCCATATTCACTGACATTGTTTTCTTATTCTACACAGTATAGCATTCTGACTTATTTTCATTGAAACAATAACACTATCCAATAAATTAATTTCATTAAACTTAGGTTGCTCTGAGGTTGCATTGCACATATTTAAAAATTAAGGCTCCTAGTTTTGTGGAAGAATATTTGTATAGGTTCAGTACTAAGAAGCCTAAAGTTTGTAAAGCACAAATGTGAATATAATATTATATCTATAAACTGAAAATATTTACTAGTGTATGAAAAAAGAAAAGGTGAGAGCATGTTGGAAATTACAAAATAATTTACACTCCCTCCTAGAACGTTTACCAGGATTATTATAAAGCAGTAGGCAAAAATAAGTTGTATTAAGTTATTTTAATAAGCCACCTATCTGAAGTTTCTTCTCAAACATAATTATTTATTATACATTTTTCTATTTAGTCCATACTCATAGCTAACCACAGCAGCAATTGTCAGTTCCTAAACCAAGGGCTCACACTTGCTTAGTACAAATGTTATAAGTCAGTGTTTAAAGTTTTAGTGTATTTAATTAGAGCTTAATTGTTTTCTGACATGCCTATTTCCCATTTCTTTGTGCAGCTGACTTCCAGAGTATGTGATGGCATGCGGAAGTGTATACCTATTATGGGCTGACTTGTGTCACAACCTCAAATTTATATGTTGAAATTGTAATCCGCACTACTTTAAAGTGTGAGTATGCTTAGAGACACGATCTTGGCTATGTGGACTGGCCTTATTAAAATATAACTAGTGTTCTTATAAGAAGAAAGGCCAAGGGCACACAGACAAATCATAGAGAAGAGTGGAGATAAGGTGATGTTGCCTGATAATCCAGAGGAGGAACCTCAGAAGAACCAAACCTGCTAATCCACTTTTCACTGCCTTCTCCCCTCCAGAGCCGTGGGAAAATATATCTCTACTGTGCAAACCACCCAGCTTCTGATATTTCAGTATAGGCGTGCTAACAAACAAAATCATTTGTGTGTATGTAAAATTTTCCCATGCCACTTTTTCATTTGTTTTTGTCATTTAGTAAGAATGACATTATTTTCAAGAAAATCATTGTAAATTATAGACATAAAACTATAATAATTCCTCCTTCCCTCTAAATCACCGCCACTCCCATCATCCATATTTTGAAAATAATTTCTGCAGTTTTCATAAATGACTGTTTTTATTTCTCCTTCTGGGTTTTGATCACTTTGTAAATCCTGAGCAAAATTTCCATAAATGAGCTAAGTTTGTTCCCCTGATTCTCTTTTCCTTGTCCCCTGAGATGTAGCACCCTCACCACTTTCACCTGAGGTCAGGCTGTGGGCTTCACTGTGGAAGCGTGTTGCTGTAGAAGTGTGAGTCTCTGCTCTATCAGAACCTATGAGCTGCTGAAACTTAGCATCTGCAATTCTGAGCCAACTGCATGTCTAGAGAGAGGATCGCCGCCTGGCTTGGACCTGCTTCTGTGGTTTTAACCCTGTTTGAGTAGTGAGGCTGCTCGAATCATGTGACAATGTAGGTGGTGGTTTTCCCACTGGCCCTGAAATCTGCCATGTGGAGTCTCTTACAAACACTCATTAGCTTCAAGACTGGGAAGTCTACAAATCTCAATTCCACTATAAAGAATTGCATCTTTGCCCAACCATTCGTCATTTTATGCAAAGACTGTTTTTAGTTAAATTATTTTAACTAAATAGAAACACTTGAACCATTTTATCTTTTCCTTTTTGGGTTTTTCATTCTTAATGTTATCTTTTCCTTTGCTCAATTTTTATCACTTTATGTGGAGATTGTTTTTAGTTAAGTTATTTTAAAACAGAAATACTTGAATAATAATTTTATCTTTTCAAGCTGTTTCCTCAGCTCATTGTTTAGTTTATATTGGTGGGGAAGATGAATCATTTTCATGTGGTATTAAGCTCATCTCTCTCTCCAATCCCTTGGGTTGTCTTGATTTAAGGGAATTGTTTTGTCCTCAATGCTTCAGGCAAATTATAAGCAGTAGATATAAAGAGTTAGACATATTTAAAAGGCATTGCTTCCACATGTGCTCAGACACTCTGGAAGTTAATTGTGCCAGGAAATGGGAAGTAAGTGTAGAAAACTATTAAGCTTTTATTAAACACACTAAAACTTTAAGCACTAATTTATAACATTTGTATTGAGCAAGTGTGAGCTGTTAGTTTAAGAACTGACATTTACTGGTGTGGTTGGCTATAACTATGAACTGAATAGATAAATGTCTGGGTTTGAAATATCTCCTATATAAATAAATTTTGATTAAAAACATTTTAAGAGACAATACAAACAAACCATGGCCAAACAAATTATTTCATAATTGAGCGTCTTAGAGTTGGAGAGTGCTTTCTTTAAATCATGGTAGCAACTGTGGGTAATATAGAAAGAGCGGGCCTGGAACGGCTTTGTCCTGCTGTTTTTTTAAAAAATAGAATTCTGGTATAATGAGTCATTCAGACTTGAAAAATCAGTGGTGTCCACTGATTTTATCATAGCTCTGGAAGAGAGCTCTGATAAATAAGTTCTTTTGTTTCACTCATTTACTTTTTAATATCAATTTCCTCAGTAATGCCTCGAATACTTCATTCCCTTTGAAGCCTACTATGTAACAAGAACCTCTCAAGGCTGTTTCTGCTATGCATGAGTTTTTCCAGAAGAAGGGGGTCTGCCGTGCTGGGAAATTTCACATTGCCTGCACATCACATTCTGAAAGTCCATAGCCATAGGCTTCACTCCCAGCAGCACTGACTCGGTGCCATCCTACAGATTTCCCCCTCTCAGATAGATTCAGTTTTACTAGTTAAAGGAAATAAATCCCTTATTTACTTTGACCAGTTGTGCTCACTTCAAAGACAACAAGACTCTCAAAATTCAAATTTGGAAAAAAGGTAGACAATGAACGTATAAGTCGTCAGATAAATTAGAATCAGGTGTCTTGAAGGAGTGAAGCTATGTTTTAAAAATTGCCCCGGGGCTTGGTTTGGGTTCTGTTTACAGGGTACTGGCTACTGAGGATATCAAAGGGGCAGTAGGCAGGTTACATGAGTCCTCATGCTTACTGCAGTGCAGGTATGGCATGCCTAACAAAGCATTCACAGAGTGTAAGATTGCATGGAGTGGATTTGTGAAGTCAATTTGATGGAGAGGGCTTACTTCGTGCATTTGTTTGAGAAGATACTGTGTCAAATGACTTTCTGAGCTCTTCTAGCTTTTGCATTTGTAATTCAATGGATATATGTATTATTATAGGTATTAAGGAAAGAATAAAAGTAGTAAGTGACTAATTATGAACTTTCTTTTTTCATGTGGGAAAAGGATTTGAGTTTTAAGGAAAGACAATATTTGCACTGGTATCTAGAGAGAATAACAGAAGGAAAGTAAAAGAAAAAGTAGAAATACATGTAGGTAGCAGAAAGTCACTGGGAGGAGATGGTGGCTGTTAAATGGAAAAATAATATATCTTCATACATGGGGGAGCCTCGGAATGCCAGCTGAACAATTTGAATCAATTTCTCAATAAGCCAAGTTCTATTGGACACACTTTCTATCAGAAAAGGGAGGTAGCACAGAAAGGCATTTGGGAAAATTATGCAGAATTGGTAAAATAAAAGTTAATGGAGTGAAAACACAGAAATCAGCCATGAGGCTCCTGCAGAAATAAGACGTGGACGGGCAAGATACAAGTTCAGGGCAATGGGAGGGGAAAAACAAAGGAAATGGTGAACCAAGGTGTTAAAGTATGGAGTTTTGTGGAAACATAATGCTGATAGTCAAGATACAGAAGCCTGAGGACGTTGAACTCTGCCCAAGCTGCTCAAGACTTTGGTGGTCAGATTTATAGACGGTGCTCAGCTCCCTTCTCTTTATTCAGTTTAGGAACAAGACCCATACAATAGCCCTGTCCACACTTACAGTGGGTTTTGCCACCTCAGTTAACCAAATCTAGATAAACCCTCATAGATATGCCAGAGGTGTCACCTAGGTGATTCTAGATCAAGGGTGACATTATTAGAATTATTTTCTCTCTCCCTCTGTGTGTGTGTGTATGTTTGGTATAGAACATAGAATGTAGCAGTTATTTCAAAAATGGTAGTTACTACCATAAATAATAGGATTTGCTATTCTACTCTATGGATTTGGAGAATATTTCATCTCAGAAAAATAATATAATAGGATTTGGTAGAAGGTAGAAAGAAGAAATTTAAAACAGCAAATTAAGATTAGGTAATGTCTTAGCTACTTTTCTATTGCTATGAAGAGACACCATGATTAACACAACTTATAAAAGAAAGCATTTACTTTATTAAATTGAGAGCTTTTTTAAAATAGTTTTAGAGAGTGAGTGGATGACCGTCAAGCACGAAAGCAGGCAAGGCAGTAGAGCAGTAGCTAAAATCTTACTTCTGATCCACAGACATGAGGGGGAGAAAAATAGATTGGTTCTTGCATAGGCTTTTGAAACCTCAAATCTCACCTTCAATGACACAGCTCTTTCACCAAGGCCACCATATCCTAACCCTTTGAAAACATATCCATCAAACAGAAACCAAGCTTTCAAATATATGCGCCTATAGGGACCATTCTCATTCAAAAAACCATATGCCACTCCTTGGATTCCAAAGGCTTATTGTCAGATCATAATGCCTAATGCATATAACCCAACTTAAAAAGTCCCCATAGTTTTTCACAGTCTTGAGACTGTGAAAAGCCCAAAATTTAAAGTGTCTTCTAAGACTCAAGGCATTCTCTTAACTCCAATCCCCTGTAAAGTCAAAAAGCAAATGGCATACTTTCAACATACAATAGCACAGACTACACCATTCCGGAAGGGAGGAAATGAGGCATAGTGAGACTAGACTAAAGCAAGACTGAAAACCAACAGGGTAAACTCCAAATCCAGTAGCTCTATGCTTGACATCGAAGGGCTCAGATGGCTGTTTGCATCTTCAACTCCTTCCAGCTTTGCTAAATGCAACACATGCATCTCTCCTGGTGGCTCTACTTCATGCTCATAGCTCTCCTTTGGTTCATAGTTCTCCCTCCGTTCTGGTATCTTCAACATCTTGAGGGTATCCATCATAGCTCTCCTTTGGTTCATAGTTCTCCCTCCATTCTGGTATTGTCAACATCTTGAGGATATCCAACACAATCCAGATATTTTGCTATTCTTTTTTTTAATTTTAATTTTTTAATATTAATTACATTTTATTTACCTTCTATCCAGCTGTAGCCCACTCCTTCATTCTCTCCCAATCCCATCCTCCCTTCCTCATCTCCTCCCTGTCCACTGATAGGGGAGGTCCTCCTCCCCTTCCATCTGACCCTAGTTCAGATTTTTTAAAAAATAACTTACACAATGACCTCTCTAGGTTTCCATGCAGGACCCCCTTGCCACATAGCTGACCTGGGTAGTTTTCCTTAACTGTGGAACACTTTTTCTCCTGTATCCTTTGTTATTCTAAATCCAAAAGTAGTCTGCCAAGTCTTGTTGTTTGGGCAGGAAACTTGTCCCTTATGTAAATTACATTTGCATAAGCTTTCTACGGTAGTTGCTTTTTAGGTGGAGGAAGTCACTTGGGCCTTTTCCTTTCACAGGTTGCAGGATTAGCTGGGAGGGGTCTCTCCCTCAGGTCAATAGTCTATTCTATGTTTTTCTGATCTTTTTCAGCGTAAACTAAATCCAACATTAAATTTTCTTGTGCTCTTTTTCTTCTCAAATGGCGTATTTTGTATTCATTTTTGCTCAGTTTTCTCTTTTTCATTGTATGTCTGCATAAGAGTGACCACAAATAATCCCACACATTGTGAATATTAGGTAGTCTTGAAATCTCCCTTGCCAAAATTATAGTCCAGACTCTTCAATTTAGCCTCAGACAAAACATTCTGCTTAGGACAAAAGCAAAACGGAACCATGATTTTTAGAAAAATATTACAAGAATTCTCCCTAGCCTAGTTGCCCCTTCATCTGGGCCTCCATAATTCACATTGTCTCAGCCTTATTGTCTTCCAAGATCCTAGGAGGATGGCCAACTAAGCCCTTCTACAGAATCCAAATACTTTCCTAATCCAAGGTCCAAAAGAACCCCAAAACAGGATAGGCCTTTCACAGCAATAGCCCCTCTCCTGGTACCAACTTCTGTCTTACTTTTCTATTGCTGTGAAGAGACCAAAAGATTAAAAAATCAGTGGCTATTATTTTAAAGTTTAAAGCCTGAATGAAGGCTAGCTAGGTGGAGACGTGTCCAGTAATGCCCTGCATTCTTTTTCTGCCCACTAGAGATAAAGTTGCTAGGAAACTGGCCCACCCCCCTAGGGAGGATCATTAATGGTTTGGGGCCCTTCCTATAGCCAATAAATTCAAAATGCAACATCCCTTTTGCCTTTTGACCAATAGATGCTTGCCAGGCAGTAATTGCCCCAGCTTTGGGCATGCTGGGAGGGACCAGAATCTTTAAATCACCCAACTAACCTGAGCACAAGGCTCTCGGCTCTCACCGCTTTGGTGGTGGGGGTGTGAGCCCAAGCTGCAGCTTGTATTAATTTGTAATAAAAAAAATCTCATGTATTGACAGCAGAGTCTATTTATTCCTAGTCCTTTGGGGTTCGAGAACTGGGCACAACAACATCGTGACCAAATAAACTTATAAAACATGGCATTTAGTGAGGGCCCTGTTACAGTTTCAGTGGGTGAATCCATGACCATCATGGTGGGGAGAATGGCGGCCGGCGTGTTACTGGAGCAGTAGCTGAGGCCTTATATATGATCCATATGCATGACACACACACACACACACTCACACAAACACAAACAGCGAGTGAGTGGGGGAAAGAAAGAGAGACAGACTGGGACCAAGACTGAGTTTGGCTTGGGCTTTTGAAACTTCAAAGTCATCCCTTCCCCCACTCCCCGCCCCCAGTGAAACAACTCCCCCAACAAGGCCACACATCCTAGTTTCCCAAAACAGTTCCACCAATGAGAGACTAAACATTTAAATAAGAGCATATGTGAGGCATTCTCATTCAGGTGAGCTTTCTTAAATTATTTCTTTGATATACATTGTTGCCCTCTGCTAGAACTAAAATCGCAGTTGCCCCTAGGAGACAACATTGGGATGCAACGGGGTACTTCATTTGGAGATGTGGATTTTTTCAGACTAGTCTGATAATTGTTTTATTCTCCTTTCAATACCTGTGCCCACTCTGCTTGGAAATGAATTGCCACACTCATCCTTTGGTTCTCTAACCCTGATCAGAAGAAATTATGAGTATGGTTTTTAACAGCCCACATGCAGTCACAAAGAGGAAGGCTGGTAACACTACAGCAAGCAATTAAAAACAGCCCCCGCTGCCCTGGAAACGGCCTCTTACCTCCTGTCATTCTGGCCTCTATTATCCTGGCACGGCTGTTTTACGGGATTCTGGCTGCTCCTTCCGCCAGCTCACTTTGGCTGTCATTGGCACACTGCACGTTTGGCAGTCTTTGTCCCTATTACTGAAATCCTGTGCAGAGCTGCCAGGCTTTGGTTAGAGGCTGCAGGAGGCTCTTTGAAGCCCATCCAAACATTTGGGCCTGTGGTTTGCATGTTGGTTTGTTACAATGGGTGCTTTATCCACCCTGCCCCTTACATGATGTACACTAGCTGATTTGTAGTTTTATTTCAGATGAGGTAAAGAGATTAGGATACATTTTGGCCAGCCAGAGAAAAGATACCACATCTGGTCCTATAGCACACATTTATGCAGTCGCCCAAAGATATGCATATTTTAGCCAGAGATACTGAAACGTCAAGGTAGAGATGACTGAAACCAAAAAGAAAAACATCCTGCAGAACATGGAATCTCCTACCCAGCTTGTTTGCAAATAAATGTTGTTTTAAGGTTGCTTTCCACAAAAGTTTAGTTTTTTAGACAATAAACTGGTAACTAGTCTCTATAATAATATATTCTCCTCAAATCCCTACTGCTGTGTTCAGAGCAAGTTACAAACTCTTGTGGATAAATAAAAGGAGAACATTCTCTCATGGCAGCACTTTTGGCACTTGACTCAGATAGATGACCTGCCAGCCTCTACAGAACCCAGCACAAGGTTTAGTGTGAGACTAAACGCGCAGTCAAGGCACTCACTGCCTTTCTTCTGGCCATTTTCTGTACAGTTTAATACCTGAGTACACAGCATTTTATTCTCAAAGCAGCAAGCCTTTAGAGAACAGCAGGAGGCCAACATGGTTTTTTTTAATTACATTTTAATTTTTTTATATTAATCACAGTTTATTCACTTTGTATCCCAGCTTTAGCTCCCTTCCTCATTCCCTCCCAGTCCCACCCTCCCTCATCTCCCATTCGCCTCTCCAAGTCCATTGATAGGGGAGGACCTCCTCCCCTTCCATCTGACCCTAGCTTATCAGGTCTCATCAGGACTGGCTGCATTATCTTCCTCTGAGGCCAACGTGTTAAGCCCTGCCCTGGTCACATAGAGCCAACTATACAACTGACAGACAGGAATGAGGGATGGGAAAATATGGAGTGAGTGTTGATGAATGTTCTAATCCTAACTAACTCTCTGAACTCTTCATTGAGACATAGTGTCTGGGTGTGACTGTGAACCTTGTCATCAGTGAAATGTCCCAACTTCCTCCCCAATCTTGTCTGTTCAGTTCTGAAAATGCTTTAGATGTGTTCTATGAGTAAAGCATTTTGAAATATCTAGTTTCTACATGAAGGATGAATCAGAACTGGGTGGATTTCTACTCTTATTTCTTTTTACATCATAGACTGTAGCGTTGTCCTGATTTCACAGGTGGGGCTTGAAGGCGAAGTATATGTTACTGGAAGTTGTTATAGCATATACTTTGGAACTGCATCTTTTGTAAATACTGAGGAGGATACATAGCAAAAAATGTTGATAATTTAATTCTTTGTGTCATTCTAGGGCTCTGCGTATATCTTTTCTGTATTTTAAAAACTATATATTTAATTTAATTGTTTCCTGATATGAATAGAATTATGAGCTCTTTAAGAATAGTGTCTCTTTCATTACTATTTCCTCAGTATGTGGCACATAGTAGGCACATAACACATTCTCAGGAAAAAAATGAACATGTGAAAACCATATAGACATATAGCTCCAAATGACATGACACAGCAAATCCATTAACATTAAAACTAACCCCCTCCACAGCTCTCTGCTGACTCCATTGCAGAAGAATATTACACAGCGGTCCCAATTGCCTGACTTTACCTCACTTTCACTTCTTCTTTCAAGAGATTTTATTACTTCTAAGAAGCCACCTTATACTTTGTAGCACACCAAGTCTGTTTTGTTTGTTTGAATGTCTGGCATCTTTGAGGATTCTTCTTTTAGGGAATAATTTCCTTTACTCTTAAACCAAGAAGGAGATTTGGAAAAAAATTGGCTGAAGTGTATAGAAATTTATAATATGGTTGATTCCAGGATTCACTCTGGGAAAAAAATGATTAAAATTTGGGGACACTGACTTAATTATATTCTATTCCAAAATTTATCAAGCTAACAAACGCCATCATTGCAGCTGAGTGTTGGCATGAAGCTCCATTTACCTTTTAGAGCTGGCTGCATAAAAAGGGTGCACAGATGCGTTTATCCTAAGAACTGCATCTGGCCCAGGCAGAAATTTCTTTTTAACAGCACTTGGCATGTAGCTGGGGCTGGGGTAGCAGATGCTGCCCTGCAGTTTGGGGGATCTGCTCTAAAATCTGCTGGAAACATGGCCTTGCAGTGACAGCTGGACATCAGTACCTGGCCAATGCAAACAGAACTGAGAGCTCTAGTTGTTTTTTAGGGCTAGGCCTTGCATCTCTAACAAGACAGGAGTCTGTGGGGTTATGTTACTCTTGGCCTCGAGGCTGTCAAACAAAACAGAGTTGACAAAGTTTTCCTCTCTGCACATGAAGCATGTGAGATTGTCTTTCATTATATGATTGAAAAAAAATTAAGATCAAGTGAAAAAATTTTCATATTCCCTGCACACTGACAGTTGTCTTCTTCCAAGCAGGATACAAGCAAAGTCACAGCATCCTATTCTCCAGGAACTCCTGCTCTGCTTGTGGGGCTGGCAGTATGTGGATCTCCAAAGTGTTGTTCTCACTCTGGGAGAGCCAGGAGATTACTAGTAAGAGAGGGAACCAGAGGTGGTTTCTATGCAACGTGCATGCCAATGCTTGGCAAAAGTCTGCATGAGCACAGCTACAGGATACAGAGGGGGTTTGTCAAATGACTAGAAATTGTGTTTTCCCCACCACAAAATGACATCGTTGGGGTTCTTTTTCTCAAATTCAATGTGCTTTCTTTTGTCAAACAAGACCACATTGACTAAAAACTGACATAACCGAAAAGCAAACCAACCTTGACTCCAAGTTACATACCCAGCACTCCCAACCTACTTACCTCCAATGTCCTCCACTTAGAAATTTGGTTTTAAATGTTTCTAAAGTCTTTTCATCTTTCTCTCTCTTTTTTCATCATCCTCTGAATTGTTAAAACCCTTATCTTACAAATAAAATCAGTTCTAGAGATCAAAGAGGCTAGACAACCACTTTATGACCACTTAAATAAGGTAGAGTCAGAGAAGTACACAGACTTTTCTAATAGTAAACAGAATTCCCACCTCTGAAATGTTACAGAAACTACATCTTGTTTTATATGTGTGCCAGAATTCAGACTTTCTGTGAGATGACATTTTAACTTGGCAAAAACAACTTTAAAATTTCTAGGATTAATTTATTTGTTTCACAGCTTTTTGTATTACCTGCCTCCTTCTTCCAGTCTGCTCTTTGCTTGAAAATAATGATTTCATTTTCAGGTCTTCTGATCAGCAGAGAATATCTTCTTGCTGTTAGAGACAGATAAGACAGGGTTTTTTTTTTACAGTAGGCAGGGAGGATCTCTGAATTTTAAGAGACTGATACACTATTGAACACAACTGATTACCCCTTTTTTAGAGAGGCAGTCCTCATTGCAGTGAAAGATAAGGCAGCCGGTGAGAACACAACCAGAAGGAATAATTTCTAAGTTTCAGTGATGTAGTGTTCTATGATATTCTGAATCCCTCTGCTCTCTCACTTCAAAGATAATGAGTTAGGGTAGACTCTAAGGGAGAGTGGAGGACATCTGGGATGAGGATGTGAAATTAGATGGCAGCCTGTTAAGGATAAGGACTAGAATTAACATTAATTAACTATTCAATTCTTATTCACATAGATAGGCTACTTAACAGTCTCTGCTATGTGCCAGTGAAGGGTCAATCTCAGTAGTCTTCCTGTTTCTGTAGCTTTTCTATGCTCCCATGCTGGTACTCTAACCCCTGTCTTAAGCACAACTAGGTCATGTCTCCCATGTCTGATCACATGACTCAGTTTCACAGATGCTCACTTGTTCCATAGAGGGGCACAAGAGTTGCCTCTGATTACCTGACAAATGCCATACTGTTTTTATTCTTACAATATAAAAGACCTCAGGAGGTAAACAGTTAGGAGAATAGTGAATTTTAAAATAAACTATAACCACAGTTACCATAGTAACTATAACTGTCTTCCTATTGCTTGATGCCTGATTACCTGTCAGAATCCACCACTATAATTAAAATTTGTGAAGGCAAAGGCAGTATTTCTCTTGTTCTCTGTTTTATACCTGATACACAGCTAAATGTTCATCAGTGAGAATGAAGAGAATAAATGATTCAATGAATGTCCAAGGAAAATAACAAATGAAATGTTCTATGAGAGGCTCTACAAAGATCTGGGCCACTCATTTATTAATTTATTCAAAACTACATTTTTCCTTTCTATAGAGACCATAATTTTATGACAAAGCATTGGCTTTCATCATGTATGTGGGGAGGTTTCTTCCTCCAAAAGACCCAAGGCCAGTCTTGCATAAACAACAATCTGTCAACTTGCTGATGGCTTTTGATCAGTTCTAGCTATACAACTGGGCTTCTTATTTCTGTAAAATATGCCTTTACTAAATTATTGTGACAAGCCCACAGTGAGGGTATTTGCTGCTAACAATGGATCAGACTCCAAGACAAAGAGAGATTGTACAGTGCAGAGGAGAACATTTGCATCCCAGGATCAAAGCCAATGGACTGTAACCATGCAATCATCTAATCCACTGGGCAGGACAGAGGTCACCTACAGAGAAGAAATTTCCTATCCCTGTCAGCTACAGGATGGAGGAGTTGCTAAAGTGCTGGAGAATAAAATTCTAAAAGTAAAGTCACTCTGGAGATAGAACAATGGTTCTGGAATACTGATTATTATATACCAAATTCAGATAATCGTAATAGTAATTTTCCTTAATTTGCATAGTTTATCTTATTTTTACAGAAAATATCTAAGATGAGTTTTTTCAGAAAATATTTATCTGATGAGTTTAAAACAAAATATGTTAGGAAACACAATTGAATCTTAGTTGAAATTATCATAATGAGGGTTTTGAAATGCTTTCACATTTTTTTGCTTGAATTTAGACATGTTTTTCAGTTTAGGAGCTTAAAACACTTCAGAATCATGTGACAAAAAGCTAATGTCTTCTGATGAGAATTCTTAGCAACCTCTTCCTATTTTACATCCTTTATTTCTATCCAATGTATTAGCTCCAAAGAAGTCATGAGTTTTAATATCTTGGGTATTAAACAGTAGAGTTTTTGATTAAAAAGAACATTTTCCAAAATGAACAAAAAGATGATGGATTATGTGCAACTGCTTAGCAAACACTGAAAAATATTTTAAAACAACAGTTCAATCTATTGAACTGGTAAAGTGTTTACTACGATTTGACTCTTACCTTTCGTGAGTTTTATTCTTTTTTTTTAGTTTTAATTTTTTTCTTCACAATTTATTCATTATATGCCCCGATTGAACTCCCCTTCACCTCTCACAAGTCCCATCCTCCCTCCCTCTTCCCCTCATCTCCTTCCCCTCATCCTCTGAAATGGGGCATTTTCCACTATTGCCATCTGCCCACAGCTTGTTAAGTCTCATCAAGACCGCCTGGATCCTCTTCGTGGCCTGGCAAGGCTGCATCATCAGGTGCCAGTGATCAGAGAGCAGTTAACTGAGTTCATGATAGAGGCAGCTCCTGCTCCCCTGACTCAGAGATCCACATGGAGACTGAGCTTCCAATCGGCCACATCTGAGCAGGGGGTCTAGGTCCTCTCCTTGCATATGGTCCTCTGCTTGTGAGTTTATTTAATCAACACCAGAGATGAAGAACCTTCTTCAATGTAAATGACAGATTGTAAAATGAATGTCATAAGACTCAAAAAGTCCTATGGTTTGCTTATCAACTTAAAGACCACAACTGTTTGGAATGAAAATTTTATATACAAGTGAAAGAGAAAATTTGAAAATTTCAAAAAAACCTTCACCAGATAAATTCAATTGCTTTGATGTTATTATTTTACTTTCTCTGTTCTTCAGTTTTCTGATGTTTTTAAAAACAAGCACCTACATCATGTCATTTTACCACTATATAACTGAATAAATTTTATTAAAATATAATTTTATATCTATAATTTAAAGTATAATTTCAGTATAATTTCATATCCAACTGCTATTTTATTTTTATGCTTAATATAATTATTAATAAACCTTTGGAATTGTCTGAGTTTATTAAAATTTCGCTATGTAATGATTTGCCAATGTTATATGAATTTAAAGCTTTCAGGGTAAACCAATTTAAAATAAAAGTAATAGGTCCTTAACCAAAACAAAAATTCATTTGAAAACACCCCAGAATTTATTTCTAAGGCATTATTTAATAAATTACAGTACTCAATAGTTTTTGTTATTTTTTTGAGATTATAAAACAATTACATAATTTTTTTCTTCACTTTAATCTCCCCCAAACCTCCCATATATTTATCCCTTGTTCTCTTTTTTTTGTAGCCAAACTTTGGGCACAGTGCAGGGAATCTTATGAAAGAAGGGGAGCTAGAAAGACCTGGAGGGGACAGGAGCTTCACAAGGAGAACAACAGAACCAAGAAATCTGGGCACAGGGGTCTTTGCAGAGACAGATACTCCAACCAAGGACCATGCATGGAACCTAGAACCCCTCTGCACAGATGTAGCCCATGGCAGCTCAGTGTCCAAGAGAGTTCACCAGTAATAAGAACAAGGACCATCCCTGATATGAACTCATGGACTGGCTCTTTGATCACCTCCACCTAATGGGGGAGCAGCCTTACCAGCTACAGAGGAAGACAATGAAGCCAGTCCTGATGAGACCTGATAGACTAGGGTCAGATGGAAGGGGAGGAGGACCTCCCCTATCAATGGACTGGGGGAGGGGCATAGGAAAAGAAGAGGGAGGGAGGGTGGGATTGGGAGGGATGGAGGAGGGGGCTACAGCTGGGATACAAAGTAAACTCTAATTAATAAAAATAAAATAAAAATTAAAAAATGACTTTTCAATAATTATTGCTACATGCAAACATTTATTTGTGTATATGTGTGTGTATTCCTTAATATTAACTGCATAGTGTTGGTATCATGTTCTTGTGGTATGTGTACAATTTACTCTTGTTCATTCAAGTGCTGATTTCTCTACGCCACTATCTGGTTTCAATCTGGACATTGCATTGTGATGTTTATTCTAAGCATCACCTGTCTCAAGTTTGTGTCAACATGTCACCATTTGTTGTCTGTATTGTCAATAAAACAACCAGCCAATGCTGAGCAATGGAGAGAATAGGGTGGGACATCCTGGTCTGGAGGGGAGGAGAAGGAAGTGAGTGGGGTAGTTTGGAAGAGAGATTGGCAGGAGAGGACTGGGAACCACCAGGAGGAGAGATGAACCGGACCTAAGATATGACTAAGAGCAAATGCAGTGTTGGAAGTCTGAATGGGAGGAAACTATGTGGGCTTGGATGTTTAGGACGGAGTAACAATTCCTAGCATTGTGCTCTAGGTTAATTAAATGTTAGTCTCTGTGTAGTGATTTGGGTATACAGCTGGTTTAGGAATAACCACTGTCTAATTAAAAGATAAATCAATATTGAACTTTAATAATCAACAACAGCATAGTTTGTAAAATATTACTGTATGCACGTTTCAGTGCTGACCATTTGGTATTGGATAGACAATTGGTATGTTCTTCGTTGGGGAGAACAATTTCTTTCATATTGACCTTTCCTTGTTTGCCTGTAGTTCTTTGTGTTGAGTTGAGGCCTCATGGGTTTTCCCCTATTCACTTTAATATGTCCATTGTCTTTGTTTAGCTAGTGTTTAGGAAATAATGTTAGTGAGACTTAGTGGGTGCAGTATCTGACATTATGAGGAGGAAAAGTCTCACAGAAAACTCCCTGATCTTCTGGCTCTTACAACACTTATTCTGTCTTTTCAATGTTTCCTGGCCCTAGGTTTAGGAATTGTTCTGTAGTTGTATCCCTTGGGATGGGTTCCATAACTCCCATTTTGACTGGTTATAGTTTTCTGTAGTGGTTTCTGTCAACTGCAAGGAGAAGTTTCTTTGATAAAGGGTGATGGCTATCTGTGGGCAAGAGAACAAATATTTAGAGTTTAATTAGGTATTATGCTTGTTTTAGTAAAGTGGTAGTTGAAGGTTCTTCTCCAAGATGCAAGATATCACTAGCCATAGGTAATTGTCTACATTTCCAGTACCAGGCATAATTTCACTCTTGTTGAACAGATCTTAAAGCCAATTAGAAAGCTATTGGTTGCTGCCAATGTATGTGTGTGCTAATACTGCACCCTTAGGATTGTTATGCCATTCTTTTGGTTCTTGTGGTCTATAGCATCATAACTGGGAGAGCTGTTCATTTCTTCCCTCCTTTGGAAGTTTTTGGAAAAAAGCATATTTGGCCAATTAAAGTGTTCCTTCTGTTATTATCCAGGTTATTTTCCTTTCAGATAAAGTCATGGTAGTTTACTATGAATATATTTGGTAGTATTCCCCTGGCATGGTTCTTGTATTTAAATTATGAGTATGAAGGAACCTGAAACCCTAAACCATAAAGTCTACTTTCTCCCTATTCTTTTTTTTGGTACTGTGCTTTTGTGGGAATCATAGGTAACTTATATAAAATTTGGTTTAGAAATATTAAGAAATACCAAATCTGGGTCAAGATTCACAAAAGACAATTCATCTAGCCATTGCATCTGTCTTTTGTATTAACCATAAATTTAAATGCAGGCTTTGGCCATGTATTCTAACATCAGAGAAACTCGGCCCAAATTAGCAGGAATTATTCAGATCAGCCAAGCAGCTTATGAGGACAAACTAATAGAAGCATCATCACATGTTCCTATTAAAGGTGGTGTCTCTGGGAAGATTGTTCAATGTGCTCAAGCACTTACTGCAAAAGCATGAGGAGCTGAGTTCAAATCCCAAGCACCCATGTTAAAACAAAGAAACAAACAGTAACAAAGGCAGCTGAAAGCAGCACTGAGACCCCACTGCAGTGGTAGGGATGGCAACCCTCCTCTGGCGTCTGAATGTGAGCACACGCTGTGCACAGCATACGATTTCTTTTTAAATTATTATATTGGTTTTGATTTC
>CM053764.1:31483925-31519431 GCA_028658305.1 Pachyuromys duprasi
GAATTGTGTAGGTATTTTGATGGGAATTACATTGAATCTGTAGATTGCTTTTGGCAGTATGGCCATTTTCACTATGTTAATCCTAGTGTTATGCAGGTCTACAAAAAAAAACAGCAAATGGAGCCCCCAAACTTTACAAAACTTACAACTTTAAGGGAGAAAATTGCACCAGTTATTTTAATGCTGGAACCCAGGCTTGTGCTGAAGGAGATAAGGGTATCAGGACAAGACCTGATAATGTACTGGGATAAAGATTAAATCAACTTTAGAGCAAGACGCCACACAGTTACGTTTATAACTTATGAAAAGAAAAGACAAAGGATTTTACTATTCCTAATGAACAACCAACCAAAACTGCTGCAACTGCGATTCAATCCTTTGGGGGTGAGCCAGGGATCACCCCAAGTTGGTAGTCAGACTTAGCAGTGTTGTGTACATGGTCTTGCTCTAGTGTCATGGGCACCACACAAGTAAAGGAATTGTGGAATCTTTGTCTGTGATTAAAGAAGTCCACTGAAGCCAGGCATGTAGCAGGGAAATTCCTGAACGGAGACCCTGAGAGGCCGTTGAGTGAAAATGAAGCTTGAATTATGTTTGGAGGGGTCAAGGCATTAGATGAGCCAGAGCTGTAGGATATCTTGCAAGAAGAACTGGAGTTACACTCAGGGAGTAGAACCTCCTTGAGAAAGAGATGTATCTTACAGACAGCAAAAGCAAGAAAGGCAGAGTCATCTAAGCTGTTTGAATTCAGAAATGGGGTCACAGGATTGGGAGTTTGTCCTGCTGGGTTTTGGTCTTGCTTTAGTACAGTGTTTCATTACTGTGCTTCGTTCCTCCCCTTTGTAATGGTAATGCATATTCTGTGCCATTTTATGTTGGAAATATGTAATTTACTTTATGATTTTGTAGGGGGTTGCAAAGTCTGAGTCTCAGACAGATTTTGGACTTTAGACTTCAAAATAGTATTGAAACTGGAGAAGACTTAACAGTATTTTTGAAGTTGTATTTTGCATCATGGTATGGCCGGGAACATACAGGGGCCTAGGAGTGCAATGTGGTGGTTTGAGTAGTTTGTCCTCAATTGGTGGAATTGCTTGGGAAGATTAGAAATGTGGCCTTGTTAGAAGAGGTATGTCATGGGAATAAACTTTGAGGATTCAAAAGATTCATGTGGTTCTCAGTGTAGCTCTCTTTCTGACTCTTACTTGTAGATCAAGATGTGAGCTCTTAGCTGTTTCTGCCACTACACCTTGTCTGCCCCATCATGGACTCTAACCCTCTGAAAGAGTAAGCCCAATTAAACTCTTTCTTATATTAATTGTTTCCCAACCTGTGAGTCATGACACCTTTGGGGGTCAAATGACTTTCATAGGGGTTGCCCAAGACCATGAGAAAAATACCTATATTTATATTACTATTCATAACAGTATCAATATTACATTTTCAAGTAGCAACAAAAATAACTTTATGGTAACCACAACAGGAGGAAGTGTATTAAAGGGTCACAGTATTAGGAGGGTTGAGAACCACTGTGTTAGTTACCTTGGTCATGGTGCTTTGTCATAGCAATAAAAAAAGTGATGAATACAGATGTACTTTACAGTACAGTGCCAATTAAGCATGGTGAAACAGGATTGTAAAAGCAGAAACTGGAGGCATAAACAGCAGGCTAGTAAATTTGAAGCCAGCTTTGACAACATAGTAAGTTTAAAGTCATATCCAAATTCTGTTTTTAAAATATTTTATTATTATAGTTTATTACAGTTTATTCAATTTGTATCACAGCTGTGGCCCCCTCCTTCATCTCCTTCCAATCCCATACTCCCTCCTTCTTCTCCCCCTATGCCCATCCCCTAGTCCACTGATAGGGGAGGTCCTCTTCCCCTTCTAGTTGACTCTAGACTATCAGGTCTCATCAGGACTGGTTGTATTGTCTTCCTCTGTGGTCTGACAAGGCTGTACCCCCCCAGGGGAGGAGATCAGAGAGCCTGCCACTGAGTTCTTGCCAGAGAAAGTCCCTGTTCCCCTTACTAGGGTTCCCACTTGGAGACTGAGTCTATGGGCTACATCCGAGCAGGAGTTTTAGGTCCTCTCCATGCAGTGTCCTTGTTTTGACAAAAGAGGGAGATGTAGTCTCATAATAAGAGTACTTGACTAGCTTGTTTGTGCATGACTGTGTTTGATCTTCAGCAATACACACACACACACACACACACAGACACAAACACAAACACACTACAGATAACACACAGACAGCACTCTTACTCCTTCCTTTAAAAGCCTTGTATTTCACCTCTTTCATCAGCCTCTTCCAGACTTTATATAAATTGCTTATTAGGAATGGCCTGTTTTCTTGGCACTCATCCAGTATTCTATATAACACTGATAATGTGCTGTATATTTTCTTTCTGATAATGCCTCTATGTTCTGCAGCTAACTGCCAGAGCCTCTACAAGCTGTGAATCGATGGCTTCATTATTTTGATTTCTGAAGGAATGAAGATTATAAGTTCAGTCACACATATTAATGGTGCCCAACTCTGAGGTTTGTTTTCTTCTGTCTCTAGAAACACCAACTCTACTTTATTCTACCTTACTCCATGTTGCTACAAGAACCACTTTAATTTCCATCCTGGTTTTCACTTTTCTTATTTCCTTCTCTCAACCTTTTTTCAAGTCCAGGTTAATCTCTAATTTTCTGCCTCTTTACCCTGTGTCCTTTCCCCAATTTCATCTCATTGGGACAGTGCAAGTGACTGGGATGTGGATGCCTTGTGTGTCTATCCCAGTCTCTGTCACAGGCAAGTACCAGTGGAAACACTTCACCAGTTCCAGCCAGATTTCTCATCTTTATGATAAGAGAGACAGATCAGTTGATCTATGCCAAACTATTTCCTCTATAACTTCTGTTGATTAATATATATTTGTACTCCTGCCTCTCTTGTTACAGTTATCTGTGTTCATTTTGTGGACATTCCCACCTCCAAACCTTCCTCTTGAAATATTGAATTCTGTTCATCTATGCAACATTAATTTGTATTCCAGCTCTTTAAAAGGATTTTTGAGATAACAGCACATAGCCTTCCACCCTGTTCATTCACTGTTCTTGTGAAGTTAGGAGAATCTCCTGGTATGAATTTCTAAAAGTTCCAGCACGATTTTTTGTTGATAGACATGCCTGCTCCAAAACTGACTCAGCATGCATTATGCAGTTTTACATCCAACCAAGGCTCTCTATTGGGGAATTTAAAAACACTGCAATTTAGCTCTGGAGGAGCAACCTAATATAGCTTGCAGTCTGTGATGCATGCTGTCACCAGAAGGGAATAAACAACTTTAGCAAGTCAAGTAACTGTGTGAAGAAATGAAGGTTCTAAATACCTTTGTCAGCCTCATCAAAGAAACATCACATTTGTCTTTCTGAGAACAAGAAAACTCCAAAATTAGAACTCAACCTGTGAATAAATGTGTTTCCTTGTATAGAGGAGAAGAGTAATGAGTGGGAGATGATGATATTTCTTTGGCAAGTAGTAGTTTCTGAAGACAGGTTGAGCTACAGAGACATCGTTTACAATATTTGCTGAAAATGTAATTTAAAGTCTTACCTGTTTTTCTTTATGCTTTTGATTTTTTTGAGGCAGCATCTTAAAACATACGTTATGACTGTGATGGAGCTTCCTATGAATTGCTTAGTATTTTGGAGAAAAGACAGTCTTTGGTAAGGAACTAATTAAAACAACCAAAACAAAAGTCATTTATCAAGACTTTCTTTTTTAATTAATTTAATTACTGTACACACTGATTATAGTCCCTTTCTTCCTCCCTGTCCCACCCTTTCCTTGCTCTTCCCTCATCTCGCCTCCCATATCCCTCAGAAAAGGGTCGCCCTCCTCACCAACTCATCCCGGCTCATCAAGTCACATCAGGACTAAGCATGTCCTCTTCCCCTGTGGTCTGGCAAGGCAGCCCTGCCAGGAGGGAAATGATCAAAAAGCAGGCAATGGAGTCCAAGCTGGAGACAGCCCTCACTCCCCTTTCTAGGGGACCCACCGGAAGCCTGAGCTGCCCATCAGTTATATCTGTGTAGGAAGTCTACATCCTCTCCATGCATGGTCCTTGGTTGGTGCTTCAGTTTCCACAAGCCCTTTGGGCCCTGGTTAGTTGACTTTGTTGGTCTTCTTGTGGAGCTCCTGTCCTTACTTCCACTTTTCCATAAGACTCCCTATGCTTCACCCAATGTTTGGTGAGGGTCTCAGCATCTGTTTTGATCCGCTGCTGGGTGGAGCCTCTCAGATGACAGCAATGCTAGGCTCCCCTTTGTAAGCATAGCAGAGTATCCTTAATAGTGTCAGGGACTGGATCTCTCCCATGGTTCAGCCAGGCATTGGTTGGACATTCCCTCAATCCCTGCTTTAGCTTTATCCCTTCATATCTTGTAGGCAGGGTAAATTTTGGATCCAAGTTTGTGTGGGTGCGTTGATGTTCCCCTCCCTCCACTAAGAGTCCTGGCTAGTTATAGGGTGTCTTTTACAGTCTCTATGATCCCTCCTACTAGGAGTCTCAGCTGGAGTCACCCCTATATTCTCTCAGAAGCCTACCCTGTCTTAGGTCTCCAGCATGTCACAGAGATGCCCCTGCCTATGGTTCCTCTTCCCTCTGCAGGCCCTCTGCAATGTCCTGCACCTCCCTCCTTCTCCATTCTCTCTAGGTCTGATCCCTCCTTCATTTCTCTCTGGGCTTCTTCTCCTATCTTGTTCCCTGTCTTTAACCACTTCTACCGTCTATTCTATTTCCCCCTCTGAGTGAGATTTAAGTATCCTCACAAAGGTCCTCCTTGCTACTTATCTTCTTTGTGTCTGCGAATTGTGGTATGTTTATCCTGTATTATGTAGCTAAAGTCCTCTTATAAGTGAGTCCATACCATATGTGTCTTTCTGGTTCTGGGTTGCCTCACTCAGGATGATCCTTTCTAGTTCCATCACAAATTTCTTACCCCCTTTTTTAATTGGGTTGCTTGAATTATTGCCTTTTAACTTCTTTAGTTCTTTATATATTCCAGATATCAGCCCTCTGTCAGATGTAGGGTTGGTGAAGATCCTTTCCCAATCTGTAGGCTGTCGTTTTGTTCTGACAACTGTGTCCTTTGCTTTACAGAAGGTTTTCATTTCATGAGGTCCCATTTATTGATTGTTTCTCTTAGAGCCTGTGCTGATGGTGTTCTGTTCAGGAAGTAGTCTCCTGTGCCGATGAGTTCTAGGCTCTTCCCCCACTTAAAAATACAGAATGCTTTACGAATTTGCATGTTGTCCTTGCACAGGGGCCATGTTGATCTTCTCTGTTCCACTTTTAATACATGTGCTGCCGAAGCAAGCACTGCTCGCAAATTTCACGATGTCTTTGTTTTTGATAGCTGACTAGTTTTCCATTATGTAAATGTACCACAGTTTCTTTATCAAGACTTTCTATCAGTCATGTTCTTTTTTATGTCATGAAATACATTAAGAAGGATTACATTGTATACATTCCATCCATATGAAAACAGTACAAAAATTTTTAAAATATAAAATATGTATAGTTGTTGGTTTGAATTAAGGTCTCCTGTGGTCTTCATCAATGTACCTGAGTATGACCTTACTCTACCAGGGGTGCACTACCATGATTATTTTATACATTCCTAGGGATCAATTTCAGGACTTCATGCATACTAGGCAAACACTCTGTCAAGTGAGTTTTGCCCACAGTTCAAACAAAGGTGTCATTTTGAATGCATAAGAGAAAACTTTAACTATTTCGTTATGTATAGAATAAATAGTTATGCATGAAGCTCAAACCTGTAATCATAGCATTTGGGAGGCAAAAGCCAGAGGACTATACTTTCCAGGCCATTCTTGGTTTTAAAGCAAGAATTTTTTTTCAAAAACCAAACCAAACCAACCAATGAACAAAACAAAAATAAAAAATCCACAACCCCCCCCAAACAAAGGCAATAAATAAAGATGGATGATAATAATGTGATCAAAATTTACTTGAATTAACCATTGCTTTGATGGATGAATTATAATTTTTATGAAAAAGTTCACAACAATTTGATCCAGATAGGATTTTTAAAAAGTTAAGCACTGTGAACTCTTCTCATACATCAATATTTTTTTGTGGATTTTTAAAATTAATTAATTAATTAATTAATTAATTAATTCCCTTTACCTCCCGGTGGTAGACTCCCCCCTCCTCTCCTCCCAGTCCCACCCTCCATTTTACATCCTCCCTCCCCTATTCCTCGGAATAGGGAGACCCCCGTACACCCACCCCAGCTTATGTTGTCTCACGATGATTGGTTTTGTCTTCTTCCCCTGTGGCCTGATAAGGCAGTCTTGTGAGTGGGAAGTGATTAAAAAGCAGGCAATGGGGTCCATGTCAGAGACAGCCCCCACTCCTCTTACTAGTGGACCCACATGAAGCCTGAGCTGCCCACTGGCTACATATGTGTAGAGGACCTAAGTCCAGTCCATGCATGGTTCATGCTTTGGATTATGTAAACCCTTCTGGGCCCTGGTTGGTTGGCTTTGTTGGTCTTCTTGAGGAGCTCTTGCCACCTCTAAATCCTTTTATTCTTCTCCCGACTTTTCCACTAAGCTCCCTATGCTTCATCCAATGGTTGGCTCTGAGTCTCAGCATCTGTTTCTAGCTTCTTCTGGGTGGATCCTCTACTGTCCACAAGTATGGCAGAGTACTGTTAATAGTGTTAGGGGTTGGCTTTCTTCCATGTGGTGTGTCTTGGGTTGGGCCAGGCATTGATTTGAACATTCCCTAGATCTCTGCTCTATCTTTTCTATCTTTATCCTTGCAGGTCTTGTCAGCAGGACAAGTTTTGGATCAAAGTTTTTTTTGTGGGTGTATTGGTGTTCTCCTCTTTCCACTAGGAGTCTTGTATAGTGAGAAGTTATCCTCTTCAGCCTCCATGGTCCCTGCTATTAGGAACATCAATGTTTCTTGACAGTTAGTTAGAGCAGAGATTCCTGCATGGTTGTTCAGGGTTTAACTCAGCAGGGGGCACTGCTCCTGGATGGAGAAGACCCACTGTGATAGGTAGATGGGTAGAAAGCCGTCCTCAGTGGTCACCCACCAACTTCACTCCTCTGCTACTCCCAAGTCATGACTGCTGGCCACAATAGAATCAAAGTGTTTTAATGACCCAGTTTCAACAGCAGCTAAAATCAAATGGAGAGGCCAAGCTGCAGACTAGAGAACTCCATGAGCTATAAGTAACCAACTTTATTAAATTCATCTCCAGTCACAGGTATAGGGAAAAGATTGCTTATTAGGGCTTGTCAGTGGGAATTATCATTTTTCCTCCCACAATTCCCTGTATATGAGGTCCTTCAGGAAGAAGGCTCCTACTAATGTAATTGTGGTGCAGAGTTTTTCCAACACTTTATAATAAAGAAGTTAAGAGATTTGTATGCAAGAGCGATGTGAGAAAGATATGGCACAGTTTACTTCATTCATGTCTGTATTGAGAACATGACATTTGTTATAAACTCAGGATTTTGCCAAAATTGTGTGGAATTAATAACTATTTTTTCCATCTTGAAATAATATACAATGTTGGAGAAATTATTTTGTGTTTTTTTTTAGCCTTAGTTTTATAATTTGTAAATCAGGGATAAAGAAAAACGTTTATTGCAAGATGTTTTGATAAAAAGGAGATAATAAATGTGAATAAAATAAAAAAATAAAAAAATAAATGTGCCTGGGTTCTAAAATGCATTCTCAGCTTAAGAGATAAAAATGTGATAGTTTGTGTTGACGTTTCCAAATATATCCTCTATTATATCAATACATTCAATAGTTAAAAAACAGCCACCTTTTTCATTGATCTTTTTATCCTTGATAAGGCAGACACTCTAAATTGTCAAAATGGCATACTTCTTTTCTCTCTCCCATCAGATATATAACATTCTTTAATTAAAAATGTAATTAAAATTTCAAAGACATGAAAGTATAAAGTGTGCTATTTGGGAAAGGAAGCAGATATGTGTGTTGAAGAGGTAAGTATAAGAAAGCAGGTAAAAAGGATGCTGCTACACACATGCAGGAAACTCCGTCAAGAGGCTCATAATTTTTTAAAATTAATATACACTAATTAGAAAGTAGAATACAAGCATGGTATCATCAGAATGATAACTCTTTTCTATATAATTGGGTCAAAAGCATTGAACTCTAATTTTTTATAAGGATGTAATAAAAACAAAATGAAAATGAAAGCTAAGAGAAATAACTAAGTATGTTCCATTTGGACTTTTTTGGAGTTCTCTCAGTTTGTGTAACTTAATATTAAGTGAATGTAAGGCAAGCAAGAAACTCTGTTTCATTAGGTGAGAGTCTATTTTTCTTTCAAATGGATGTTACTTAATATTTGAAGATTTTTCTTTTTTTTTTTTGGTTGTTGATGTGCTGGGGATTTAACCACAGGTTGTGTGTGCTAGTCAAATTTATTACCCTGCACAAGTGGATCAAGGACCTCAACATAAAACCAGACACACTAAACCTGTTAGTAGAAAACATAGGGAAGAGCCTTGAACTCATTGGCACAGGAGACAACTTCCTGAACAGAAAGAACACCAACAGCACAGTCTCTAAGATCAACAATCAATAAATGGGGCCTCAAGAAACTGAAAAGCTTCTGTAAAGCAAAGGACACTGTCATCAGAACAAAACAACAGACTAAAGATTGGGAAAGTATTTTCACCAACCCTATATCTGACAAAGGGCTAATATCCAGAATATATAAAGAACTTAAGAGGTTAAATAGCAACAAATCAAGTAATCCAATTAAAAATGGGGTACAGAACTAAACAGAATTCTCAATAGAGGAATATCAAATGGCAGAGAAACGCTTAAAGAACTGCTCAATGTCCTTAGTCATCGGGAAAATGCAAATCAGAACTACCCTGAGATGGACAATGAATGGTGGAGAAAACAAGCAACAGGACAGGAGCCTACCACAGAGGGCCTCTGAAAGACTCTACCTAGCAATGTATCAAAGCAGATATTAAGACTCACAACCAAACCTTCGGCAGAGTGCAGGGAATCATATGAAAGAAGGGGGAGTTAGTAAGACTTGGAGAGGACAAGAGCTTCACAAAGACCAAATAGATCAGGGCACAGGGGTCTTCTATGAGACTGTTTCTCCAACCAAGGACCATGTATGGATATAACCTAGAACCCCTGCTCGGATATAGCCCATGTTAGCTCATTATCCAACTGGGTACCCTAGTAAGGGGAACAGGGACTATTTCTGTCATGAACTCAATGGCTGGCTCTTCGACCCTCCAGCCCCTCCCCCCCTTCCCCTGAGGAAGGAGCAGCCTTGCTAGATCCCAGAAGAGGACATTGTAGCCAGTCCTGAAGAGACCTGATAAGGTAGGGTCAGATGGAAGGGGAAGAGGTCCTCCCCTATCAGTGGACTTGGAAAGGTGCATGGAGGAGATGAGGGAGGGATGGGGAGAGTGGGAGGGAATGAGAGAGGGGGCTATGGCTGGAATACAAAGTACATAACCTGTGATTAATATAAAACTAAAAATTAAAAAAAAAACTATCCTGAGATTTCACCTTACACCCATCAGAATGGCTAAGATGGAAAACTCAAGTGACAACACATGCTGGAGAGGATGTAGAAAAGGGGAACCCTCCTCAATGGCTGGTGGGAATGTAAACTTGTACAACCACTTTGGAAATCAATCTGGTGCTTTCTCAAACAGTTAGGAATGGTGCTTCCTTGAGATCTAGCTATAGTACTCCTAGGCATATATCCAAAATATGCTTAAGTATACAATAAGGACAGTTGCTCAACCATGTTTGTAGCAGCATTATTTGTTTTTTTTCCAAATTTTTATTTTTTATATTAATTACAGTTTATTCACTTCGTATTCAAGGTGTAGCCACCTCCTTCATTCTCTCCTAATCTCCACTCACCCTCCCTTATCTCCTTTCTGCCCCTCTCTAAGTCCAGTGATAGGGGAGGCCCTCCTCCCTTTCATCTGACTCTAGTTTATCAGGTCTCATCAGGGAGAGGGGTGGGGAGGAAAGAAGGGGAAGCTCAAAGAGCCAGCCACTGAGTTCATGCCAGAGACAGTACCTGTTCCCCTTACTAGGGAAACCTACTTGGATACTGAGCTGCCATGGGTTACATCTGAGCAGGGGTTCTAGGTTATATCCATTCATGGTCCTTGTTTGGAGAATCAGTCTCAGAAAAGACCCCTGTGCCCACATATATTTGGTCCATGTGGATCTCCTGTCCTCTCCAGGTTTAACTAGATCTCCCTTCTTTCATATGATTCCCTACACTCTGCCCAAGGTTTGGTTATGAGTCTCAGCATCTACTTTGATACACTGCTAGGTAGACTCCCTCAGAGGCCCTCTGTGGTAGGCCCCTGTCCTATTTCTTGTATTCTCCTACTTCTAATGTCCATCACAATTGTCTTTCTAAGTAAGGATTGATCATCTTACCCTGGGTCCTCCTTGCTTAGCTTCTTTAGGTATACAGATTTTAGTATGTTTATCCTATCTTATAGGTCTAGCGTTATTCGTAGCATTATTCATAATATTAGCAGTATTATTTGTAATAGTCAGAACCTGGCAACTACCCAGATGTCACTCAATGGAGGAATGGAGACAGAAATTGTGTTTCATTTACACAGTGGAATACTATTCAGCAATTAAAAACAAGGAAAGCATGAAATTTGCAGGCAAATGGTGGGATCTAGAAAAGATCATCCTGAGTGAGTTATCGCAGAAGGAGAAAGACACAAACGGTATATACTCACTTATAAGTGGATATTAGACCTATAATATGGGATAAACATACTAAAATCTGTTCACATGAAGAAGCTAAGCAATAAGGATGACCCTGGGTAAGATGATCAATCCTCACTCAGAAGGCAAAGGGGTTGGACATCGAAAGAGTGAGAAAGCAGGAAACAGGACAGGAGCCTACCACAGAGGGCCTCTGAAAGACTCTACCCACCATGGTATCAAAGCAGATGCTGAGACTCATAGCCAAGCTTTAGGTAGAGTACAGGGAATCTTATGAAAGAAGGGGGAGAGAGAAAGACCTGGAGGCCTTTAAATCTTTGTAGCAGGAGCTACAAAGGAGAGCAACAGAGCCATATAATTTGGGCACAGGTGTCTTTTCTGAGACTGATACTCCAATTGAGGACCATGCATGGAGATAACCTAGAACCCCTGCATAAATGTAGCCCATGGAAGCTTAGTCTCCTAGTAATGGGAACAGGGACTGTCTCTGACATAATCTCAGTGGCTGGCCTTTTGATCACCTCCTCCTGTGCAGGAAGCAGCCTTACCAGGCCATAGAGGAAGACAATGCAGCCAGTCCTGATGAGACCTGATAGGCTAGGGTCAGATGGGAGGGGAGGAAGACCTCTTCTATCAGTGGACTTGGAGAGGGGCAGGGAGGAGAAGAGGGAAGAAAGGTGGGATCTGGAGGGGATGAGGGAGAGGGCTATAGCTGGGATACAAAGTGAATAAAGTGTAATTTATAAAAAATTAACAAATAAAAAAAGATGGACTCTCCAAGGACGTGTATAAGGTTAAATAAGATTACACTGTGGTTACATTAAACTATATGTCTTTATTAAGGACACCAAAGAACTCACCTCCTCTGTTTCATACATACAGTGAGAAAGGCCAGATATGTGTATAGTAAGGAAATCACTCCAGTGTGAAAAGTGACCCTTCTTAGAAAGATGTGTTGGCCACTTAATTCAGAACTGCTCATCATCTAGAATGCTGAGAACATCAACTTCTGCTCTTTGAGCCTGACTCTTATGGTATTTCATTACATAAGTCTGAACAGATGAATACAAAATTCCCTCTAACTTCAATACCTGTATTGGTGGGGAACGGAGTCAGACTTCTTGCCTAAGCCCAAGCTAAATATTTAGTCACATGTTTACAAGTTCTGGCTGACCACCAGACAACCCATACTCATCTAAATGGAGTTTACTTTCCCTTTAACTTGTACCTCCCCATGAACTACTTATCTACATGATTTATTTATCATCCTGTCACCTAAGCGAGGAAACTGAGAATTGCTCCTTCTTTATTGGTCAGATGTCTGCTCCCTTCTAAAACCCTTGAAGGCAAAAATCCATCTTTGTACCCATTTATCTCTAGAATGAGATTCAAGGCCTCACAGTTAATAGGCACTTGAAAGTGAAAAAATGAGTTATTGGGACAGTATCATTGTTCACTGCAACCTCTGAGCTAGCCAGAATGACTCAGATGCCTGTTTCTGATGGTAAATGAGAGCAAATTATGGAAGAAGGAAACTCATTACCAGCAGCCACCATTGTTTTCATCTGAACTTGCCCCAGGAAATGTTCAAATTCTATTAGTCTTCTAATTTGACCTTTTAAATGTATACATTTGCCTCCAGGTGTGTGATTTGAAAGAGAGTGTTCCCCATAGCCTCCTGTATTTGGACACTTGGTCTCAGGTGGATGACTCTGTTTCATAGGTTGTGGAGTCTTTGGGAGGGGAGCCTTGGGGAAGAATTAAATCCCTGGGGTGGGCGCTGACGGTTTATGGCCTTACCCCACCTCTAGTTCACTCTCTCTGCTTTGTGCTTGCTGTTGTGGACGTGACCTATGAGTCTCCTGTCCTTGCCACCGTGCCTGCCACTTGCTTTCACACCTTTGTTCCGTGATGGACTTTTTGAAATTTTTATTTAAAATAAATTCTTCTCTTCCACTGCTTCTGGTGTCTATCCTGTTTGCCATTCTGAATGAGTTTTGAGCTTCTTCCCTAGGGTCCTCCTTAATGTTTAGCTTCTTTCAGTCTGTAGATTTTAATATGGCTATCCTGCATTATACAGCTCATATCCACTTATAAGTGAGTGTATACCGTGGGTGTCTTTCTGCCTGGTAATGCAGCCTTACCAGGCCACAGAGGAACAGGATCCAGGCAGTCCTGATGAGACTTGATAAGCTACGGGCAGATGGCAATGGTGGAGATCTCCCCCTTTTAGTGGACTAGGGGAGGGTGATGGGAGGAAGAGGGAGGACTTGAGGGAGGAGGCTTCAATCAGAATATATAATGAATGAATTGGGAAGAAAAAAAAAACAAAACAAAAACCCACTAAACTGGAAGCCTTATACATATATACATAACATATGTGGACTCATGCAGACCCTGTGTAGTCTCTGTGAGTTTATATGAACTTTTCCCATGTTGATTTAGAGGGCTTTGTTTTCTTTGCGTCCTCCATTTCCTCTGGCTCTTTCTGCCTTCTTTTCTCTGAGGTTTGCTGAGCTCCTGGCAAGGGTTTTGGTAGAAATATCTCATTTAGAACTAAGTGTTCCAAGGTCTCTCTCTGCATAATGGCTGGCTTTGGGTCTCTGTTTTCATCTCTGCAAGAGGAAGCTTGTCTGATGATAGCTGAACAAGACACTGATCTATGAGTGTATCAGAATACCATTAGGAGTCAATTTAGCTACTAAAACTCCAACCTGGAGCCATAAGACCAAGCAAACTCTTCCATAAGTTGCTTTTGGTTATAATATTTTATCACAACAACAGAAAACTAACTAATACACAAGCTTCCTGTCTAATATCTATTCTTTGGACTTTCTAATACTTTTGGATTTCTCCAGGAAACCTTAGTCCCTTTAAGAGTGTTACTATGGAATCCAAATATTAGCTTTACCTGTTCTTCATACTGTGTATGGAAATTACCAATTTAATAGTGTTGTGAGAGGCTCTAGTGCCCAGGAAAACACAGACAGGAATCCAGGGTAGAGAGTTTATGGGCTCTTATGTATCCATTTTTGTTTTCTGTTTTTTGAGGCAGTGTTTCTCCATGTAGCCTTGGCTGTAGTGGTACTTGTTTCTCTCTTTTGTTATTTATTTTTTTGAGTCAGGGTTTCTCTATAGCCTTGGCTGTAGTGATACTTGCTTTGTATAGCAGGCTAGCCTTGAACTCACAGAGATCTGCCTGCCTCTGTCTACTGAGTGCTGAGATTAAAAAGCATGCACCACAGCTAGGATTATATCTTTCAATTAGTAATAATAAGAAATAAATATAGTCACTTAGTTTGAGCCTACATCAGCTATAAGCATGCTCCATAAAATATCAGTACTCTCATCTTCTTCCATTAATACTATGAGGAAAGCATTTACACCTATTTCACCCAGGAAAGTAACTAACACTTTGGGACATTACATACCTCACCTCAGGCTATAAAGTTAATAAATGATAGAGTATGAATCAGAATCAAATCAGTGCCTTATAAACATGTTCCAAAGTACAACTTGGATTTTGCCCCTTGTCAATTTATAGATGAAATGGGAGCATCAGAAGTGAAATGCAGATGCACTTCAAAGTACAACCTTTCAAAGCTGTGCAGGAACATTTAAAACAGGCACACAAGCTAAACCCAGGAACAAGTGGAAGTTCAATCTTGCAAGCCTATGTAGAATATGGAGTTATTTTTTCTCCAGAGAAACAGGATTAGAAGTGGCTGTTTCTGCATACTTCAGAAGTGATTTAAAAAGCTTAATCACCCTTGGGCACAAGGTAGTGCTTTCCTCTATGTTTTTCAAGAGGAATGTCATGGACCAAGTCATCTGTCCTAAGTGCAGCCATAGAGGACATAAAATGATTCGCCTGCCATATAAAGCACTGGTTTGTAATTGCAAATGTAATGGATTAACCAAATGCCACACATATGACTCTTAAGAACTCCATTTAAAATAATAACCTATTTAGGAATAATCACTTAAAGTGCATCCTCTCTAAGCTGCTCCTGGAGGCAAGACACTTAAATTAGTTTAACAAGAGTGCTGTAAAAGGAAAATTTACAAACTGCTTGCTTTATCACTTTCTTTTACAGTTGGTTGTTCTTGCGAATACATCGGTGTTATTAGGTTAATTTTGTTCTTTATCCTAATGCATTGAATATGAGGAAAGGAAATTGTGTCTTAAAGGGAAAATTCTGTCTCTGGTGAGCTCAATAGTGACTTTGCAGGCCAACTGTGGTACACAGACAGAGAGGGCCAAGATCTCAATGGAGGCCAGAGTAAATTAGAAGAATGCATTGAGGATCTTCAACAAAAGTTGCTTCCTTTCTCTGGGTAATTATACATTTTATATCCTTTGCCTTGTGCCTTCACTTTGTTGTCTTCTCCTTTGATGCCCTTCTCTGCTACTACATTTGTGTTTTCTGATAGAATTTAAGATTGCTGACACAGGATGAGGAGGTGCTATTATATGTAGGTATATGCTACTGAGGAAAGAATTCAGACAGTGATATAAACCAAACCATATAGCAGACAGATGATTCTGGGGTTTAAACATTAACTTCTATTAATTTTTACTTATATTACATCTCAATAAAAGTTACATGTAACTATCCAGTTGCATATGACCTATCTGCAACTATGAAACTATTAAGCTAGGAAAGAAACCACAGATGTGCAAGCAGTGTCTGTACTATTGTGAGCATAGAAATCACCCTCATTTTTCTAGCATTTTAATTTTTATTGGTATACCATCATACTTACGATCACTCTGAGATTACTACAGTCATCAAATGTGTCATATGATTATTGTACTTACTCATAAATGGGAACATATATATTTTTAGGATAAATCAAGAGAAATCACACACATCTGTGTGTTTTTATCTAAAAGTTAATTATGTATGGTTAGGCTCTAACATATTATCATTTAAAAGTAAAATATCTTGATAATTGAATTCTAATATATATTTTTATTTATGATTTGTGACTCAAAATTATTTTTCTGAAAGAAATAGGCTTCTCAGGCTTAAAAAGGCTTTCTGAGATGAAAACAGTTTAAGAATGGCTTTTGTTATGAATTTGGGCTCTTGATTCAGACAAATTGTGAGCAAAATGCTTAACGTATCTTTTCCTGCTTCTTCAAGAGAGGCAGAGTGGAGAGTGTGCAGCCTCTCATAGGCCTAAGATGTCCTCACGTGACACAACAACTACCAAGTGAACAGAGACACCCTTCTGCCACTCTGACTCAAGTCTGAATCATGTTTTTTAAAATTTATTATTTTGTTTATTAATCAAAGTTTATTCACTTTGTATCCCAGCTGTATCCTCCTTCCCCGTCTCCCCTCCCAATCCCACCCTTCCTCTCTCATCTCCTCCCATGCCCCTCCCCAAGTCCACTGATAGGGGAGGTCCTCCTCTCCTTCCCTCTGACCCTAGCCTATCAGGTCTCATCAGGACTGGCTGCATTGTCTTCCTCTGTAGCCTGGTAAGGCTGCTCCCCTCTCAAGGGGAGGTGATCAAAGAGCCAGCCACTGTCAGAGACAGTCCCTGTTCCCATTACTAGGGAACCCACTTGGAGACTGAGATGCCATGGAATACATCTGAGCAGGGGTTCAAGGTTATCTCCGTGCATGGTCCTTGGTTGGAGTATTGTTGTACCCAGATAGCAAGACCCCAAAAGACCATCAGAAGTTGAGTCCGTTGCAAAACACATGAGGGTTTATTACAAGCTAGAGCCCAGGTCGCAGCAACCTCCCTGGTGAAGAGGAGGAGCATGGCAGTGAGGTCTAGGGGAACAAGATTTTTAAAGGGCAAAACTCAAGCAGGGGAAGGGGGGAGTTACATGCCTTGGTATTACATGATTGGGTAATGGAAATTGACTTTTGAAATGATTTGTTTGCTTTAGTCCGTAAATGGTCCTGGCCTGCCTCTCTGGGTGGTTTGCCAGGAGACGGTATTTCTTTAAGCAGTTCCAGCCATCTGGGCCAGTTTCCTAGCAACTGTATCTCTAGTGGTCAGGAAAAGTATGTGGTAAAGTTAGTTTCTCCCAGCAGGTACCTGGATATGTCTCCACCTGGCTGGCCTTCATTCAGGTTTGTGCTTTAAACTTTAAACCAATACTCCAAAAACCCAATTTTTAATCCTTTAGTCTCTCAGTATCAGTCTCAGAAAAGGCCCCTTTGCCAAGATTTTTTGTTTCTGTTACTCTCCTTGTGGATGGTTTTATATTATGCCAAAAATCAATAAAGGTGTTAAACATTTAAATTGATTTCAGAGGTTTTACTGGTTCAATTTCATCCAACAGAAAAGATACTCTGAGAAGTTGAAGAAATGGCTTAGAGGACAAAGTACTTGCTGTGCAAATATGAAGGCCTGAGTTCAAATACTTATCACCATTCTAAATCTCCAGATTCAAGTCTATGACCACAATGCTGATCAAAGTAGAGAAAAACAGATCCTGAAAAACTTATTGAGAATCCAGATTATCCAAATCTGTGAGCTTCAGAACAAGTAAGAATCTCTGTTTCAGAAAGAAATAGAGCTCTAGCCTCCATATACATCTTTGAGACACATGTACCACACACACACAGAGGGACACACACAACACACAGAGATATGTTGAAATTTTGCTCAGTCATGCCCTTGAGTGTGACGGTATTTGGTGATATAACTTGAAAGAGGCCATGAGAAGAAAGACAGACATAAATATAGTCACACATTGGGAGAAATAGATATGAAAACACGGAGAAAAAAAAGTGGGAAACAGGAATAGCATACCAGCAAAAGGATGCCAGTGATTGTTGGCAAGCTACCAGGAGCTAGACCAAGTAAAGGATTCTCTTGTAGGGCTCAGAGGGAATATGGCTTTGGTAATACCCTGATTTTGAACTTCTGGATTTGAGAACAGATAATGCATTTCTGTAACAATTTAGTGCTTTGTTATGACAAGTAGAAATAAAATCACATTTTTTAATAAGAAAATCACATTTTAAATGTTCCCCATATACTATGGTGTTGAATGTTTGGTCTTCAGTTGACAACACTATATAGTATTTTTAGTACATTTATTTAGGCTCAGGGTTCAATCTCTCTCTCTTTCTTTCTCTCTCTTTCTCTGGGTGTGTGCTCAGGTGCCATAGTCCATGGAAATCAGAGAATAACTTGCAGGAGTTTGTTTTCTCCTTCTATCCTGTAGGTTCTGGGAAATGAATTCAGATCTTTATTCTTGATAGCAAGCTCCTTCATCTACCGAGCCAACCTTACCAGTCCACAGTGATATCATTGTTAGAGGCTGAGGAAACTTTAAGAGTCAAGGCCTCAGTGGAAGAAAAATGAAGAGCAGGGAAGTATGTATACTTTAAGGTTATGTCTGGCTCTGTCCCCTTCTTTTCGGTTTCTTGTCTTCCAGAAGGAAATGCATCCTCTGCCACAAGTTCCCAGACCTATGATGTTATGTCCATTAGCCATAAATTAAACCCGCTGAAATTATCAGCTAAAATTAATATTCCATCCTTTATGATGCTCCCTTCGGCATTTTGGCCACAGATGTACAGGTGTATGCAATGCCCCTTCAGATCACATTCCGTGTAGACTCTTCTACTGTTGTATTTACCCTCACACTCTCCACAAACATTTCTTGGCAGTCCCTTGTAATTCAGACTTCCCACTAGTCATTGTATATAAAAGATAAAGATGGTGTTGTTATTTTCAAAAAATAAAAATAATCATATTTTAAGTAATAATAATAATTTTATTCCTGCACTCTAAAACTCTTAGAATATAATTTAGCTTCTTCTTGTACATATGCTATCTGTGTGTTTTATGTGCATCCAAAGAACACACACATATTATTTGTATATGATTTCTTAGCCCCTCATTTTTTATTTTTTATTTTCTAACTTGAATTAGGAATTAAGAATTTATGAATGAAAACAACTCATGTATGATTGTGTTTTTCAGAATCATTTTAGAAAGGAAATACGTAATGTATAATAGGAACTGAATTGTCTTGATTAATAACCATTAAAAAGGTAATTTACCCCAGTGACATTTTATTCCTCATTGGTTACAGTACTCCATGAACTGAAATTTGTCATGCCACACTACACATTGAAAATGAGGTTCAGTACCACTATCTATACAGAATGATGCCATTGACAGGAGTTGCCTGGAAAAAGCCAATGAGGAGTAAATTTCTCTTAATTGTCTTAGTAACTTTATAGAGTATTGTTTCATCTCACTGTTCCAAAAGTCAAAAGGATTGCAGGGAAGTACTTTTGCCTTATGGAGGTCCTTTAATCAAAGCATTAAAGCCTGAGAAAAACTTGACAAGATTTCCTCCCATGAAAACGTTTAAGAAAACAGCAGTATGTCATGATGTCTAAGGTTTTCAACAATCTGTTTTCTCACACTTGGACATATTTATTGAGTTAAGACACACACACTCACTCACTAAAGTATGACAACCTTGCTATCAGTAGAGAAAAAGCCAGTGTTTCTTGGGGACAATATCTGGGTGTTTTTAAGTTTGATAAAACAAGTATGTGCATAGAGTACAGTATTTTACGTGGTATTCTTTTACATTCAAAAGTTATTTCTTTTGCCTGGGATGTGATACTAGTATTTATGCTTCAGGGTATATTAAGGAATATATAACATGTGAAAATTACATAATAACATCTGTATTTGCATCATTTATTCATTTAATTTTCAGTGTAAATAAAAACAGGCCAATTCCAACCCTAGTACTCCACATGCTATGTGCTCTAATGAGAATAAGAAATTACAAAAAAATGAAGGAAAGAGTGTGGGTGGGTGATGTCTTTACTAGCTTAAGAAATGTTCTTTAAAATTCTTCAAGAGAGGGTAGGAGGGAATGGGGGAGGGGGCTACGCCTGGGATTCAAAGTACCTAACCTGTGATTGAGATAAAAATAAATAAATTAAAAAAAAAATAAAAAAAATAAAAGTAAAAAAAAAATTCTTCAAGAGTGACACCATCTTCTTTCTCATGCATAAGCATCCATGAGAATTGTTCTTCTGTTCTCAACCATTGTGAGTGAATTCAGGAGAATAAAAGAGAAAATTTCAAATGTACATGCCTATAATGCTCTATAGGCATGTGGCTCCTGAGAGAGGGAAGGTTGTGTACTACCTGCCCAAGCCATGGTGTAACAGAGGCAAGTCAAGCTTAACTTGTAGGGGGTGCTGAGAGGAAGAGGCAGAATTCCAGAGAGGAGCAGTAGGCCAATGGATGGGGCCTGTGTGGTTAAGTAGAGCAAGAAGAGATCAGCAGAGGGAAGCAGCTCCAGTAGCTGGGTAGGCTGGTCTATCCTGGCCACAGCAGACCTCTTTGGGGATAACACCACTAGAACACAGTAGCACAAATGCACCCAGAGCCCCCGACCCCCTTACAGAACAGTATCTGTTTAAAACTTTTATAAGACAGAAAGTCCGAGGACACCAAGGGGTGTACAGAGGAGCCTTGAGAAGACACTGCTTGCTTTAGATCTAAACTCTATGTTTAAACTCTAAACTCTAAAATTCGAGGGTCTTTAACTGTTGCTCAAAGTTCACTAGGAAAGGTCAAAATGGTTCCTAGCATGTTCCTGAACACCAGGGAAGACTCCAGAAATGTTTTTAAATGAACAAACTAAATTTAGCTTTCAGAAACAAAACAAAACAAAACATATCTAGTATCCAATTAAATATCCCCAGATTGACAAAGAAACAAAAATAATGTACTTAGTCATAATATATAAATCAATATCACACACAGAAGTGATAAAAATTATAAAACAGTCAAGTTGTTTCAAATGTAATTACAAATTAATGTCACCTTCATAGTGAGGCCTATTCAAGCCATACTATTTAAATACTGTCCCTGTCTCAGTCCTCTGTCCATTTCTCCTATCCTACTTTGCTTGGTCTGTTTTCCTTATAGTCATTTTCTTCCTACCATTATATACAAGAGTACTACTTCTTAATTGTTAATATGTGTATAAAACTAGGTAAGCCTGTTCATTTCTTTGTTCCACTTACCATGTATATTCCCACAATGTTCCGTGTAAACAGGAATCTTTATCGGTTTTATTGAGCTTAGAGCCAGTGGAAACACAGTTGTAGGTGATGATCAATATTTACTATTGGTATATCTTTTAGTAATGATGTTGTTAGTCCTAAACAGCTATATAACCAAATCACCACACAGAGACTGGATTTATGTAATTAACCTAGAACACAATGCTAGGCAATAGTTACTCCATCCTAAACCTCCTAACATTTAGATTTCCCACATTATACGTGCTTTTAGTGATATATTAGGTCCAGTCCATCTCTCCTTGTCGTTTCAAGATCTCTCTTCTAGCTCTGTCTCCTAGCTCTCTCTTGCTTTTTCTCCTCCCACCTTTTCCTGTCCTTTGGCTCCTCCCCTCTCCCGCCTACTTCCTTTCCCTGCTCAACATTGTGGCTAGTTGCTTTATTTGGAAGTTTACACCAAGTTGAGACAGGATGCTTAGAATAAGTATCAAAATGCAATGTCCAGATTGAAACTAGAGAGTGGGAGAGTGGGGGGGAGAAATCAGCATTTGAATGAACAAGGGTAAGGTATATACATTTCAAAAGAATATTATACCAACAAAACACAAACATTGTTAAGTTAAAAAAAAAGTGCTTGCCTATCTCTCACGTTCATGGAATTAGTCTACATTTCTGCAAGCAACAAAGGAACTGGCAGGCCTGAGCTTGGCCATATGCTCTTAAATACTGGCATAACAGTGTGAAGTAATAGGATCCCATGACTACACAATTTAAACTTCCCTTTCTTTTAAAATATAAGTTGAAGGCGGGAGAGATGGCTCAGTGTTAAAGGCCAGGCTCACAACCAAAAATAAGTTGAAGATCAATTCCCGGAGTTCTCCCTTTCTCTTTTCAGCTTATTTTAATTACTTCGGTAATGAGAAATTATGTCAATTCAGGAGCTACACTACAATAGAAATACTAATGAAATATAAGTGGATTTCAACAAGAACAGATTTTTTGAAACATTTCCTTTGCATATTCTAATTTTCTCAAAATAGTTTAAGTGTAGTTGCAATAAAGACAAGAGGGCTGTTACAATAAAGATTAATGAAGGAGATACCTAATACCAATTAGAACAAAGGACGTATTAGTATGACAAAAATCATGACAAAATACATTTTTTTAGTATGAAATATTCTGATCTTCCCTTAAGGTATAACAAGAAAAAGGATGAATATAAAACAATAATAGTAACAGCAAAAAGTGAATGATATTGTTTGAACAAAATATTTAGATTTCTGGTATTAAATTTAAGGCAAAATACAGCCCTTTAATATAAAATACATATCTTTAAACTTAAGCTTATAGAGATATATTAAAATCAAATGTTTTTCATATTTCTATAATAAAGACACATTCACTAGAATCAATCTGTACAATTAAGTATAAAAACATTCCTATAAATTACTAATGAAAGAGACTGGATCAAGGTTGGTGATCTTCTGGTCTTCAAACATCTTCACTTCCAAATCCAGCCCTCACAGTCTCATCCCCGGCTCTGCAGCAGACTACCTGCCGTGGCCTGCCCATCCTTTCTGCATCCATCCATACTGCAGACCTTCTACTACAGCCTTCCTCACCACCCATCTCTTCCTCTCAGCCTCCGACTCCCTAAGGCATTTCCTGGGAACTCCTCAGGTAGGACAGAGGTCCCAGGCTCTCTTCAATTCATTCTCTCTCCTCTCCTATAAATCAGATCTTCCCGTCTCATCCACAGCTCTGTGCCAGACCACTTGCTGGAGGGGGCTTAACCAGATCTTGGTGCTGCACCTTTCTTTTCCCCTCCTGTGGATACTCTAGGCTGGTCACTCTAGCCCATTCCCATTCCTAAACGTCAGTTCCCAATACCTAGAAACACCTTTTTACTGGAACCCTCAGTGACCACATCTGGCAGGATCTCAAAAGCATTCCCTACCAGCCAATCCACATTGTGACTTTTATTCACAACAGAGAGGGCAACAGTAATAGTGGATGACATCAACATCCCATTCTCACCCACAGACAGGTCATCCAGAAAAACAAACAAACAAAACAAAACAAAAGAAACACAGGAGCTAACTTATGTCATAAACCAAAATAGAGAGACTATTTCACCTAAACACAAAAGAATATACGTCCTTCTTAACAGCTCATGGGACATTTCCCAAATGCACATATTTACACACAAAGTCAATCTCAACATATATAAACAAATTTAAAAGACAATCCTAAGTATCACAGATTACAGCTGTTTGCTAACAACGGTGGAAATAACAGAAAGCTTACAAACTCATGGAAACTAAACAAGTGACTACTGAATGAAAACTAAGTCAAGACAACAGTTATGAAAGAAAGTAAACATTTTCTAAAATTGAATGAAAAGGAAAACAAAACATACTAAACACAATGATTTTAAGAGGCAAGTTCATAGCACTAAGTGGCTTCATACAAAATTGGAGCGAGCTCATATTAGTAACTTAAGGGAACACTTGAAAGGTCTTGAACAAAAAGAAAAAAATCACATCCAAGAGGACTAGATGGCAAGAAATAATCAAACTAAAAGCTGAAATCAGTAAGTTACAAACAAACAAGCAAAACCAAAGAGATTTTGTGTATGTGTATGTGTTTGAGAAAAATCAATATTGCTAAACTCTTAGCTAGAGATGAAATCCTTAGCTAGAGATGAAATAGGAGACATAACCACAGACACTGAGGAAGTCCATAGACTCACAAGGACTACAGTAAATAATCAAACTCAGACTCAAATTGATAAAACAGAAATAAACATCAATTAGAATCAATGAATCAAAGAGTTTGTTCTTTGAGGAAATCAATATGACTGACAAGCCTTAGCCAAATTAACTAAAAGGCAGAGAGGGAAGATCTAATTTAACAAAATTACAGACAAAAATGGGGACCTGACAACAGATACCAAGAAAATCCAGAGAATTATAAGGTTATACTTTAAAAACCTGTACTCACCAAATTGGAAAATGTAAAAGATTTTTTAAATTTTCTTGATATATAACACCTACCAAAGTTAAATCCAGATCATAAAAGAAATTTAAATAGACCAAGTGAAATAGAAGCAGTAATTAAATTCTCCCAACAAAAAATAGCTCAGGGCCAGGTGGTTTTAGTGCAGAATCCTACAAGAGTTTCAAAGAAGTGTTAATCCTAATAATTCCTTGAATGATTCTTCAGAAATGGAAACAGTAGAAAGATTGCCCAGTTCTTTTTATGAGGCCATAGTTACTTTTTAACCTAAACCACATAAAGATGGAACAAAGAATGAGATTACAAACCAATTTCCTTTATGAACACAGATGCAAAAATTCTCAGCAAAATACTTTAAAACCAAAGCTAAGAACTCATGAAAAGAAAATCCACATGACTATGTAGGCTTTTAAATTATGATTTTTAAGAAACAATAATTTAAGTCTTAAATAACTATTGTTGGAAAAAATCTGTCTCATTACTTACAGCTAAACACATGGAATTGAAAAATATGTTTAAAGTAAGAATAATTTTATTTCACAATCTGCTTCAAGCAAGGCTGTGCTCCTTCTGTTCTTTTCTTTTTTAGGTTTCCCTGTGTAACAGGTCAGGCATTTGTGGAACCAGGTTGGCCTTGAACTCACAAAGATATACCTGCCTCTGTTAGAAATAAGAGGAGGCTTACAACAGGTTTTCTATGAAAGGGGTTTATTAGGTAGAGAGGGGAGTGAGAGTGGGCCATGATGGGGGAAAGAGAGATAGAGGAGAGGAGGAAAAGGGGTGGGGGGGTGCCCCATAGAAAGACAGTAAGAATAAGAGAAGGAGTAAGAGAGAGAACACGTGTCCGGTTGTCCCTTTTAAGGGTCAGGTAATTACTAACCACGCCCCCAGGTGTGGCCACCTGGCTGGGCGATACAAGATGATGTCATAAGTTGCTAGGTAACCCAGAAGCAGGTTGTTTCAGAATACTAACAGCCTCTGCCTCCTGACTGCTGGGATTAAAGGAGTGTGCTACCAGTCCCGGCTTCTGTTCTGAACTTTCCCTCTCATGTTAGTCCCTTTAACTCCTATGGACAGTTTTGTTTTTACTTTCATATTGTGTGTGTGTACTTCCTACGTGAAGTCTAAGAACAACAAACAAGAATGACGTGCTCGGTGTGATTGTCTCCAGTTGCTTCTATTTCTCTATGCATAAATGCAGTCCCCTATATAATACTATTAACTGATTTAGTTTTGTTTTTAAATAGTAAAAAAGATCTTAATAGCACAAAAGATATGGATAGAAGATTTAAAAAGTCTACAAGTAAAACATGGAGAGCAAATAAAAGGAAGGGTAGTAGCCTTGCTACGTGTAAAGGAAGGGGTAGAGGGTGATCTGAGCAAGAGTGTGTTATAAGTACTATTGGGAATCTCTTACATCCTCCACACTTCTGCTACTCCATTATGCCTATTTCTCAATATTTGGCAGCTAGGCAACTATTTATTTTTCTCTTTAGAGCTATATTTTATAAGAAATGAAACAGAGGGTATAAGCAAAAAGGTCTGCAACTATAGACTGGGGAATTATATAAAGATCTGAAGGCAAAAAAATAATTTAAGCTTACGTTGGTCCATGGAAATGTAAACTTTCCCAATTATATGGGGAAAAACCACGTATAAATGCTTCAAAATACAAAGTCACTCTTTTTAAGAGGCCAGAGTTACTCTGATAAGAAAAACAAACTAAAATATTTTTAAGTTATAGATCAACATTTCTCATGCAAATATGCTAAAAAGCAACAAACAAACAAACACAAAACAACCCAAAAAACTATTAACTGAGTTGACCAAAGGATAAAAGACAATAAGTTAGGACCAGTAACGTTTTCTATTTGAAATACAAGGTATCTTAGTTAGAGTTACTATTGCTGTAATGAAACACCATGGCATAAAAGTACTTGGGGAGGAAAGAGTTTATTTGGTTGACACTTTTACATTGTAGTCCATCATTGAAGGATGTCAGGACATAAACTCAAGCAGGGCTGAAACATGGAGGAAGGAGCAGAGATAGAGACCATGAGGAGCACTGCTTACTGGCTTGCTCATTATGGCTTACCCACCTGGTTTATTTTAGAACCCAGAACCACCATCCAGGGATAGCACCACCCACAATGGGCTGGGTCTTCCCCCATCAATAACTAACTAAGAATCCGGATCTTATGGAGGGGTTTTCTCAATTGAAGTTCCCTCCTTTTAGATAACTCTAGCTTGTGTCAAATTGACATAAAAGTACCTAGCACACAAGATTTATTGAACACTTTAATGTTAGTCAAGACAATTCATTGTATTAACAGGCTAAAATAATTAAAGGAAAACTATCATGTTAGCTTATCCTGAAATTTCAGTAAACCAAGTACATCATGACACATAACTCTCAAGTGTGTTATCTGTAGATAAGGATTAAACAACTAGAAGACAGTCAAGGGAGACCTTCAATTGTGTGATAGATGGCAAAAAGCCTGAGTTTTTTCTCTCTAGCATCAAGTCAATTGTGAGACACATGTTCTCCCTGCCCCTCTTATGAAATTAACCTTTAGCCAGTAGAAAGGAAGGAAGAAAGGAAAGAAGGAAGGAAGGAAGGAAGGAAGGAAGGAAAAAAAGTTAGAAAAAACTACTGTCTACTTTGGAGGGAGATCGATAACTGCCTGTACACATAGACAGGATGGTTGTATGTGGATGATTTTTACACAGAATTTTAGGAACTACAGTTAGAATTTATAAGCTAGGAATATTACCAACCTCATTCTACGAGGCCACAGTCACCTTGATGCCTAAACCACTCAAAGACCCAGCAAAGAAAGAGCACTTCAGACTAATCTAGCTTCTGAACATTGATGCAAAAATTCTCAATAAAATACTCACAACCCTGTAATTTCCATCAAAATACCAACACAATTCTTGAACTAAAAAAGATAAATAGAACACAGATAGCATATACACTAAGATCAGTAATTAATTAATGGGACCTCAAGAAACTGAAAACTTCCGTAAGGAAAGGACAATAGGACAAAGTCAGCAGCCTACAGAGTGGGGAAAGATTTTTAAAAATAAATTCCACATACAATAGAGGACTAATATCCTATATGGGTATTAAATACAATAGAGGACTAATATCCTATATGGGTATTAAATACAATAGAGGACTAATATCCTGTAATGGGTATTATATATAATATAATAGATATTTTATTTAATATATTGGATAACTCAAGAAACGAATTATCATAAAACTAAATATCAAAAAACCTTTTAATCCAGTTAAAACTAGAGTGTAGAGCTAAACAGAGAATTCTCAACAGAGCAATTTCAAATGCCTGAGAAACATGTAAAGAAATGTTTAACATCCTTAGCCACCAGGAAAATGCAAATCAAACCTTCTTTGAGATTCTATTTTACACCTGTCAGAATGGCTAAAATCAATAACACAGTGCATGCTGGCGAGAAAGTTGTGCAAAGGGAACACGCTACTGTTGCTGGTGGGAGTGTCAACTTGTATAGCCACTATGAAAATCAATATGGCAGTTCCTTAGAAATTTGGGAATCAATCTACATCAAGACACACACTTTGGGCATATACCCAAAGGATGCACCGCCTACTACAAGAACAGTCACTCTACCATGCTCATTTCAGTATAATTTGTAATAGCTAGAAACTGGAAACAACTGTAATGTCTTTCAACAGTAGAATGTATAAACAAAATTTGGTACATTCACACAATGGAGTAATACTCAACTGTTAAAATAATGACATCATGAAATTTGTAGGCAAATGGATGGAACTAGAAAAAAATCATCCTGAATGAGGTGACTCAGATCCAGAAAGTCAAAAATGTATATATTCACTTGAAAGTGGATATCAGCCATTAAATAAATTACAACCAAAGTATAATCTGTAGACTCAGAGAGGTTAGGTGAAGAAGAGGTGCCTGCGGGATTCATGGATTTCCCTTGGGGAGGAAATAGAATAAATTTTACAGGCAGACTGCAGGTGGGTGGGGACTGGAACAGGGGTGGGCTTGGGGTGTGTGTGGATCAGACTGAAGGGGAGAGGTAGTGGAAGGAGTTCTGGGAAAGGAGTGGCAACGGGGGTATTTGGGTGGTGGTGTAGAAAACTAGCGTAACAGAAACATCCTGGAATCTGTGATCCTAATGAGGACTTCTAGTAATGGGAGCTTGGGCATCACAACTAGCCATCGCGTGTTGCCAGGTAAGGCTTCCGGCGACAGTACTGGGTTGCATTCAATTGAGCTTTTGGCCAAGAAGGTACCATGTAAGTTTCTAAACAACCAGGCTGTTGCTAAGGCAAAAGTCTTACAACTCACTGACTACAAAGAAGTAGCGCCTTCAACCACTTGGAAATGCCTAACACACATAACGGAAGTACAGCCAGCCGTTGCTGGAGGAGGTAACTGGAGCAAACTTTCCTTCCAGCCCAGGATTTCATGTGGCAGCAACAAAACCTGCACTCCCTTCTAGGTCCTTTGGACATACTTACAAAAATGTGGGGCTTCATAATTTACTATTCCAAGCTGTCCTCTAAATTTAGTTACCTTTTATTGCTTCTTATTCTTTGTACCATTGGAGTTGGAGCCCAGGTTTTCAGACATGCAAGACAAGAATGTTATCATTGAATTATATTTCCAGTCCTTATTTTATGGATACCGATTTTTAATATTTTTGCATTTCCAGTAGATTCATCTGTGGGAAATGTGTTCATTCTTTTATTTCTTCATAAAGTTATTCACATTTTTGTATGATGATCCTCCAATAACCAGGCATTTGATTCATTAACCATAGTATTTAAATTGGTATCATGTTATAGATGAGCTTGCTGGACTAAACACTAATCACTGGTCACAGGATTCTAGATAATTCTGGGAAGTTTTCAGTTTGTAGTTAGTTGCATTGCAAGCTACATTGGACAATGGAAGCTGTGACTAGAAGTTGTTAACTTGTATTTCTATGCTCGATATAGGACTCCACTCAGAACAGAAATCTCTGAGAATTGATAACAAAGACACCCAGAAGAAACACTTGTATGGTATTGGAACATGTCTATATTTGGTAAGCAGCATGTTGTATACAAAAGTTTGTTCAAAAATACTTTGAACATTAAACAAAGTTTCCATAAATATTCAAGGACTCATTTATTTATATGCCTTGAAATCTGGAAATCAGTATTGTAAATATCTGCAAAATTCTAATAGGTTAGCCACTTACTAATATACCACTGCCCATTAAGGTTTTTATGTAGACTCTTTAGGGTAAATTTTACTATTTTAATTTCAGACATAATAGATTTCAATTCTTATCTCATTTTTTCTAAAATACTATTTTATAATGTATCATAAGAAGTTAATATATTTCAATGAATGCTATTAATTTAAAAATGTTTCCTATTATCTCTTTCTTAAAGTTTCTGCTCTATCTATTTAATCATTTTGTTTTCATAACTATTCTATAAGAAATCTAGTATTGTTTTTCTGGTAAAAAAAGAACTATGATAATTGTGCTTATGCTGTATGAAATCGGATGCTATTGGCAGAGGAAGCCTTTTCAGCTTGTCCACACTTGTCTACCTGCCATAGAATATGAAACAACATTATATCTTTCTTGCTGTAGAATCTCCAAAGTCAGCAATTTGCACTGTGCACATAGTTAAGTAGTGCTAGAGCCAACCATATCTACCACAAGTACTGTGGTAGAAACTTGATTGGACATTTTCTGACTTTGCAGTAAGTTTGTTATTCCCTTCAGAAATTCATGGAACCAAGAGAGTGCTGAACTGGGTTCTTTATTCATGTCAAAATACATTCTTGATACATAGCACGAATTTAAGTGAATATTAGGCCCTTGCTCCTTACGCGTCCTTCCTCCAGTTTATTTCTTGAGCATGAAACTATATCACTCACAATTAAAATGTATTGTTATTTTTAGTTCTCTTTTTTTACATGCAAACATCTGATAAGACAGATGGAAAAATATGATATCTATTATATTATTTATGTGATGATGAGGAGTAAGAATGTACTTGAAGATGGTGAACATATGCTAGAACCATGCCTTTTAACTAAGGCCATTGTGCAAGAGGGAAGAAAACAAGTTTAGTTGATGATAGGATATGAAAGTTATCCATATAATATGCCAACTCACTGCTCCCAAACCACTGTGCCCTTGTGAAATTGATCTTTGTTGTATGCTGAGTAGCACAGAAAGGGATAACAGAAAACCAGTCAAGCTCTGTTGAGTACATTTATTGTTCAGTGAGAAAGCTGAAATCACTTTGCTCTAACAGTTGACTTTCCACTGAACTCTGAAAAAAGTAAGCAATTACTTGGTTCATGCTCTTTAGTAGACTGAATGCTTGCTCAGTTTATTTTAAGCTTCCAGATTTGATCTGTCACAGCAGGAATGATAATATCCCTAAGCAATTACGGCATTTGTCATTTGTTGTTCAATTGTATATTCCTCTAAGCTCCAGATGAAAAATAAATCTCCTTTGAGTGCTCCATGTATAAACTATCTGGTAATAGCAATAGCAGAAAGAACTCCTCACTGCTGATGGGCTCTGGCTAATGGGAGTAATCTCGGACTTCTTCCCTTTGCAGTACTCAGCCCAAAGTCCTGCAGGTGAACCTGCGCACAGTGAGTTTGCGTCAGATCAGATATGTGATTAAATGCTAAAAGATAATGCCATGGGTTGCTCAATGCCACTCATTACAGAAAATCAAAAGATTTAACTATTTTTGAGTTGAGTTAACTATTTTAGCCATTTTTAAAAATTCTCTTACCAGGTTTTTTAAGACAATGAATTGGTTATTTTCTTACCTACCATCACAATTTAAACATTTTCCTTAATTACAATTGTTTAAATCAAGACATTGTCTAACCTGTAAATACACAAATCATGATTTTTAAAAAAAATTACATAAGATAAAAATGAATTGACAAAATTAATTAATCCATTTTTTCCTGTTAGAAATTTAATTTTAAATTTATAAATGAATGTTATAGAACATGAATTACTAGGAGGACAAAGAAATCACTGAATTCCAAAGTGGTAAGAAAAAATAAAACAAGAAAAGTAGCAGTTGTTGTTGTTTATTAAGGGGGCTGTTTCTGATGCTTTTGTCTCCTTTTGAGACCCATGTCCTCCTACTGGTTTGCCTTATCCAGCTTTAGTAAGAGGGGAGGTGCAGAATCTTACTGCAACTTGATATATTATGCTTGCTTCAGGTCCCTGGGAGGCCTGCCCTTTTCTGAAGGGACACTGAGAGGGAGTGGCTGGGGAGGGAGGAGTTTGGGGGGGGGGTTGGAGGAAGAGAAGGAAACTGCAGTTGGGATGTACTGAATGGCAATAAAATAATAAAAATAAAAAAGAAAAGAAAGAATGACAAAATTTTAGTCCTTCTAAAATATGTAACTCCATAAAACTGAATACTAAAATGGTAGTTTCCAGGTCTGGAAAGTGTTATTAACTAATAAACACAAGGCTTCAGATAAATGAGATGAATGAGCTGGGCTATGTGAATGGGCTGCTGTATGGTGTCCGCCCTCATTTATGTTCTAAAGAATATTTATCTTGTGTTGTGCTGCCCCAATACATGTTTTATAAAGGAAAACTTTTTTGAACTACATACATAAGTGGTAATAAGGGTATTTGACAAGTAGAATTGTTAGTTACAAAGCAGGGAAAAGATCAGAGTTGTGCCGAAAACTATGGTATTAATTCTGGAACTGTGAATGTAATAGTTATCATCGTTTCTATTAAATAGAAATGTATATTTTCTGATAATGCTATTCCCTCCCTAAAAGAAAAATGTTATTTATTTTTGAGAAAACAGTGTTTTTTTCTGATATTTATTGAACATTGGAAGGACAACAAATAATGCTTCCAAAATTATATCCAATTTTTAAAGCTATTGGTTAATAAAGCAGCATCATATTTTTATATTCAAAGAGCATACAAACAAAACTCAGGTCCTTATGCATGCATTTGAAACACTCTACTCTCTCCCCAGTTATGGAAATGGAGATCTTAAAGTTCACAACAAAACTGAAAAGATGAGTATTTTCCACATATCCCTTTCTTCCATACCTTCATAGCATCACCAACTGTCAACAGCCATCAAAACGGAACATGCATTGCAACTGGTGAATCTATAATGACATCATATTATCCACACACCATAGGTGGCATCTGGATTCACTTTAAAAATATTTAGGCATATCAGATCAGATAATATATCAGATAATATATACATACATATATATATATATATATATATATGTAGAGAGAGAGACACACACACACACAGACTGGTGTATTTTAAATATAAAAAAATTACTCTGACAATGTATTATATGCAGTCTTTCCTAATGTTTTATCTTGTCTTCTACATCCTTCTGACTCATACATCAGTGTGCTTATTGAAGGCTATTATCTTCCCTTAAGAAGCTTTGGTTATGAAGACAGACAAAGATGAGGAACATACTAATTTAATTTAGCATGTTAGTAACATTAGCTTTTATTTATTTTCCCTGAATATTGTTAGTTTTTATTTACGTCCCCTGAACTTTTTGAGATATTTTAACTGCAATAAATAAGTTGTATTAAGATCAAATTTATTCGGCTTCTTCAGGAGAATAGATTTTAATATAGGATTTTAGTTTATCCTATATTATATGATTAATGTCCACTTATAAGTGAGTATATACCATGTGTGTCTTTCTGCTTCTGGGTCACCTTACTCAGGATGATCTTTTCTAGTTCTATCTATTTGCCTGAAAATCATGACTTCCTTGTTTTTAATTGCTGAGCAGTATTCCATTGTGTAAATGTACCACAATTTCTGTATCCATTCCTCAACTGAGGGACATCTGGGTTTCCAGATTCGGGCTATTACAAATAAAGCTGCTACGAACATAGTTGACCAAATATCCTTGTTGTGTACTTAAGCATATTCTGGATATGTGCCTAGGAGTGGTATAGCTGGATCTTAAAGTAGCACTATTCCCAATTTTCTGAAAAAGCACCAGATTGATTTCCAAAGTGGTTGTACAAGTTTACATTCCCACCAGCAATGGAGGAGGGTTCCCCTCTCCACATCCTTTCCAGCATGTGTTGTCACTTGAGTTTTTGATCTTAGCCATTCTGATGGGTGTAAGGTGAAACCTCAGGGTTGGTTTGATTTGCATTTCCCTGGTAACTAAGGAAAGTGAGCATTTCTTTAAGTGTTTCTCTGTCGATATTCCTCTGTTGAGAATTCTCTGTTTAGTTCTGTACTCCATTTTTTAATTGGATTACTTGATTTGTTGGTGTTTAACTTTTTGACTTTTTTATATATTCTGGATATTAGCCCTCTGTCATATATACTCTTAAAGAAGCCAAACAAGAAGGAAGACCCTAGGGAAGTTGCTCAGTTCTCACTCAGAAAGCAAATGGGATAGACACCAGAAGCAGGAGAAAACAGGGCAGGACAGAAGCCTACCACAGAGGGCCCCTGAAAGACTCTACCCAGCAGGGTGTCAAAGCAGATGCTGAGACTCATAGCCAAACTTTGGGCAGAGTGCAGGGAATCTTATGAAAGAAGGGGGAGATAGAAAGACCTGGAGGGGACAGGAGCTCCACAAGGAGACCAACAGAACCAGAAAAACTAAGCCAAGGGGTCTTTGCAGAGACTGATACTCCAACCAAGAACCATGCATGGAGATAACCTAGACTCCTTGCTCACATGTACCTCATGGCAGCTCAGCCTCCAGATGGGTTCTCTAGTAAAGGGAGCAGGGGCTGTCTTTGACATGAACTCAGTGGCTGGCTCTTTGATCACCTTCCTTTGGGGATAGTGCAGCTGTACCAGGCCACAGAAGAAGACAATGCAGCCAGTCCTGATGAGAACTGATAGGTTAAGTCAGAGGGAAGGGGAGGAGGATCTTCCCTATCAGTGGACTAGGGAGGGGAATAGGAGGAGAAGAGAGAGGGAGGGTAGGATTGGGAGAGGTTGAGGGAGGGGACTTCAGTTGGGATATAAAGTGAATAAATTGTAATAATCAATCAATCAATAAATTAATTAAAAAGATCAAATTTGTCCTATATATTGTCAAAATGAGAGATTTAAAGGGTCCAATTTTAATGTTGACTAAAAGTTGTGACAACAGTTACCTAGTATGTGAGCATTAATTAGACTCTGGTTATCAAAAATCATGTATCTCTTTAAGTGTTCTAATTATAATTGTATCAGTAGATATATTCATTTCTTTTTCTAGTCATGATAAGGAGTTATCTCTTTTTACACTTAGTTATTTCTCATTATTTAATCATATTTTGGATGAATCTAAAATATTATAAATACTATTAATAAATGTCTGGGTTTTATGTCTGTTGATACTGTAATAGTTTCTTCCTAGGCACTGATTTAAGAAAAGGCAGTTGTTTTGCATGCAGTTCAGAGGAAATATCAGGAGTGTGTTAGCATCACTGACATTTCTACAAACAGTTATTTTCTTCTACTCAAAGCTGATATTAATAGGTTTTAATACCTTATATATGAGTGCTATTTGCAATTAACTTCTAGTAATTTATATTAAATGTTATTGAGGATATAATTTGAACACATAAAAGACAGGTATGTTTATACCATTATATATTTAACAATATTAATAAACTTAAGTCAAGTTTTTGTGATAACTTTCACCTCCCCCAGGGTGTGGAGCCTTACCAGGCCACAGAGGAAGACAATGCAGCCAGTCCTGATAAGGCTAGATAGGCTATTGTCAGATAGAAGGGAAGGAGGACCTCCTCTATCAGTGGACTAGGGGAGGGGCACAGGGAAGAAGAGGGAGGAAGGGTAGGATTGGGAAGAAATGAGGGAGGGGGCCATAGCCTGAATACAAAGTGAACATATTATAACAAATATTATATAAAAAATTTAAAAAGGTGTACTACATATAACAAGAAACATTTCATCATTAACAAAATATTCCTTTTTAAAATATGAAAAGCACAGTAAAAATTCATATAAAATAACATTGAATGAGCCTTGCAGATTTTTTTTTTCAGACAAAAGTTAGGTAATTTTTATTTAGTGTGACTAACTCTTCTCACACAAAACAAAGCACTTCAAGAACTGGCTCAAACTTTTTAAAGTCAGAAAGAAAGTAACTTCCTCTTCTATATTGTATGCTTTGAGCTAAATATTTTCCAGCATTAGCTAGATTACATTCTTTTTTTAAAAATTTATTTACTTTTCTATCAATCACAGGTTAGGTACTTTGAATCCCAGGCGTAGCCCCCTCCCCCATTCCCTCCTACCCTCCCACTCCCTCCCTTACATTCTTTTTTTAATTAACATTTTTATTTTATATTAATCACAGGTTATGTACGTTGTATCCCAGCTGTAGCCCCCTCCTGCATTCCCTCCCTATGCCCCCCCCCATGCCTCCCTCATCTCCTACCTGCTCCTTTCCAAGTCCACTGATAGGGAAGGACCTCCTCCCCTTCCATCTAACTCTAGCTTATCAGGTCTCTTCAGGAATGGCTGCAATGTCCTCTTCTGTGGCCTAGCAAGGCTGTTTCTTCCTCAGGGAAGATCT
>CM053764.1:31519931-31553981 GCA_028658305.1 Pachyuromys duprasi
TCCAGGTCTTCCTATCTTCCCCTTCTTTCATAAGATTTCCTGCCCTCTGCCCAAAGTTTGGCTATGAGTCTCAGTATCTCCTTTGATACATTGCTTGGTATAATCTTTCAATGGCCCTCTGTGGTACGCTCCTGTCCTGTTGCTTGTTTTCTCCCTCTTCTGATGTCCATCCCCTTTGCCTTTCTGCATGAGTATTGATCATTTTACCCAGCTTCCTCCTCCTTACTTAGTTTCTTTGGGTGTACAGATTTTAGTATGCTTATCCCATATTATATGTCTAATATCCACTCATAAGTGGATATTAGACATATAATATGTGTGTCTTTCTCCTGGGATACCTTACTAAGGATGATCTTTTCTAGTTCCCATGATTTGCCTGTAAATTTCATGATTTCCTTGTTTTTAATTGCTGAGTAGTATTCCATTGTGTAAATGTACCACAATTTCTGTATCCATTCCCCCGTTGAGGGACATCTGGGTTGTTTCCAGATTCTGGCTATAACAAATAAAGTTGCTACGAACATAGTTGAACAAATTTCCTTGTGTGTACTTGAGCATGTTTTAGATATATGCCTAGGAGTCCTTTAGTTGGATCTTGAGAAAGCACTATTCTTAATTGTCTGAGAAAGCACCAGATTGATTTCCAAAGTGGTTGTACAAGTTTACATTCCCACCAGCAATGGAGGAGGGTTCGGCTTTCTCCAAATCCTCTTTACATGTGTTGTCACTTGAGTGTTTGATCTTAGCCATTCTGATGGGTGTAAGATGAAATCTTATGGCTGTTTTCTTTTGCATTTTCCTGCTGAATAGGGATGTTGAGCATTTCTTTAAGTGTTTCTCTACCATTCGATATTCCTCTATTGAGAATTCTCTGTTTAGCTCTGTACTCCATTTTTTAATTGGGTTACTTGAGTTTTTGCTGCTTAACTTCTTGAGTTCTTTATATATTCTGTGTATTAGCCCTTGGTCAGATATAGGGTTGGTGAAGATCCTTTCCCAGTCTGTAGGCTGTTGTTTTTTCCTGATGACAGTGTTTTTTGCTTTACAGAAGCTTTTCAGGTTCATGAGGTCTCAAGTATTGATTGTTGATCTTAGAGCCTGTGCTGTTGCTGTTCTGTTCAGGAAGTTTTCTCATGTGTCAACGGGTTCAAGGTTCTTCCCCACTTTTTCTTCTAAGGGGTTTAGTGTGTCTGGTTTTATGAATTTTTGGAGTTGCTCATGTGTACTATCATATCAACTGCAAATAGTGATACTTTGATTTCTTCCTTTCTGATGTGTATCCACTTGTTCTCTTTTAGTTGTCTTATTGCCCTAGCTAGGACTTCAAGTACTATGTTGAAGAGATATGGAAAGAGAGGGCAACCTTGCTTGTCCCTGATTTCAGTGGGATTGATTTAATTTCTCTCCTTTTAGTTTGATATTGGCTATAGGCTTGTTGTACATTGTCTTTACTATGTTTAGGCATGTGCCTTGTATCCATGATTTCTCCAAACATGGGTGTTGGATTTTTTCAAACACTTTTTTGGCATCTAAGGAGATAATCATATGTTTTCTCTCCTTCATTTTGTTTATATGGTGGTTTACATTGATGGATTTTCATATATTGAACCACCCCTGTATGCCTAGGATGAAGCCTGCTTGGTCATGGTGGATGATATCTTTCATGTGTTCTTGGATTCGGTTTGTAAGTATTTTATTGAGTATTTTTTGCGTCAATGTTCATTAGAGAGATAGGTCTGAAGTTCTCTTTTTTGTTGGGTTTTTGTGTTGTTTAGGCATCAAGGTGACTGTGGCTTCACAGAATGAGTTTGGTAATGTTCTGGCCCTGTGCTTTTTTTTTTTTTTTTTTTTTTTTTTAGGAAGGGATACTTTTGATGACTGCTTCTATTTCCTTGAGGGATATAGGACTATTTAATCTATTTACCTGATCTTGATTTAGTTTTGGTAGATGGAATCTATCAAATTAATTATCCATTTCATTTAGAATTTCAAATATTTGGCATATAGGCTTTTATAGTAAGACCTAATGATTGTTTGGATTTCCTCAGTGTCTGTTATGTCCCCATTTTCATTTCTGACTTTGCTGATTTGGGAAGTTTTTCTCTGCCCTTTATTTATTCTGGCTAAGGTTTTGTCTATTGTTAATTTTCTCAAAGAACCACCTTTTGGTTTCATTGATTCTTTGAATTGTTTTCTTTGCTTCTTTTCATTGTTTTTGGCTCTGAGTTTTATTATTTCAAAATCGTTTACTCTTCTTGGGTGTGTCTGCTTCTTCCTCCCCTCCCCCCAGGGCTTTTACATGTGGCATTAAATTGCTTGGATGAGATGTCTTGAACTTCTTTCTGGAGGCAGTTAATCCTATGAACTTTCCTCTTAGCACTACTTTCATTGTGTCCCATAGGTTTGGGTAAGTTGTGCCTTCATTTTCATTTGAATTTTAAGAAGTCTCTAATTTCTTTTTTCATATATTCCCTGACCAAGCTGTCATTGACTAGAGAGTTGTTTAGCTTCCATGTGTATGTAGGTTTTTTGTTATTTCTGTTGTTGAAATCTAGTTTTAGGCCATGGTGATCTGATAGGATACAAGGGATTATTTTGATCTTCTTGTATCTGTTGAGGCTTGTAGCACCTCTGTAAGTGTCATTATTTCCCTATTCAGCTTCTGTCTAGATGATCTGTCCCTTGGTGAGAGTGGAGTGTTGAAGTCTCCCACTATTTGGGATTATTGTGTGATTTATGTTTTAATAATGTTTCATTTACAAATGCAGGTGCTCTTGTATTTGGGCATAGGTGTTCAGGAATATGATATCTTCCTGGTGGATTTTTCCTTTGATGAGAATGAAATGTTTTTCCTACTCTTTTTTTTTTTAACCAATTTTGGTTGAAAGTCTATTTTATTAGTATATTAGGGTAGCTACCCCAACTTGTTTTCTGGGTCATTTTGCTTGAAAAACTTTTTTCCAGCCCTTTACTCTGAGGAAGTATTTCTCTTTGTTACAGAGGTATATTTCTTGGATGCTGTAGAATGTTGGATCCTGTTTCTGCAAGCAGTCTGTTAGTCTGTGTCTTTTTATTGGAGAGTTGAGTCCATTGATTTTGACAGATAATAGTGACCAATGAATGTTAGTTCCTTTTATTGTGGAGTTGATTGTCTTATTGTGATTCATTGCTTGCTTTCTTTTAATTCCTTTTTTAATGAATTTATCTATATCCTGTGTTTTCTTGGGTATAGCTGAGTTCATTGGATTGGAGTTTTCTTTCTAGTATCTTCTGTAGGGCTCGGTTGCTGTGTAGATATTATTTTAAGTTTAGTTTTGTCATAGAATATTTTGTTATTTCCATATGTGTTGATTGAAAGCTTTTCTAGGTATAGTAGTCTGGGTTGCCATCTTAGAGTCTACATGATATCTGCCCAGACCCTTCTGGCTTTCATAATCTCTGTTGAGAACTCTGGTGTGATTCTGATAGGTCTACTTTTTTATGTCACTTGACCTTTTTTATGTCACTTGCTGCTTTTGATATTTTTTTCTTTGTTCTGTACATTTAGTGTTTTGTCTATGATGTGATGTGAAGAGTGTCTTTTCTGGTCTAGTGTATTTGGTGTTCTGTAAGCCTCTTGTTTGTTTATGGACATCTTTCTTTAAGTTTGGAAACTTTTCTTCTGTTATTTTCTTGAACATATTTTCTGGACCATGGAACCTGGGAATTTTCTTTTTCATCTATTCTATGATTCTTAGATTTCATCTTTTTATGACATCCTTGAGTTCATGTATGTTTTGTGTTTGGAACTTTTCCAATTTTATTTTTCCTTTGAGAGATGTATCAATTTCTACAATTGTGTCTTCAGTGCCTGAGATTCTCTTTTCCATCTCTTGTATTCTGTTGGTGATGCTTACCTTTGTTGTTCCTGCTCTTTTCTCTAAGTTCTCTAGCTCCAGGATTTTCTATGTTTGTATTCTGTTTTCATGTCTTGCACCATTTTCTTCATCCATTCGAATGTGGATTCCTGTCTTTCCATGAAAGCCTCTATTTTTTAATATTAATTTTTATTAATTACAATTTATTCACTTTGTATCTCCCCTGTATCTCCCTACCTGTTCCCCTCCCAATCCTATCAACCCTTCGCCTTCTCCACCCATGCCCCTCTCCCAGTCCACCGATAGGGGAGGTCTTTCTCCCTTTCCTTCTGATCCTAGTGTATCAGGTCTCATCAGGACTGGCTGCATTGTCTTCCTCTGTGTCCTGGTATGGCTGCTCTCCCCTCAGGGGGAGGTGATCAAAGAGCAGGCCAATCAGTTCATGTCAGAGACAGTCCCTGTTGAAGGCCTCTATTTTTTGTTACTTTCCTTTGTATATTCCTCTGTGCCTTTACATATACCTCTATTTTTTTGACTGTATCTGCCTGTTTTCTTTGAGAGATTTATTTGTTTCTTCTTTATGTGCCTCTAATAACTGGATAAGTGTAGCTTTAAAATAATTTTGTTGTATGTCTGATGGGTTAAAATATCCATTTGTTTTGGGGGTTGCTGGTGAAGCTCTACGTCCTGATTTTTGTTGGAAGTGTTCTTATACTGATCTCCAGCCTTCTGATATCTTTAACCTTCTCTGTTTATTCCTGGAGTCTTACTTCAGACTGGGTTGGTCTGTCTCTGGTGTCTGGAGTATTTTTCATGAAGATGAGAGAAGTCCATAGGTTCGAGTGTGGATATTGGTGTTTCAGCTGTAGCTAAGGGAGGAAGGTTACAGGCACATATGTGCAAGTGTGGGTATGTGCGAGGCAATGTGCCTTGAGAAAGAGGGTGCTAAAGCTTGTAGATGCCTGAAGGATGGCCCTTAAGGATGAGGTGGGGAGTGTGGTTGGGTGGAAGTGCGGGTCCTGGTGCTGTTTGTGGGTGCAATGTGCATGTGCTGGTGCCCCGAATACCTCAGTAGCGTATAGGCCTGTGGTATTCAGATCTGTCTGGGCTCCAGAAAATGTTTGCCTGGACTCCACTGGTAGACCCACAGAGCATAGGCTTCAATGTTGAGAATGCTGTCCCAAGGATCCCTATGTTGCCCACAGTGGGTGCAGTTGGGAGGGATCAGATGTCTGGCTGCTAGCCGTGGTTCTGATGCTTTGCAAGCACTCACCTAAAGGCCCACTCACTCACTTGCAGGCCAATTATGGAGTTTCAGATCCTGCCCCTCAGATACTTTGCATGTTGGTCACCGCCATCTTGGAACCCCTCTATTGTTTTCTTAATATAACGTACAACCTAAGAAATCAAGGTAAATATTTTCCTAAACTGCTATGGCAAACTAAAAGGGCAGCTGTGTGGTCTGCTTCCCAGTACAATATTCTGGCATTGACACTCCTGGTACTGCATATTAGGAGCAGGGGTAGTGGGCAACACCTCTGGGCTGCTTTAGGATTCCTAGGAAAGGGGCATTAATGATTATAGTCAGTAGTTCATTCTAGGTCGTGATTTGTCAGATCCTTTCAACGGTGGGAAAAATATGTGCCTTTTCATCTTTAAAACAATTTTCAGATAAATGATTAACTATCAGTCAAATTTGAGTTTGGATTACAGGAATGGTGAACTTCCTCACAAGCAAATTTCTTGAACCCAAATTAATAGCCAGGAATTCATATTTCTGAGAATGGCTTTCAGACCTTGGCCTTCATGCACAGAGTTAAAGCTCCAGGATCATTTAGTCACAAAGTTTGACTTTTGCCTTTAGTAGCTGAAGTTTTACAAGAGCTGCAGATGATAGGTGTGGAGAAAACTGCAGACCCTTGTTCAGGAGACAGGATAAGCTGGGGTTGGATGGAAGGGAAGGAGGTCCTCCCCTGTTGGTGGACTTGGAGGGGGCGGGGAGGAGGGAGATGAGGGAGGGAGTGGGAGGGTAGGAGGGAATGAGGGAGGGGGCTATGCCTGGGATTCAAAATACCTAACCTGTGATTGAGATAAAAATAAATAAATTTAATAAAAAAAATTAAAAAAAAACAAAGCTGCTACAAAAAAAAAAAAGAAATAATCGCCTATTTAGGGTAAATCTCTGAGAAAAACTGCCAAATATTATCTGTTACAAAACTGAGCACAACTCAACAAAGACTGCAAGTTCATTTACTCTTCATTTCAAATTGTGCTCCTGTATGTGTTCCTTCCCCCTCCACCCACTCATTCCTTGTCTCTGAACTCCTTTTTACCAGAAGGAGTTTAGGCAGAACAAAAAGGTGTTAAAAGAAATTCAGGCAGGCTGACTGGATGTTGGTTGAACACACAGAGTCCTCAGTGTTACTCGAAAAGAGAGCCTGGTTATTAAATCCCAGAAACTTTCTCTGACTGAGGAGAAGAAAGATGAAATAAAGAAAAAGAAGAAAACCAGGATTACAAAGTTCACATGATGGAAATCCTCCATTTAAAGATTCATTTAACACTTAAGATTTGATTTCATTGAAAAACCCCTTGTTTCTGAGCAGTTTTTAATCCCATCAAGGTGGAATACAGGAATATGAGAAGTTCAATTGTTTCTGTGAAAGTTAGTGTCACCGTTGATAAGAATGAACCGTTGGCTAAGTACCTGCTGTATGTTGGGTAGCCTGAAATGAGAGACTGTAATGGAGACATCAGCAATGAATATTTTCCTTTTTCTACTGGATTCAGTTTTTTTACAATGGAGCTACTTTCTTAGCTAATTTTACCCCTGATTTTTATTTTTCTTATAATAATAATCATAAAACCCCTAGGATATCAACAGATATAGCAGGTACTTCTTATGTTGGATGAAAGCTTTGGAGTGTGTGGGAAGGGGGTGGGAGGGTAAGACTGAGGCACGATGAGTGAAAAACTTGTGGCAAAATCAACTCAAAGATATGTATGTTGGCAAGAGCAAGGCAAAACTTTTTGGTAGCCTCAGTTACTTAGGTAGCAGCTCACTTAATTCTCAAAGTATACCTTTATTCTTTGGTTTTCTGTGTTGGAAAGTTTAAGTAATCACTAAAGTTATAGAATTTCCAACTTCCTTTTTTTCTTCATTTACTGGGCCTTGAGAGTCTTCTCTTTAGTAAGCAGCTAAGAATATGCAATTTTTGGATATGATAAGTACACAAATATAGGATAATTTCTGAGATAAAGGATTTTTTGTTTTGTTTTTCTTGAGGCAAGGTTTCTCTGTATAGCCTTGGCTGTTCTAGACTTACTTTGTAGATCAAGGCTGGCCTCAAACTCATAGAGAACCACTTGCCTTTGCCTCCTTGAGTACTAGAATTACAGGTGCGCACCACCATGCCCGACTGAGATAAAGGATTTTAGGCTTTTGTTTGCAAAGATATAAATTGATAGGGAAAAAAGAAATGAAAGAGTTAGGTATATTGACAGAGATATAACTTTTATAGACACAAACTTTGGGAAGAACTAACAGGCAATGAACTTGTATTGGAAAGAGATTCCAGAGGTTAAGGACTGTCCAGCTAACTTCAAGGATCCTGGCAGCGTGTCTTTTCTATCTTTGTAAGATATTATGCTCCAGAAGAATTAGAAGTAAACATTTGAAAAGGTTAATAGGGATATTTGCATAACTATAAAATAAATATACACTATCATTTTCAATTAATTTCTAAACAAAAGCAGGAATAAGGTTTAAAAGGACTTGTAAGAACAAAGGCATGTATGACCAGGAAGGTTGAAACAAATTTGCTAAGACAGACAAAAACTCCAATGGGCAATATAACATGATATTTGTTTTATGACTTCAAGCAGAGGAATTAATTCAATTTTGCCACTAAAAGTAAATTTGTATGGTCATTTATAGCAGTATTTGTATTGCCATGTATCTTTCGAAACTTTACTTTTATAGTTTAACCCATGGTCTACCAAATATTCAATAGCCTTGTTAATAGAGCATTAAGTTTATTCCTCCTAGAGAATCAGATTATCCTTTGAGAATCCATTGTACAATCACCAACATGCTGCTAAACAGCCAAAATGGCATCTTTTGTCCATTTTCAAGATCAGAAGTTTCTCAATCATGGACTAGAAGGATAATGATCTTTAGCCCTGAACTGCATTCTACTTAAACATCAATAAAAATGCTTAAATCAGAAGAGACTCTAAGAGACAGGAGAAGGCCAAGAAGAGGTTAGGATGTAAAAAGAATTAATCATATGTAAAAAGGATGAATGAAAAGAATATATAGTCAAAGTACATTATGAAGTAGAAAGAAAATATCCATATGACATCCAATATTACGTACAGTGAATGTACATGAGTAAAACTAAATATTTTAAACTGCTTAGATTTTCATTAAAATTAAGAATTGATATTTACATTTGAAAGTCACCATTTTGAAATGGTATTTTCATTTTTGGAAATATCCAAAATTGAGAAAAGAATGGTTCTTATTCTTTAATAACTAGTAGGCTTTTGTAAGGTTTATTTTTTGATTTATCTCTCTTTAGAGAAGAAGTATCAACATATTCTGTAGGACAAAATTAAATATTCCTTTTATGGTATCATGTAGGGGACATACGTATGTATCCAACTACTTATATAATATGACACTTGGGCCTTTTCTGTCCCCCATCTGCAGACACTATTCCTAGTTTTTGGTGCTGTACAGTATAATGTAGGTCCTACACTAGATGTCAAGCTAGGTAAGAGGGTTTGTGTAAGGGAAGGAAGAAATATATTTATATTATAATCTCAGAAGACAGAAGCATTCAAAAAAAGATGTAGCCAGGTCACTACTATAAGACAATGATTCAGTACTTCAGCCCACCACAGAGAATTCATTGCATAGTTTAAAACTGTATGGAAATGAAATTGACATTAATGAGTCCTATCAAATATAGGTTATAGTATCAGAAGGTCAAGTTCAATATCTGGAAAAGGTTCCAGTCACAAATGATGCTGACAGGAATCGGAGGTATGACCATTTCTGGATCCAAAGAATGGAATATATCTCTCTGGAATGGAAGGTAGTTGAGACTAGCAGCAATCCTAAGGGAAGCACTAAGCAGAATAGACAAAGTATAAAACATTAAGAGGCAACCTTGGCATAAGCGCAGACATTTGGCAAGGTTGCTTTGGGGGACAATAGTAAATTTCTGGTTATTTTAATCTATATATAATTGGCTTACGAAAAAGAAATATGTGAGCCAGATGTATTACTGCAAGCCTTTAATCAAAAAAAGCACTTGGGAGTCTGTGAGTTTGTGGACAGCCTGGTCTACAGAATTATATAGAGTTAGTTCCAGAGCATCCAGAGTTACATAGTAAGACTCTATCTTGAGAGAGAGAGACAGAGAGAGAGAGAAGGAGAGAGAGATAGAGAGACAAGAGAGCAAGTGAAAAGCCCTGAAAAGAATTTCAATTCTTTAAATATTAGCTAGTGGATATACTTGAGTGACAGTAGTGAGACTTGGACTTGATTAATAAAAATGTTAGGACTGGAGTAGGAAAGATAGAGTTACAATTAGATTATCCTAAAGGTCAATGTATATGATAAGGTCTAAAATGACAACTCTCATTATTTTGCTGTCTTTTCATTTTGAGCAAAATTTAAGAGTCTTGTGGCCATTTTATCTGTCATTATGGGTTGCCTTTGACTAACTGTGAATATGGACATACTAGTACATACTAACTTTCATTCATTCTACAATGTCTATAATATTCTCTTGAAATTAACTTTCAGGAGGTTGAAAGATGGCAGCGACCAGTGTGTACCATATCTAAGGGGAGAAGATCAGAGAAGATCCAGGCAATTGAATCCAAAACTCCAACTTTGATGCTTCCTGGACTGGAGGGGACACCCTGGGAGTTGGGGACAATCAGATCCAGGCCCCCATGTCTGTCTATGAGGTCCAGCAGTCATGACCTGCCTTTTCTGATATTCAAGAGAGTGCATGCTCCAAGTTCCAGGGACCCTCTCTGCCTCAGCAGCTAGACAATCAGTTCCCTCACACACTCCCAAGGGCAGGATCTGGATTCCTGGGACAGTATCTCAACCTCCAAACCATGGTTCTACTAGTCCCCCTGTGGAAACTGAGTAGACAATAAAATCATACAGAATCCCAGAACCAAGATGGCAGAGCGCAGATGAATCTGATTCCCAGGAGCACAGTGCTTGGTAGGCCTGTAAGCCACAGCTCAGCTGACTTCTGAGGCACTGGAACCCTGGTAGCTGCACCCTAATGTGGAATCCCCTCTCCCCACTCCCATGACTGCCCCCTGAGGCACCCTTGACCCACCCTTCAAGGCACCTACACCCTTGCCTTTCAAGGCTCCTTCACCTGTGCCGTGCCTTCTGAAACACATATCCCAGAGTCTCTGCATCCAAAACACCAGCCCCCATTCTTGTCTGCTGGACCTCTCTCATCATTCTAAAGACTACACTAGACCCCAGACTCCAGATATGGGCAGATCCAGTCTTCTGTGCAGGTTCCAGGCATAAACAGCTAAGGCTATGGGAAACCTCATGGCTAAAGCCCAACATAAGAACACAATCAACAAAAACCAAGACATCACGGTTCTATCAGAACCTCCCTTCCCCCACCCCCAAAACAATGGCTATTCTTATGCAGCTGAAACACAGAAAAATGACCTTTCAATCTATGCTTATGAAGTTATTAGAGACATATAAAGAAGAAACAAATAAATCTTTCAAAGAAATACAGGAAAATACCACCAAACAAATAGAGCCATCAAGAACAGATAGGAAACCACTATCAAACAGGTGAAGGAAATGAGTAAAACTGTTCAAGACATAAAAACAGAATTAGAATCAATAAAGAAAATGCAAACCAAGAAAACCCTGGAGATATAAAACTTAGAGAAGAGATCGGAATCACAGAAGTAAACATCACCAACAGAATACAAGAGATGAAAGAGAGAGTCTCAGGCACTGAAGACGCAATTGAAAAAATCAATACATCTCTCAAAGAAAATATTAAAATGGGAAAAATTTGTGTCACAAAACATCCAAGAAATCAAGGACACCATGAAAAGAAGAAACCAAAGAATAATAGGAATAGACAAAAAAGAAGATTACAGGTTCCAAGGTCCAGAAAAAAATATTTTCAAGAAAAATCATAGAAGAAAATTTCCCCAAACTTTAAGAAAGAAATGCCCTTAAACATACAAGAGGCTCACAGAACACCAAACAGACTATATCAGAAAAGAAATTCCTCCCTCCACATAATAATCAATATATAAATCTACAGAACAAAGAAAAATATTAAAAATGGCAAGGGAAAAAAAGCTAAGTAATTTCTAAAGGTAGACCTATCAGAATCACACTAGACTTCTCAATAGAGACTATGAAACCCAGAAAGGCCTGGGCAGATGTCATGTAGACTCTAAGAGACGAAAGATGCTAACCCAGATTACTATACCCAGCAAAACTTTCAACCACCATAGATGGAGAAAACAAGATAGTCCACAACAAAATTAAACTTAAACAATATCTACACATCAACCCAGCTCTACAGAAGATACTAAAAGGAAAACTCCATTCTAACAAAAATCAACCACACCCAAGAAAACACAGGATATAATGTCACAACAAAAAATCAAAAGAAAACAAGCACACAAACACACTATCACCACCAACTCCACAATATCTATCAATATCTATAATGATAGATATTTAATATCTATATCTATATTTAATATCTATCAAAATCAATGGACTCAACTCTTCAATAAAAAGACACAGGCTAAAAAAATGTTTATGGAAACAGGATCCAACATTCTGCTGCATTCAAGAAACATACTTCTACAACAAAGATGGACACTACCTCAGAGTAAAGGGCTGGAAAAAGGTTTTCAAAGAAAATGAACTCAAGACAAAAAGCTGGAGTAGCCATCCTAATATCTAATAAAATAGATTTTCAACAAAAATTAATCAAAAGAGATGGGGAAAGACACTTCATTGTCATCAAAGGAAAAATCACCAGGAGGCTATCACAATTCTGTACGTCCATGCCTAAAATACAAGAGCACCTGCATTCATAAAAGAAACGTTAAAGCTTAAATTGCACATTGACACCAACAGATTAATAATGGGAGATTGTGACACACCACTCTTACCAATGGACTGATCATTGAGACAGAAGCTAAATAGAGAAATATTGAAGCTAACAGATGCCATGGACAAATGGACCTAATGGTTGTCTATAGAACTTTTCAACCAAACACAAAAGAATAGACTTTTTTCTTAGTACCAGATAGAAGCTTCTCCAAAATTGACCATATAGTTGATCACAAAGCAAACCTTAACTGAAACATGAAAATTGAATTAACCTATTGTTCTTTATCAGATCATCATGGATTAAAGACATAACTCAATTACAACAAAAATAACAAAAAGCCTACACATTCATGGAAAATGAACAATTCCCTGCTCAATGATCAGTGGGTGAAGGAAGAAATAAAGAAACAAAGACTTCCTAGAATTCAATGAAAATGAGAGAACAACTTACCCAAACTTATGGGGCACCATGAAAACAATGTTAAGATGAAAGTTCATAGCACTAAGCACCTTCATAAAGAAACTGGAGAGATCCCATATAAGCAACTCAATAGATAACCTAAAAGCTTTAGAAAAAAAAAGAAGTAAACACAGTCAAGAGGAGCAGACAACAGGAAACAATCAAACTCAGGGCTGAAATTAGAAATGAAGAAAGAAAAAAAATTAACAAAATCAGAAATGAAAAGGGGGGATATAACAACAGACACTGAGGGAATCCAAAGAACCATTAGGTCTTACTTCAAAAGACTGCATTCCACAAAATTGGAAAATCTAAGGGAAATGGAAGATTTTGTTGATAGATTTCACCTATCAAAGTTAAATCAAAATCAGGTAAATAGTTTAAGCAGTCCTATAAACCCCAAGGAAATAGAGGCAGCCATCACAAGTCTCCCAACAATAACAACAAAAACCTCAGGGCTACAAGGTTTTAGTGTAGAATTCTAGCAGACACTCAAAGAAGAGCTAACACCAATACTCCTCAAATTATTTCACAAAATAGAAACAGAAGTAACACTACAAAACTCATTATATGAAGCCACAGTCAACTTGATACCTACACTATACAAAAACTCAACAAAGAAAGAAAGTCTCCCTTATGAAACTTGGTGCAAAAATACACAATAAGATAATTGTAAACAGAATTCAAGAACACGTCAAACATATGCACCATGATCAAGTAGGCTTCATCCAGGGATACAGGGATGGTTCAACATACAGAACTCTATCAATGTAATCCACTAAACAAACAAACTGAAAGAAAAATCACATGATAATTCCACTGGATTCAAAAAAAGCCTTTCACATTTTTTCCCTTTTAAAAATTTTATTTTAATTTATTTGCTTTGTATCACAGCTATATCCCCATCCCTCGTCTCCTACCAACCCCACCCTCTTTCCATCTTCCCCTCCCATGCCCCTTTCCCAGTCCACTGATAGGCAAGGTCTGCCTCCCTTTCCAGCTGACCCTAGCCTATCAGATCTCATCAGGACTGGCTGCATTGTCTTCCTCTGTGGCCTGGTAAGGCTGCTCCCCCCTCAGGGAGAGATGATCAAAAAGCCAGCCACTGAGTTCATGTCAGAGACAATCTCTGTTCCCTTTACTAGAGAACACACTTGAACACTGAGCTGCCATGGGATACATCTGGTAGGGGTTCTAGGTTATCTCCATGCATGGTCCTTGGTTGGAGTATCAATCTCAGAAAAGACCTCTGTGCCCAGATTCTTTGGTTCTTCTGCTCTCCTTATGGAGCTACAGTCCCCCCCCCCCCAGGTCTTTCATCTCCACTTTCTTTCATATGATTCCCTGCTCTCTGCCCAAAGTTGGGCTATGAGTCTCAGCATCTGCTTTAATACCTGGCTGGGCAGATTCTTTCAGAGGCCCTCTATCATAGGCTCCTGTCTTGTTCCTTGTTTTCACTCTCTTCCAATGTCTATCCCATTTGCGTTTCTGAATAAGGATTGAGCATCTTACCCAGGATCCTCCTTCTTACTTAGCTTCCTTAGGTGTACAGATTTTAGTATGATTAGCCTACATTATATTTCTAATATCCACTTATAAGTGAGTATATACTATGTGTGTTTTTCTGCTTCTGGGATACCTCACTCAGGATGACCTTTTCTAGTTCCATCCATTTACCTGCAAACTATTTGCTTTCCTTGTTTTTAATTGCTGAGTAGTATTCCATTGTGTAAAGGCACCACAATTTATTTATTCCTCAGCTGAGGGGGATCTGGGTAGTTTCCAGATTCTGGCTATTATGAATAAAGCTGATACAAACATGGTTGAGCAAATGTCCTTGTATACTTGAGCATTTTTTTGGATATATACCTAGGAATGGAACAGCTAGATCCTAATTTTCTGGGAAAGTGTCAGATTGATTTCCAAAGTGGTTGTACAAGTTTACATTCCCAAGAGCAATGGAGGAGGGTTTTCCTTTCTCCACATCCTCTCCAGCATGTGTTGTCACTTGAGTTTTTGATCTTAACCATTCTGATGGGTGTAAAGCGAAATCTCAGGACTGTTTTCTTTTGCATTTTCCTGCTGAATAGGGATGTTGAGCATTTCTTTAAGTGTTTCTCTGCCATTCAATATTCCTCTATTGAGAATTCTCTGTTTAGCTCTGTACCCCATTTTTAATTGAATCACTTGATTTTTTGCTGTTTAACTTTCTGAGTTCTTTATTAGCCCTCTGTCAAATATAAGATTGGTGAAAATCATTTCCCAATCTGTAGGCTGTCATTTTGTAAAAATTCTCAACTTCATATGGAATAACAACAAACCCAGAATCACTAAAACAATCCTGTACAATAAAAGATCTTCTGGAGGTATCTCCATCTCTGATCTCAAGCTGTACTATAGAGCAATAGTAATAAAAACCACATTGCACTGGTATAGAAACAGAATCGTGGATCAATGGAATCAAATAGAAGACCCTGAAATAAACCCACACACCTATGGACACCTGATGTTTGACAAAGATGCCAAAAGCATAAAATGGAAAAAAGATAGCATCTTCAACAATTGGTGTTGGTCTAACTGTATGTCTACATGTAGAAAATGCAAATATATCCATACTTATCACCCTGCATAAAACTAAAGTTCAAGTGGATCGAAGACTTCAACATAAAACCAGGCACGCTGAAGCTCTTAGAAGGAAAAGAAGGGAAGAGCCTTGAACTCATTGGCACAAGAGACAACTTCCTGAACAGAACACCAACAGCACAGGCTCTAAGATCAACAATAAATAAATGCGACCTCATGAAACTGAAAAGCTTCTGTAAAGCAAAAGATACTGTTGTTAGCACAAAGCAACAGCCTATAGACTGGGAAAGGATCGTCACCAACCCTATATCTGACAGAGGGCTAATATCCATTATATATAAAGAACTAAAGAAGTTAAAAAGCAATAAATCAAGCAATCCAATTAAAAAATGGGGTACAGAGCCAAACAGAGTATTCTCTGTAAAGGAATACAGAATAGTAGAGAAACACTTAAAGAAATGCTCTACATCCTTAGCCAGCAGGGAGATGCAAATCAAAATGACCCTGAGATTTCACCTGATACCTATCAGAATGGCTAAGATCAAACACTCAAGTGACAACACATGCTGGAGAGGTTGTGGAGAAAGGGGACCCTCCTCCATTACTGGTGGAAATGTAAACTTGTACAATCACTTTGGAAATCAATCTGGTGCTTTCTCAGACAATTGGGAATAGTGCTTCCTCAAGATCCAGCTATACCACTCCTAGGTATACGTTCAAAAGATGCTTAAGTACACAACAAGGACAATTGTTCAACCATGTTTGTAGCAGCCTTATTTGTAATAGCCAGAACCTGGAAACAGATGTCCCTCAGTTAGGAATGGATACAGAAATTGTGGTACTTTTACACAGTGGTATAATACTCAGCAATTAAAAACAAGGAAATCAAAAAAAAAAAACAACAAGGAAATCATGAAATTTGCAGGCAAATGATGGGACTTTGAAAAGATCATCCTGAGTAAGGTATCCCAGAAGCAGAAAGACACAGATGATATATACTCACTCATAAGTTGGTACTAGACCTATAAAATAGGATAAACATACTAAAATCTGTACACCTAAAGAAGCTAAGTAAGAAGGAGGATCCTGGGTAAGATGATCAATCATCACTTAGAAAGACAAATAGGATGGACATTGGAAATAGGAGAAAATAAGTAACACTACAGGAGCCTACCACAGAGGGCCCCTGAAAGACTCTTCCTAGCAGTGTATCAAAGCAGATGCTGAGACTCATAACCAAACCTTGGGCAGAGTGCAGAGAATTATATGAAAGAAGGGGTAGTTAGTATGACTTGGAGAAGACAGAAGCTCCACAAGGACCAAATATATATGGACCCTGGGGTCTTTTCTGAGACTGTTTCTCCAACTAAGGACTATGAATGGATATAATATTGAAGCCCTGCCCAGATATAGCCCATTCTAGCTCAGTATCCACGTGGATTCCCTAGTTAGGGGAATAGAGACTGTCTCAGATATGAACTCAATGGATGGCTCTTTGACCTACCCTCCCTCCCCCGAGGAAGGAGCAGCCTTGCAAGGCCACAGAAGAGGACATTGTAGCTAGCCCTGAAGAGATCTGATAAACTAGGATTAGATGGAAGGGGAGGAGGACCTCCCCCCTCAGTGGACTTAGAGAGGGGCAGGAAGGAGATGAGGGAGGGAGTGTGGGATCGGGAGGGAATGAGGGAGGGGGCTACAGCTGGGATACAAAGTAAATAACTGTAATTAATATAAAAAGTAATAAATAAAAATAACAGAGCTAAACAGAGAACTCTTGATAGAGGAATATCGAATGGCAGAGAAACAGTTAAAGAAATGCTCTACATCCTTAGCCATCAGGGAAATGCAAACCAAAACAACCCTGAGATTTCACCTCACACCCATCAGAATGGCTAAGATCAAAAACTAAGTGACAACACATGCTGGAGAGGTTGTGTAGAAAGGGGAACCCTCCTCCACTGCTGGTGGGAATGTAAACTTGTACAACCACTCTGGAAGTCAATCTGGCACTTCCTCAGACAACTAGGAATAGTGCTTCCACAAGATCCAGCTATACCACTCCTAGGCATATATCCAAAAGAGGTTTAAGTACACAATAAGGACATTAGCTCAACCATGTTTGTAGCAGCTTTATTTGTAATAGCCAGAAGCTGGAAACAACCCAGGTGCCCCTCAACTGAGGAATGGATATAGAAATTGTGGTATATCTACACAATGGAATATTACTCAGCAATAAAAAAACAAGTATATCATGAAATTTGCAGGTAAATGGTGGGAACTGGAAAGGATCATCCTGAGTGAGCTATCCCAGAAGCAGAAAAATACACATGGTATATATTCACTCATATAGACATATATTATAGAATGAACCTATGAAAATCAGTACACCTAAAGAAACTAATCAAGAGGGAGGACTCTGGCTAAAATGCTCAATCCCCAACCAGAAAGGCAAAGTAAATGGACATCAGAAGAAGAAGAAAACAGGAAACAAGTTAGGAGCTTGTCACAGAGGGCCTCCGAAAGGCTCTGCCCTGTACAATATCAAAGCAGATGCTCAGACTTATGGACAACTGTTGGGCAGAGTGCATGGAATCTCAAGAAAGATGTGGGAAATAGTAAGATAGGGAGAGGACAGGAGCTCTACAAGGAGACCAACAGAGCCAAAAAATCTGAGTACGGGGGTCTTTCCTGAGACTGATGCTCCAACCAAGCACCATGCAAGGAGAAAACCTAGAACCCCTGCACAGATGTAGCCCATGGCAGTTCAGTGTCCAAGTGGGCTCCATAGTAATGGGAAGAGGAACTGCATCTGACATGAACTGATTGGCCTGCTCTTTGATCACCTCGCCCAGGTGGGGGAGTAGACTTACCAGGCCACAGAGGAAGACAATGCAGCCACTCCTGATGAGAGCTGCTAAACTAGGATCAGAAAGAAGGAGAGGAAGACCTCCCCTATCAGTAGACTTGGGGAGGGGCATGCATGGAGAAAGGGAAGGTGGGATTGGGAGGGGAGGAGGAAGGGGTTTGTGGGTCATACAAAGTGAATAAAGTGTAATTAATAAAAATAAATTAAAATTAAAAAAATAAATGGAACCTCATGAAACCAAAAAGCTTTGACAAAATTTCACACCCCTTCATGATGAAATTCTTGAAGAGATCAGGGATACAAGGCTCATACCTAGAAATAATAAAGACTATATACAGCAAGCAGATAGCCAATATCAAACTAAATGGAGAAAAACTTAAATCTATCCCACTCAAATCAGGAACAAGACAAGGCTGCCTATTGTTTCCACATCTCTTCACTATAATACTAGAAGTTCTAGCTAGAACAATGAAACAATCAAAGTTGATTAAAGGGATATAAATCTGTAAGGAAGAAGTTAATGTGTCTCTATTTTCAGATGATATGAAAGTACACAACCACAAAATTTCCACCAGAGAAAGCCTATAGCTGAAAAACTCTTTCAGCAAAGTGCCTGGGTTAATTTAAATTAAAAAGATGAATTAAAAAAACTGTAGCCCTTCTGTATACAAATGACAAAGAAGGTGAGAAATAAATTAGGGAAACCACACCCTTCACAATAGCCACAAATTATCTAAAGTACATAAGGGTAACTCTAACCAAGGAAGTTAACGACCTGTATGGCAAGAACCTCAAGCTTTGAAGGAAGAAACTGAAGAAGATACCAGAAGATGGAAAGATCTCCCATGTTCATGGATCAGTATGATTAACATAGTAATAATGGCCATCTTACTAAAGGCACTCTACAGATTCAATGCAATCCCCATCAAAATGCCAAAACAGTTTTTCAGACCTTGAAAGAACAATTCTGATCTCCATGTGGAAAAGCAAAAAAACTCAGAATAACTAAAAGAAACCTATACAATAATAGAACTTCTCAAGGTATTTCCATGTCTGACCTCAAGCTATGCTACTGAACAATAGTAATAAAAAGTGCATGGTGCTGGCATAGAAATAGACGGGTTGATCAATGGAATGGAATCAAAGTCCCAGAAATAAACCCACACACCTATGCACACCTGATTTTGACAAAGGAGCCAGACCCACACAATGGAAAAAGGACAGACAAATGGTGCTGGTCTAGCTGGATGTCTATATGCAGAAAAATGTAAATAGATCCATACTTATCACCCTGAACATAATGCAAGTCCAAGTGGGTCAAAGACCTCAACATAAAACCAGATACACTAAATCTTCTAGAGTAGAAAGTGGATAAGAACTCGAACTCATTGGCACAGGAGACAACTTCCTCAACAGAACACCAAAAGCTCAGGTTCTAATTTCTACAATTAATAAATGGACCTCATGAAACTGAAAAGCTGTAAGGCAAAGTACACTATAAATAGAACTAAATAGCAGTCTACAGATTTGAAAAAGATCTTCAACACTACATCTGACAACGAGCTAATAATATCCAGAATATATAAAGAATTCAAGAACTTAAACACCAACAAACCAAACAATACAATTAAAAAATGGGGTACAGAGCTAAACAGAGAATCCTCAACAGAGGAATCTCGAATTGTGGAGAAGCACTTAAAGAAATGCTCAACTTCCTTAGTCATGAGAGAAAGGCAAATCAAAATGATTCTGAGAATCCATCTTACACCAGTCAGATTGGCTAAGATCAAAAACTCAAAGACAACACATGCTGGCAAGGATGTGGAGAAGGGAATACTCCTCCATTTCTGGTGGAAGTGCAACCACTTTGTACAACCACTTTGCAAATCAGTCTGGCACCTTATCAGAAAACTGGGAATAGCCATACCTCAAGCCGCTCCTGGGCATACACCTGAAAGATGCTCCACCATACAACAAGGACATTTGCTCAACTACATACATAGCAGCTTTACTTATAATAGCCAGAATCTGGAAATAATCTAGATGTCCATTAACTAAAGAATGGGTAAAGAAACTGGTACATTTACACGACGGAATACTACTCAGCCATTAAATATAAGGAAATAATGAATTTTTCAGGCAAATGTATGGAACTAGAAGAGATCATCCTGACTGAGGCTACACAGACTCCAAAAGACACACATGGAATATGCTCACTTATAAGCAGATTTTAGTCATTTAGTACAGGAGAGACATACTACAATGCACAGACCCCAAGAAGATAAGTCGATTGGGCATCTTAAGCTTCATGTAGGTAGGGGAGTGGGGGTTATCTCTGACATGGACTATGTTGCCTGCTCTTTGATCACTTCCTCCTGATAGGACTTCCTTACCAGGACACAGGTGAGGAAGACTAATTCAATCTTCATGTGAATAGATGAGCTGGGGTGTCTGGGTAGGGGGGCTCCCCTATTCTGAGAAATAGGAGAGTGGGGATGCAGGAAAGAGGGTGAAACTTGGAGGAGAGTAGGGAGGGCCCTATGACCAAGATGTAAGTTAGCTTAATTAATAAAAAATTAATTATCAGAAATAGTCACATAATTTCTTCTTCAAAATCCTATCCTTCATAGATTGGTTAATTACATTGATAGGTATTTCACTTTTTATAACTCTTTATCTCTTCCTGAGGTTTCAACCTTCCAATGTTTACAATATACGTATATGCATATAAACATATGCATAAATGCCTGTATGTATGCATAAATGCATATATGTATATAATGTATAATGTGGATATATATTATTCACATTTTACTGAAATATGTGTCATGCTGTTTAATATATCAGGCCTCCTTCAAATTCCTTGCTTGCTGAAATGCTTTGTTATTTGTTTCCAAACACATTGTGGTTAGTGTAGCTTATACTGTTTCTATAAGCCCACCAGAGCTGATTATTAAATATCCAGGAGTTTCGTGTTGATGATTAAATTTTCCATTGTAAATTTAAAAATTAGCATTTTATTTATCATCACTTAACTTTCAGTTTTTATAACTGCACTTTCCACTTTATGGATTAATAAGTTAAGATACAAGCTCAAAATGGTAATGAGGCTTCTCATAGAACTAGAATATAGGCATTCTTGTTCTCTTTCATGCTATGAGTGTTTTGTGATTCTGAATTACTGCAAGGAAACACTAAGAAGGAATTAAATAAGTAATTGCATTCCGTCTGTTTAATCTATCCTAGTGTAATGTTTGTAGCTATAAGTAGGAGATATAATGGCATGATGATACAGACTTCAGCAAAGCAAGTGGGAATGTGATTGAAAGAGAAGTTGAAAGTGTCTGCCCATGAAATATGTTCCAACAGTAAAACTCATTCTTGACAATGACTGCTTCATCCTATGCATTACAGTTGGTTTTTATAGTGAGTGCAATTTCAACGCGGTGTAATAGGGGCTTCTAATTAATAAGCAAGCATAATAAGCTGATCTTATCCCTGGTGAGTATAATGCCAAATAGAGTAGCCAGTAAAATGTCAGTGGTGTCAAAGGAAGTATGTATAATATGTTAAGAATGTATAGTATAATATAATAAGTATATTATACATAATACACAATAATATAAATAATTATATCATATCAGTATATGTAACATTTGTATGTAATTATGTAATATCATATAATGTTAAGAATGTGTAATATAAGCTGAGCACTTCTTTTACTAACTGATATCCGCCACTGAGAACTTTTGCCAGTTGTCTCTCTCTCCAAGCAGGCACATGCGCTATAAGTCTCGCCCTGCTCTTCCTGCTTCCCACAGTCACATGCTTTCCTCTAGAGGTTAACCAGTTTTCCTCGTCACGGACTCCCAAGTGTTAACAGCAAACGTGCCTGTCAGGCTGAGAACCACCCTTTATACTGGGAAGTTTTCCTCTCAATGAATTATCAAGTGGCATTAATTAGGATTCATTTATAATTTTTTGAGATAGTCCCTCTCTATAGTCCTGGCTATCCTGGAGCTCAAAATGTATAACAAGCTGGTCATGAACTCATGGAAATCCACCTGCCTCTGCCTCCCTAATGCAGTGATTAAAGGCATGTGCATGGCTTAAACTTTCATCTCTATCTCCACATTAAACAAATGTTTAATAAGCTGAGCTCCAACCTTTATTATATTACTTATGTCAATGATAAGCTATAGTCCTTACAAATGAGTGAGAATTTTTAAAATCCCATTTCTTTCTCTTCTCTATGATCATGGAAATTTCATGGATAGGAAGAAGCTGAGCTGTATTTTTTGTGCCCCTACAATTTTTATTTTTTTAATATGTAGCAGATACATTTTATTTATTTAATTAATTAAATCACAGTTTATTCACTTTGTATCCCCACTGTAGCGCCTCCCTCTTCTTCTCCTAGTCCCAATCACCCTCTCTCTTCTCACCCTATGCCCCTTCCCTAGTCTCCTAATAGGGGAGGACCTCCTCCCCTTCTATCTGACCCTAGCCTATCAGATCTCATCAGGGCTGGGTACATTATCTTCCTCTGTGGCCTGGCAAGGCTGCACCTCCAAAGGGGAGGTGATCTAAGAGCCTGCCACTGAATTCATGTCAGAGACAGCTTCTGATCCCCTTACTAGAGAACCCATTAGGAAACTGGGCAGTCTATGGGCTTCCTCTGAGCAGGGTGTCAAGCTGCTGTTCCGATACCCTGAGTTTTTGGGGCCGCCATTTTGGATCCTCCTAAATCAAATAATTTTAAAGAATCGGCAGTGTGCACACTCTTCACCCCAGCCAAGAAGAACAGAAAGGGTCTCTCTGAACTTGGATTTCAAGCACGAGTCTAAAAGGTGAACAATGTGCTCTTCCAGAAGACACAGAGAGTTTAGTGTGATAGGCTACTGATTTTGAGAGCATGTGAGAAGAAGCTCTGTTGTGACATGCAGGACACTGGAGGGAATAGCGTAGAGTTAGTGCAGGGCCACTGATTCAAGGGGCGCATTCCCAATAGATGGGGACCCATGAGTGTTTCTGTCCTGAAGCATGACAATGTTATAGCTAGAGAACAAGAAAATTCACGCAGCAGCAGGCAACCCTGAAATGCCAGGAGAATCAAGCTGGATTAGCCGTGCTGCCATTGAGACCAGAAGGAGGAGAAAGTGAAAAATGTGGGGACCGAGAGTGACTGAACTCGGGTCGGTGTGTGGTAGGAAAAGGTGGATATGGCAACAAAATATTTCCAGCCTTATAATCAGGACAGCCAGGAAGATGAGGCATGAGGAACCACAAGGACAGTGCAGAGCGGGCAGGGCCTTGATACATGATACATGATGTTTTCGGTTTTAGAAAGGAGTTTTTTTTTATTAAATTCTTTATGAATTACACTTTATTCACCTTATATACCCTTGTAGTTCCCTCCCTCCTCCCATCCCAATTCCTCCCTTCCTCCCCCCTCTACACCCGTGTCCCTCCCCAAGACCACCTTTCCTTCCCTCGGATCCCAGTCCATCAGGTCTCATCAGGAGTGCTGCATTGTCTTCCTCTGGGGCCCATCAAGGCGGCTTGCTCCTCCCTCAGGAGGAGGTGATCAAAAAGCAGGCCAATCACTGAAGACCCTAGTAAGGGAAACAGGGACCATTTCAGTCTTGAACTTGATGTCTGGGTCTTTGACTCTCCCCCATACATGCCAGGGAGTAATAGCCTGGCTAGATCCCAGGGGAGGACATTGCAGCCAGCCCTGAGGAGACAAGATGAACTGGGGTCGGTGGAAGGGGAGGAGGTCCTCCCCTGTCAGTGGACTTGGAGGGGGCGGGGAGGAGATGAGGGAGGGATGGGGAGAGTGGGAGGGAACGAGGGAGGGCGCTACGCCTGGGATGCAAAGTACCTAACCTGTGATTGATATAAAAATAAATAAATTACAATAAAAAAAAGCAGGCCAATCAGTTCATGTCAGAGACAGTCCCTGTTCCCATTACTGTGGAACCCACTTGGGCACTGAACTGCCATGGGCCACACCTGTGCAGGGGTCCTAGGCTACCTCCATGCATGGTACCTGGTTGCACCATCAGTCTCAGGAAAGACCCCTGTGCTCAGACCACTTGGTTCTGTTGCTCTCCTTGTGGAGTTCCTGTCCTCTCCAGATCTCACTATTTCCCACTCCCCTTGTAAGCTTTTCTGCACTCTGCCAAAGTGTTGGCCATAAGTCTCAGTACCTGCTTCGACAGCCTGCAGGGCAGAGCCCTTCCGAGGCCCTCCATGACAGGCTCCTGACCTATTCCCTGCCCTCTCCTTTTTCCGATGTCCATCCCCTTTGCCCTTCTGGATATGGATTGGGCATTTTAGAAAGAGTCCTCCCTCTTGATTAGTTTCTTTAGGTGTACAGATTTTAATAGGTTCATCCTATAGTATATGTCTATATGAGTGAGCTTCTGGGGTAGCTCACTCAGGATGATCCTTTCCAGTTCCCACCATTTACCTGCAAATTTCATGATATCCTTGTTTTTTTTTATTTCTGAGTAATATTCCATCATGTAGATGTACTACAATTTCTGTATCCATTCCTCAGTTGAGGGGCATTTGGGTTGTTTCCAGCTTCTAGATATTACAAATAAAGCTGCTACAAATATGGTTGAGCAAATGTCCTTGTTGTGTACTTGAGCCTCTTTTGGATATATGCCTAGGAGTGGTATATAGCTGGATCTTGAGGAAGCACTATTCCTAGTTGTTTGAGGAAGTGCCAGACTGATTTCCAGAGTGGTTGAACAAGTTTACATTTAGAAAGGAGATTTTAAGTACATGATTTAATGCAGTTTTTTCAGTGTTGTTTAACTCTTTTAGAACTTATTTTCAATTATTACTTTGGCCATTACTTCTTCTAAAGAGAAGAAGGACATTTAAGCTATCTGTCACTGCCCAGCTAATTCTTTTCTCCTACTCTATGCTCTTACTCCTAAGATTATATCCTGTAATCATTTTCTCCCTTTTAAAGTGTGCACAGTTATTTAACCCAGGTTATTCTCTGAGTCCTGCCCTGTAATCTTTGCATTGTTTTCATTGCCTTGGCTGACATGGGAAGGATGTGTCATCCTGTAACTATCACCTTACTAACACTAAACTCTCTGTGTCTTCTGGAAGAGCACATTTTTCCCCTTGAGACTCGTGCTTGAAATCCAAGTTCAGAGAGACCCTTTCTGTTCTTCTTGGCTGGGGTGAAGAGTGTGCACACTGCCGATTCTTTAAAATTATTTGATTTAGGAGGATCCAAAATGGCGGCACCCAAAACTCAGGGTATCGGAACAGCAGCTCAGCAGAGAGATCAGGGTAACCGGCAGGGTGTACTGTGGACCCCCAAGCCCCTATATCTGTGTTTCTCAGGTGAGAGGAGAATACACAGGGATACTTGAAGGTCTATCTTCAGGCCACCCAGCAAATACAGGGAAAAATTCCCAGGTTCCCTCCCTGCACTGCCTCAGCCCTAGGTCACCTGCCAATCCCACCATCTGTGGATATCTTTCTGGGGCCAGCTTGCTCAGCTCTGACCCTGCAGCCCTAGGCCACTTGCCCAAACCCACCATCTGTAGACATATTCCTGGGACCAACAGCTACACGAGGAAGCTCCTACCCCTTAGGCCATCTCCCTGAACCCACCATCTGTGGATACCTTTCTTGGATAGGCAGCTGCAGCTCAATCAGCTCTGACCCAGCAGCCTTAGGCCACCTGCCACCCAAGCCTTTGTGTGTGTGTGTGTGTGTGTGTGTGGATATCTTCCTGAGACTAGCACCTGGCGGCTCAAACTTTGGGCCTCCTTCTCACTGCCTGTGGAGTAAATACCTTCCTTTACTGAGTGTGAGGATCCAAACCTGGGTGCCCACTGTCACAGTCTTGTGGACACCTTCTGGGTACTTAGAGGCTCCTGGTTCCAAACTCTGGTGACCGCACTCAACATCCTATGGACACCTTCCTAGTTGCAGCCGCTAATTGCGCTTACTCTCGCAGCCCAGTGAGGGGATACTTTCTAGTATTGAGAGGGCTCCATTCTGCCTGCTCCCCATTTGCCTGGCTAACCCAGGTCAGAATCAGCTAGCACAACACAGACAATGAACACAGCTGAGCTGAGCTATGCTTAGGACCCACATTCCATTCCCCCACCATCTAAGGGAAACCTGTGTAACACTGGTGCAGTTCTAGGCACAGATATCTATCTGCCAGTGCCCCAGCAGCCTGGCTCACTAGGCTAGAAACAGCAAGCCCAGTGTAGGCAGAGAACCCAGTGGAGCTGAGCTAGGCACCTGACCCAAGTTCAATTGTCCTCCTCCCCAAGGAGGCCTGAAACGAGGCCAGCATAGCCAGTGAACACAGCATAGCTGAGCCAGCCATGGGACCCAAATCCCAGTCTCCATCATCATAGGAAGCCAATGGGACAATGGTGCAGCTCTAGACTCAGAGGTCTTTCCACCTGTGCCCCAGCTACCTGGCATACCTGGGTCACAAAAAATGAGCCGGCAGAAAGAGTGAATCCAGGAGAGACTACTCGAGAATCCAGAAACAGGTGGATCCAGTAAGCAGAACAGGCTCCACGGACAACCAGATGGCAAGAGGCCAGCTTAAAAATACAGGCAACAAAATTAGGACATCATGGCTTCATTAGAAGCTTCAAAAATGAACCGACATTCTACTGCAGCTGGAAAATGATCTTAAATCTATAATTACGCAGTTATTTGAGGCACATAAAGATGAAATGAACAAAAAAAAAGAGACATCATGGAAAGACAGGAATCTACACTCAAAAAGATGAAGGAAATGGTGCAAGACATGAAAAAAATAGAATCAATAAAGAGAACACAAACGGAGAAAACTCTGGAGCTGGAGAACTTAGAGAAGAGATCAGGAACCACAAAAGTAAGCATCACTAACAGAACATGAGATGGAAGGCAGAATTTCAGGTGCTGAAGATACAATTGCAGAAAATGATTCATCTCTCAAAGAAAAAATAAAATCGAAAAAGTTCCAAACACAAAACATCCAAAAAATTAAGGACACCATGAAAAGAAGAAATCTAAGAACAGACGAAAAGAAGATTCTACGCTCCAAGGTCCAGAAAATATTTTCAAAAAAGTCATAGAAGAAAAATTTCCCAACTTAAAGAAAGATATGTCCATAAACATACAAGAGGCTTATGGAAAATAAAATCAACTAGACCAGAAAAGAAACTCCTCCTAGTACATAATAATCAAAACACTAAATCTACAGAACAAAGAAAAACAATTTAAAAGCAACAAGGGAAAAAGACCAAGTAATGTATAAAGGCAGACTTATCAGAATAACACCAGACTTCTTAGCAGAGACTATGAAAGCCAGAAGGGCATGGGGCAGATATTTTGCAGATGCTTAGAGATCACAGATGCCAATTTAGACTGCTGTATCCAACAAAACTTTCAGTCAACATAGATGGAGAAAACAAAATATTCCATGACATAACTAAATTTAAACAATATATACCCAGCAATCCAGTCCTACAGAAGATACTGGAAGGAAAACGTCAACCCAATAAGATCAACTACACCCAAGAAAACATAGGATAAAGACACCATCACATCAAAAAAGCAAAAGAAAGCAAACATACAAACTCACAATCGACACCAACTCCACAAAAAAAGGAACAACAATCATTGGTCACTAATACCTGTTAACAACAATGGGCTCAATTCTTCAACAAAAAGACCATATTTACAGATTGGTTGCAGAAACAGGATCCAACCTTCTGCTACAATCAAGAAACACACCTCCGCAACAAAGATAGACACTACCTCAGAGCAAAGGGCTCGAAAAGAAATTAAAGACTTCCTAGAACTTAATGAAAATGAAGGTACAACTTACCCTAACTTATGGAACACAATGAAAGCAGTGCTAAGAGGAAAGTCCATAGCACTAAGTGCATTCATAAAAAAATTTGAGGCATCTTTTACAAGCAAGTTAATGACACACATGAAAGCACTAGGAAAAAAAGAAACAGACACACCCAAGAGGAATAGATGGCTGGAAATAATCAAACTCAGGGCTGATATCAATACATTAGAAACAAAGAGAACAATTCAAAGAATCAACTAACCAAGAGCTGGTTCTTTGAGAAAATCAACAAGATAGACAAATGCTTAGCCAAACTAACTAAAAGGCAGAGGGACACTGTCCAAATCAACAGAATCAGAAATGAAAAAAGGGACATAATGACAGACACTGAGAAAATCCAAAAAATCATCAGGTCCTATTCAAAATGTCTATATGCAACAAAATTTGAAAATCTAAGAGTAATGGAAATTTTTCTGGATAGATTTCATTTAAGAAAGCTGAAACAAGATCAGATAAATAAATAGTCCTATGTTCCCTCAGGAAATACAGGTTGTCATCAAAAGTTTGCCATCCAAAGAAAGAGTCCAGGGCCAGACCGTATCAGTGCAGAAATCTAGCAGACTTTCAAAAAAGAGCTAACAAAAATATTCTTCAAACTATTCCACAAAATAGAAACAGAAGGAACATTACCAACCTCATTCTATGAGGCCATAGTCACCTTGAAACCTAAAACACACAAAGACCCAAGAAAAAAAGAGAACTTCAGACCTATCTCGCTTATGAACACTGACATAAAAAATACTCAATATAATGCTTGCAAACCAAATCAAAGAACACATTAAGATATCATCCACCATGACCAAGTAGGCTTCATTCCAGGCATGCAGGGGTGGTTCAATATATTAAAATCCATCAATGTCATCCACCACATAAACAAACTGAAGGAGAAAAATGGCATGATCATCTCCTTAGATGCCAAAAAGCATTTGACAAAATTCAACACTCATTCTTATTTAAAGTTTTGGAGAGATAAGGGATACAAAGCACAGACCTAGACATAGTAAAGGCAATATGCAGCAAGCCTATAGCTAACATCAAACTCAAGGGAGAGAAAATTAAATCAATCCCACTGAACTCAAGGACAAGGCAAGGCTGCCCACTCTCTCCTTATCTCCTTAACATAGTTCTTGAAGTCCTAGCTAGAGCAATAAGACAATTAAAGAAGATCAAGGGGTTACTTTTTTGGAAAGGAAGAAGTCAAAGTATCAATATTTGCAGGTGATATTATAGTATATATGACTGACCCCAAAAATTCAACCAGAGAATTCCTTCAGCTGATAAACACCTTCAACAAAGTGACTGGATACAAAATTAACTAAAAAAGATCTGAAGCCCTCCTGTATACAGAAGACAAAAGTGCTGAGAAAGAAATTTGGGAAACAACACCCTTCACAATAGCCACTAATAACATAAAGTATCTTGGTTTAACACTAATCAAGGAAGTGAAAGACCTGTATGAAAAAAACTTCAAGTCTCTGGAGAAAGAAATTATAGAAGTTATGAGAAGCTGGAAAGATATCCCATACTCATGGATTGGTAGGATTAACATTGTAAAATTGGCCATCCTGCCAAAAGCAACCTATAGATTCAATGCAATTCCCATCAAATTGCTAACACAATTCTTTACAGACCTTGAAAGAACAATTCCCAAATTCATATGGAAAAACAAAAAAGCCCAGAATAGCTGAAACAATCATGTACAATGAAAGATCTTCGGGAGGTATTTCCATCCCAGATATCAAGCTGTACTATAGAGCAACAATAATAAAAACGGCATGGTACTGGCATAGAAACAGACTAGTGGATCAATGGAATCAAGGAGAAGTCCCAGAAATAAACTTACACACCTATGTACTGTAATTTGATTTTGACACAGAAGTCCAAACCAACCTGTTAGAAGAAAAATTGAGGAAGAGCCTTGAACTCATTGGCACAGGAGACAACTTCCTGAACAGAACACCAACAGCACAAGCTCTAAGATCAACAATCAATAAATGAGACCTCATGAAACTGAAAAGCAAAGGACACTGTCATCAGAACAAAAACGACAGCCTGCAGACTGGGAAAGGATCTTCACCAACCCTATATCTGACAGAGGACTAACACCCAGAATATATAAAGAACTCAAGAATTTAAACACCAACAAACCAAGTACTTCAATTAAAAATGGGGTACAGTTTCATGGAGATAACCTAGAACCCATGCTAAGATATGGCAATGGCAGCTTAGTATCCAAGTGGGTGTCCTAGTAAGGGGGACAGAGACTGTCTCAGACAGGAACTCAGTTGGCTGGCTCCTTGATCACCTCCCCTGATTGTGGAGCTCCCTTACCAGGCCATAGAGGAAAACAATGCAGCCCTTCCTGATGAGATCTGATAGGGTAGGGTCAGATGGAAGGGGAGGAAGATCTCCCCTATCAGTAGACATGGGAGGAGATGAGGGTGGGAGGGTGGAGATGGGAGGGAATGAGGAAGGGGGCTACAGCTGGGATACAAAGTAAATAACTGTAATTAATATAAAAATAAAAATTAAAATAAAAATGGGGTACAGAGCTAAACAGAATTCTCATTAGAGGAATATTGAAAGACAGATAAACATTAAAGATATGCTCAATGTCCTTAGTTATCAGGGAAATGCAAGTCAAAATGACTCTGAGATTTTACCTCCTACCCATCAGATTGGCTAAGATAAAAAACTCAAGGGATGATGCTAAAAAACTCAAGGGAGGTTGTGAAGAAAGGAGAACCCTTCTCCATTGCTGGTGGGAACGTAACCTTGCATGACCACTTTGGAAATCAATCTGGCTGTTCCCCAGAAAATTAGGTATAGGGCTACCTCAAGATCCAGTTATACCACTCCTGGGCATATACCCAAAAGATGCCCCACTGTTAAATAAAGATTTTTACTCAGCTATATTCATAGCAGCTTTATTTGTAATAGCCAGAATCTGGAAACAACCTAGATGTCCTTCAATTGAGGAATGTATACAGAATTTTTTGTACATTTACATGATGGAATATTACTCAACAATTAAAAACATAGAAATCATGAATTTTGCAGGCAAATAATGGGAACTAGAAAAGATCATCCTGAGCGAGGTAACCCAGAAGCAGAAAGACACATATGGTATATAGTCACTCATAAGAAGATATTAGCTAAAATATATAATATATAAAAATGCTAAAATCTCTAGTCCTAAAGAAACTAAACAACAAGGACCATAGGGAAGAGGCTGAAACCTCACTCAGAAGGGCAGACAAGTTAGACATTGGAAGTAGGAGAAGACAAGGAACAGGACAGGAGCCTTCCACAGGAGACTTCGGAAGGCTCTACCCATGAGGGTATAGAAGGAGATACTGAGACTCTTAGCTGAACTTTGGGCAGAGTGAAGGAAGCCTTAAGGAAGAAGAGGGAGACAGAAAGACCTGGAGGGGACAGGAACTCCACAAGGAGAACAACAGAGCCAAAAACCTGGGCCCAGCAGGCCCTGCAGAGACAAATACTCCAACCAAGGACCATGCATGAAGAAGAGCTAGGCCCCCTGCACAGAGGAAGCCCACAAGCCGTTCAGTTTCCAAGTGGGTTCCTTAGTTAGGGGATCAGTGGTTGTATCTGACATGACCATGGTCTCAGTGGCAGTTTCTTTGTTCACTTCCCCCTTCGGGGTGCAGCTTTGCCAGGCCACAGAGGAATATGATGCAGCCAGTCCTGATGAGACCTGTTATTCTAGAGTCAGATAGAAGGCAAGGAAGTCCTCACCTATCAGGGCAGTAGGGAAAGGGCATAGGGTGAGAAGAGGAAGGGTGGTGGGGACTAGGAGGAGAAGAGAGAGGGGGTACTGCGGGGATACAAAGTAAATACTTTGTAATAAACAAATAAATTTAAAAAATAAAAAATTATTTGACTTAGAAATCAAGGCTCAAGATGTGGGCGAGCTGCCATTTTCTCTCGTCGTTGAGTGATATTTCCAGGTTGGGAAAGGTAAATCAGCACACTTATTTCCTCATACTAAATAACTCATCACCCTTTATTTCCTTAGAGGGTCGTTCAAAGTGAAAACAATGTTCTGCAATGCAATGACATTCCTGAACTGAATTATATTTGCCCCTGCCCTAGGCCAGCACTGGTTTAGCATTAGAAACACAAAATATAAAGTAATTTTATAATAGGGTCACTTCTCTTATTTTGACTCTGGAGCTGAATTTGATATTAGTTTCTTTCACTAGAGGAGAGAGTGAACAGGAATTGTGACAATTTGTTATTTGCATAAGTACACAATTTAATCTAATTTACCCTTACATTAACATAAAGTGTAACAGGCATGTCATGGAAGCTGCGACAGAAACCCTCGTGTCATGTTCCTCCTTTGAACTTAGTCTTTGGCAAACCCAAGTGACCGAGGAGCGGAGTGATAGCTAAACCTTCCTGAGCTGCCCCTCACAAGTCCGCACTCTCCGTGTCCTTTCCTTGAGCTGTTTGTCTTCAGATCTGTATTTCTTCGTCATGTGTTTCTGATTGCAACATTCCCTTTTAACAATGCAGTACTTAGCTGACTCTCTTTGTACTGTACTCTCATGCCCTCTAACTTATGTACTGCTTTGAGCCTATGGTAGGGCTTTGTAACCCCACAGTGACAAGATTAGAATGATGGGGCTTGGGTTGTGGGGAAGTCTACCTCAGAGGAATGGTTAATCAGCAGTCAACACACCTGCAGGAGTTTCTCAGCAAGTAATGCTGCACTATGTTGTAAAGAAACCTTTTGCTTGTTACTAGTATCAACAAAACATTTATCACAGGGAAAAAAAAATCAAAAGCCAAAGAAACCACCATGCTTCCTGATTGAGAGGAAAAGCAGTTGTAAAGAACACAAAGAATGAAGAGTTGGTATCCCTTTCTACCACTGTCTGATGCACTTTGATTTTAATTTTTAACAGCTTCCTTATTGTCAATCTTGAGTCACTGATTCAGATTGCTAAACTCAATCTAGGAGTCTGGACTAGTGTGCTATTCCTGCATTGAGGAATTATTGATAAAAGGACATATTTCCACACAGCTGGAAGGCTAAAAGGAACATGTGGGCTGAAGTTAAATTCCACTACCCCAAAACCCTAGAGGACAAGCACGTTTCTACACTACAGTGTTAAAAAACTTGAGTTCTCATTTTTGTTTTAAACAACGGAACCAAAGCACAAATTACACCTGCTGGCATTTTCAGTATTATAACATGTCTTAATGATTTCAAGTTGCAAAACACTTTTTATTTTAAAAAATTAAAAAAATTATTTATTGAAGTATTTTGATTAATAACAGTTTATTTACTTTGTATCCCAGCTATAGACCCCTCCCTCATTGTCTCTCAATATTACCCTCCCTCCCTCATCTCCTCCAATGCTCCTCCCCAAGTCCACTGATACGGGTGGTCCTCCTCCCCTTCCCTCTAACCCTACCTTATGAAGTCTCATCAGGACTGGCTGCATTTTTTTCCCCCTCTGTGGCCTGGTAAGGCTGCTCCCCCATCAGGGGGAGGTGATCAAAAAGCCAGCCCATGAGTTCAAGCCAGAGACAGTCCCTGTTCCCATTACTAGGATACCCTCTTGGACACTGAGCTGCCATGGACTACATCTGTGCAGGGGTTCTAGGTTATCTCCATGCATGGTCCTTGGTCTCAGAAAAGACAACCAGGGCCAGATTTTTTGTTGTTACTGTTCTGTTGCTCTCCTTGTGAAGCTCCTGCACCCTCCAGGTCTTTCTATATCCCCCTTCTTTCATAAGATTCCCTGTACTCTGCCCAAAGTTTGGTTATGAGTCTCAGCGTCTGCTTTAATACCCTGCTGGGTAGAGTCTTTCAGAGGCCCTCTGTGATAGGCTCCTGTCCTGTTCCTTGTTTTCTTCCTCTTCCAATATCCATCTCATTTACCTTTCTGAATGAAGATTTAGCATCTTATCCAGGGTCCTCCTTCTTTCTTAGCTTCCTTAGGTGTACAGATTTTAGTATGTTTATCCTATATTATATGTCTAATATCCACTTACTTATAAGTGAGTATATAACTTGTGTGTCTTTCTACTTCTGGGATACCTCACTCAGGATGATCTTTTCTAGTTCCATCCATTTGCCTGCAAATTTCATGATTTCCTTGTTTTTAATTGCCGAGTAGTATTCCATTGTGTAAATGTACCACAATTTCTGTTTTCATTCCCCACTGAGGGACATCTGGGTTGTTT
>CM053764.1:31563217-31580308 GCA_028658305.1 Pachyuromys duprasi
TTAATACCTCTGCTGGGTAGAATCTTTCAGAGACCCTCTATGGTAGGCTCCATGTCCTGTTCCCTATTTTCTTCCTCTTCCAATGTCCATTCCATTTGCCTTTCTGAATGAGGATTGAACATCTTACCCAAGATCCTCCTTCTTGCTTAGCTTCTTTAGTTGTACAGACTTTAGTATGTTTATCCTCTATTATATGTCTAATATCCACTTATGAGTGAGTATATACCATGTGTGTCTTTCTGCATCTGGGATACCTCGCTCAGCATGATCTTTTCTAGTTCCCACCATTTGCCTGCAAATTTTATGATTTCGTTGTTTTTAATTGCAGAGCAGTATTCCATTGTGTAAATGTACCATAGTTTCTGCTTCTGATGTCCTGATTTTTGTTGGATGTGTTCTTACTCTGGCCTCTAGCCATCTGATGGTCCATAGCCTTTGCTGTTTGTTCCTGGAGCCGGTACTGAAGACTAGGTCTGTCTGTCTCTGGAGTCTGGACTATTCTTCAGGAAGATGAGAGAGGTCCAGCGGTTTGAGAGTGGATGTTGATGTTTCAGATGTAGCTAAAGGAGGAAGGTTGCAGGAGCTTGTGAGCAAGCATGGAAGCTTTGAAGGACAGGGTGCTAGTGCTTGTAGCTTCCTCGAAGGGTGGAGCATAAGCATAGGTTGGGGTGCTGGGCAGTTTGAGAGTAGAGTGTGCATGCGCAAGTGCCCTGAATGGCTCAGTGGTCCACCGGCTTGTCATACTGTCCTCCAGGCACTCAAATCTGTCTGGTTTGCACCATCTTGGATCCAGGAGTTGTTCACCTATACTCCACTGGGAGAGCCACATAAGGGGCTTCAGTGTTGAGAAGGCTGTCCCAGGGATCCCTATGTTGGCCACACTGGGGGTGTTGGTGGGAGGGATCTGATGTCTGACTGCTAGGGTAGAGGGACCCTGGATCTGGGGCTCTGCACCCACTCACTTGAAGGTGTACTCACTCGCTGGTGTATGTGGGAAGCACAGGAGCCTATGGTTTTCTACTCTCAGATTTAGGTCTGCAGGAGCAAGTGAAACTAGGCGATTAGTCAGTGTTGTCTGCTGTTTGACCAATGGACAGGGAGCCGGCTACATGTGCTTAGGGCAGTGGCCACCAACTTTGCCTTCTCAGTCATGAAGCAAAGGCTACCACAGCCTCTGCTGTCTCAGTACCTAAGCCTGGAGGCCCGGGCTTGGGAAAGCTGCTGTCACCACCACCAGGGCAAAGGAAAGTAACGGGGGTTGAATGTTTGCCAATCCTAGACCCAGGAGACGTCCATGGGTGACCTGGATGCAATCTGTCACAGCTTCCCAGTTGTTCCTCTAGCCTGGGAAGCCCCAAAGGCAATGTTCTGCTTCAGCCACCCATCTACTCACTACTTTTGGAGTTTTGGATCCTCTGCCCCTCAGATATGATGCACTGGTCACTGCCATCTTGGAGCTCTCTCTAGTCTCTCTTTGTTTTTATAGGTACTTTTGTGTATAAGAATGTGTTTCTAAGCATCTGCATGTATTTCTTGTACTGTTTCAGCTCTCTTGTTTTCCCATTTGTTTTGTCCTATTCTGTCAGATTGGCTAAGACCAAAAACTCAAGCGACAACACATGTTGGAGAGGATGTAAAGAAAGGGGAACCCTCCTACATTGCTGGTGGGAATGTAAACTTGTACAACCACTTTGGAAATCAATCTGGTGCTTTCTCAGACAATTAGGAACAGTGCTACCTCAAGGTTCAGCTATACCACTCCTAGGCATATATCCAAAAGGTGCTCAAGTATACAACAAGGACATTTGCTCAACCATGTTTGTAGTAGCTCTATTTGTAATAGTCAGAAGCTGGAAACAACCCAGATGTCCCTCAACAGAGGAAGGGATACAGAAATTGTGATACATTTACACAATGGAATACTTCTCAGCTATTAAAAACAAGGAAATCATAAAATTTGCAGGCAAATAGTAAGAACTAGAAAAGATCATCCTGAGTAAGGTAACCCAGAAGCAAAAAGACACACATGTTATATACTCACTTATAAGTGGATATTAGACATATAATATAGGATAAACATACTAAAATCTGTCCACCTAAAGAAGCTAATCAAGAAGGAAGACCCTGGGTAAGATGCTTAATCTTCATTCAGAAAAGCAAATGAAATGGATATTGCAAGAGGGAGAAAACAAGGAACAGAACAGGAGCCTACCACAGAGGGTCTCTGAAAGATTCTACCCAGCAGGGTATCAAAGTAGACACTGAGAGTCATAACCAAACTTTGAGTAGAGTGTCACAGAGGAAGACATTGCAGCCAGTCCTGATAGCCTAGAGACAGATAGAGGGGGAGGAGGACCTTCCCTATCAGTGGGCTAGGGGAGGGGCATAGTAGGAGAAGAGAGAAGGAAGGTGGGACTGGGAGGAGATGAGGGAGGGGCTACAACTGGTATACAAAGTGAATAAATTGTCATAAATAAAATAAGATCAAATCAAATAAAAATAGGATTGATTTAACTTCTCCTCTCAGAAAAGAAATAAAATAAATTGCAAACTTCTTCATGTAATCTATAAATAAACCTGGTTTGATGTGTTGGCAAGATCTTTTCCTCAATCATTGGGTGTCTTTTCACACTGGTGATTGTTTCCTTTGCTGTGTAGAAACTTTTAAAATTCCATGTTAATTTCAATGGCAGTTCTGGGTATTGTTCTGATATTTGAGTTCTTTTCTAGTTCTTACCCAAGGTATTCTGTGCACTTAACTCACATTTCCATTTGATTTTAGGAAGTTTTAAAACTATCTTTCCTGATTTCCCAATTACCCACCAAGTCATCTACAAATGTATTGTTCAGTTTCCAAGTGTGTAGCTTTTGTGTTTTCTTCTGCCATTGATTTTGAGCTTCATTCTAGTAAATGTTTATAAGATAGAAAGAATGAGTTCATTTTTTTATATTGTTGAGACTTGCTCTGTGGCTTCTAATGTGGTCTATGCTAGGGAAGAGGCCATGAGGTGAAGAAATGATTTCTAGCTCTATAGAGGAATTTCAATAGCTACACATTGTATCTACATTCTTACCTGCCAAGCACCGTGGTGATGGATTAGTAGTCTTTTATTTAGTTAGTTACATAATCTTATTATCTATGGCTGGTAAGTTCTATGAAGCAGGTCTTAGCATCTATCATATTAAACTTGTAGACTGATATAATAGAAATGGTGAAAAAAATATTTAATAACATCCCCCCCATTCAGAATCCCTTAAATAGGTTGACAGTAATTTTCTGTGGAAGATAAAATAAAATACAAAGAATTCGGAAGCTCAGATAATGCAACTAGGTCAGCAACAGAATGATCAAAAAGAACAGGTTCTACCCCTGACCCCACTAAGAAATCTCAAAAATTTGAGAAAAAAGGAAAACAAAATCTAGTCCTGATGAGACCTGATAGGCTAGGGTCAGATGGAAGGAGAGGAGGACCTCCCCTGTCAGTGGACTAGGGGGAGGGGCATGGGAGGAAAGGAGGGAGAGAGGGAGGAGTTTGGAGAAAATGAGGGAGGGGGCTACTGCTGGGATACAACGTGAATAAATTTTAATAATAAAAAAACATAGCCTCCCAAACCAAAAAAACCCCAAATCTCAAAAAACAGAATTACTTATGAGAAATAATAACTGACACGCTTTTAAAATTGAAACATGTTTAGAAGTAACTTTGGCCAAACTGCCCCAGAACACAATTATAGTTTTCCAACATTGGAAGCCAAAATTTCTGTCACATAAACTCTTGGCCTGAGTTTGGCAAAGTTTTACCAAAGCTCTGAAAGTATAAGAGACTTTAATTTCCACCTCTCTTAACCCACTCACTGTGGAATGCTCACAGAGAACATTTAATGCTGACCTAATGGACCTAATACTACTTTACTATTACAATTGAATTACTTCTAAGTATTCTACCTCTGTGCCAAAGCAGAACCTTGGGAGTCCTAAAGAATAACTTTAACAAAATGGCCAGGGTGCTATAATTTCTATTCCAATTCAAACAGCGAGTACAGGGAACAACTGCCAATAACAGCTTTCTTCTTCTGACCTTTACATAAATTTCACTTATACAGAAAAACTGTGAACGAATTTTAGTGATGGACAAAATGGCTTTACTACTGAGTTACACTGAACATTGAAAATACTAATTGTTCTTGGGTCATTGTAAGGAATTGAAGAGGAGAGAATTGTTCTAAATTCAGTCCACAAGATTATAGTATTATCACACCAAAACAAAAAAACAGACAAAATATGAGACTGTACAGTATCTTTAAGAAGACAGAAAGAGTCATGAACTCAATGGTTGGCTTGTCGACTGTCCCCTCCCACCCCCCCGAGGGAGGAGCAGCCTAGCTAGATCCCAGAAAAGGACATTGCAGACAGCCCTGAAGAGACATGATAAGCTAGGGTCAGATGGAAGGGGGGGAGGTCCACCCCTATCAGTGGACTTGGAGGGGGGCAGGGAGGAGATGTGGGAGGGATGGGGAGAGTGGGAGGGAAAGAGGGAGGGGGCTACAGCCAGGATACAAAGTATATAACCTGTGATTAATATAAAATTAAATAAATGACTTAAAAAAAAAGAAGACAGAAAGAAATAGAGAAAAATAGACAGGTAACAGATTGATAACAGAGATGATAAATAGATAGATGATAGATGGTAGATGATAGAAGATGATATATATTTAGAGAAAACATCTCTGAAAACATACATATAGGTAACATTATACAGACAAAGTAGATTACGTTTAGTAATATATATGTATATACATATACATGGAACAAAAATTAATGAAAAAAGATGCCATAAATTTGAAGGAGAGCAAGAAAGGTATACGGAGGTTTTGGATGAGGAAAAAAGGGAAGAAATGATTTAATTATATTATAACCTCAAAAATAAAAGGAAGACAAACACAACAGCAATGCTCAGTAAATAAGTTATAGAAGGAACAAAACTCAACATGAGCAAGTTTATGTAGAATGAGCCAATGGCTAACGTCATAGTTAGGCTAACTAAAGAGCTGAACAATTCATGCAACGAAATGATAAAACATTGATAAAAATCTCGAAGACAGAAAAATAATAGAGTCTGTGTTTTCATGGATCTAAAGAACCATTTTTAAAACATTGTTAAAATATCTATACCACTTGATATGACATACATATGAGATGTATTCTCTATCAACATGTTAATTGTATTCATAAATAAACTAGAAAATAGATCTAAAATTTACCTTACCATCCTTCTAAGCCCCGAATAGCCAAAGTTATCTTGAAGAAAGTCACAACCAGAAAACACCATACTACCCGATTTCCAAATGTAATGCAAATCTATAGTAATCAAAACAGCATAGCATTTGCATAATGGCAGAACAAAAATGAATAGTATATTAGAGAGAGCCTGAAAATAAACACATGTTTATGGACAAGTGACAATAAGTAGATGTTAAAGAAAGTTTAAATGTAGTCTTTGTGAGGAAGTAGTGTTGAAAATTCACAACCACATGCTGAAGAATGAAGCATGATCTTTACCTCTAACCAATTACAAAAATTAACTGGACTTGCATTAAAGACTTAAACATAAGACCTGAAAAAATGATCCTAGTAGAAAAAGACATAGAAGGAGCGAACCCAGATACTAGAACACACAGAGATTTTAGTTGTTCTTTATGTAACACCCTTAAAGAAGAAAGCAAGCAAAATATCGAGATGGGATTAAATCAAGCTAAAAAATCTTTTGCAAATCAAATGGAACAATAAACAAATCATAGAGACATTGTAAATAACAGGATAAAATATTGTGAGCTTTGTATTTGACAAAGGGTTGATTAGAATACATAAGGAACTCTATAACAAGAGTACCAAATAACTCAACTTTAAAAATGGGTGATGAACTTAAATAGATATTTCTCAAAAGATATATAGAATCAATAAAGTTTTATGAAAACTGCTCAACTTGGCAATTATTGTTGAATGGGAAACAAGTAACACCCTGAAAATAATAGTTATTATAAAACTGTCCAAAGTTCTTTTCAGATCGCGGAGGAAAGGAGCCATTGTACAATGCTGGTGGGAATAAATACTTGTTCTGCCACTAAAGTGTAAGTGTGTAAGTCTATGAAGAATGAAAAATGTCACCACCAAATGATGGAGCAGTTCCACGGGTGGCTATCTTCCAGTCATAAGAAAATATATAGTCTGTATGTCAAAGAGACTCGCCTCAACACTGTTCACAGAGGACACTACGTGAAATCGACCTAAGTGTCCATTCACTGATGAAGAGAGAAAGAGGTCTGGTACTTACACAGTGAGGCACTCTTCAGCTACAAGAGAGAGTGATTTCTGCCATTTGTTACAGTGTTCCCAGAATTAGAATTGGTGTGCTTTGTGAAGTAAGCCAGGCTCAGAAAGACAAGCACAGCACACACCCAAACCCTGAGTCTAAGCGGTTGCTCTTAGAGAAGTTGAGTAAAATGGTCGTTACCTGGAGTTGGAAACAGAAGTAGAGTGAGGCAAGATGGACCACCGGTTACTAAGTCACAGTACAAAGGGAGGAGCAAGTACTAGTATTCTATTTCGGGGGAGGGTGTCCACTAAAACAGTATCTATTCCAAAAAGCTGTTAAAAAGGTGTCACTTCACCATAAAAAAAGAATAAAAGTTTGAGTAAACAAATATGATGACATGGGTAGGAATTCTGGGCTTAAAAGCAATTCAAAGAGCTAGTTTGGTGACCTGACCTCAATCTCTGGGACCCATGTTAAGATGGAAGGAGAGAACGAACTCCACAAAGTTGATCACTACACACACACACACACACACACACACACACACACACATACACACACACGTATGGTAGCATGGACTTGCATGTGTGTACACACACACATACGCTAATGATATAACCTATAAAAACATATTAAATCTCACTTAGTGTTGCGTACAAAGGCAATCTACAGAAATATATACATGTACATAAACATCACATACTGCCCTAAAAATATGGCTATCTTTTCATTTTTATTTATTATCTAAGAAAAATGAATTAAATGTAAACATATTTTATAATTCTTTTTGTATAATATATAATAATAATAACAAATGACTATAAAACCTCTAAAAAAAGCAGAATCTTCCTGAAGAGAAATTGAAAACTTTAGCTTGCTAGTAGCTAGCTAGTTTTTGTGCCCAAATGATATTCTTTTAAGCTTGTCACACATATTTAATCTTAGCCTTCTAAACTCACTGTCATAGAACGAAGTAGAAATAATATATCTAAGAATTATCGTAGAGAATACTCACACATTCAGAAAAAATAAAAACAAGATAAAGATGAGGAAAGTATCATGACTGATATTTTGGGGAAATAAAACAGTTTTACCGTGTGGCTTTAAATAGATAACTGTTGTATTTATTGATTTATTCACTCCATTTCTTCTGTTGCAGAGTCAATACCCTGATACACAGCAAGGGGCCTATGGTCCTAGTCCTGATTCTATGACTTGTCCTCAGCTAAGCCTGCATTTCTTTTCTTATTTCAAGACATATTTTGGGACAGGCACTAGGCCCCTGTGCATTATGTTCTGTGTCAACAAGCTCTTCTTCAAATGCCAAAGTCTGTAGTTTTAATTTCTTAAAACAGAGGTTGAGGACTCTATTGTGACTGCTGCTAAGCCACGTGGATAGTGGTTTGATATGTGTATGGATATGTGTGTGTGTATGTGTGTAAACACATATATACATCTGTATGAATTTCTAAAACCAAAAACCTCTGAACTCAAATACCTGCAAATAACCCCTTTAGTGATTTCCTTCCCCCCGAGGGTGAGGATCGGCTATGTTAGTTAATAATATGGTGCCAGCTTCTTCTTCAGTGACATTTAGGCTGAACAGAGGTGGGAAACTTAATAAGCCCAATACTTCTCTCTGAGCTTTAAAGACTGCTAACTCTCCAATGCATAGTAAAACCAAAGCACATTGTCAAATAACTCAGCCTAATGCCAATCTCTAAGATTAACTTGACATTCAGAACCTCTATGGAATTACAAATGCATCTCTGCTCACGCCATGGTTACCTTGCTCAGTGAGTTGAGTTTAGAAGCTAGGTTTAATTGAAAAGTTCAGTACTGCTGTTTTTAAAGAATATTTAATTTTCTTTTTTTCTAAGTTTTGAGATTATAATATAACACTTTTATCTTTGCTTTCTTTTCCCCAAAACCTTCCACACACCCTCCCCATTCTCCTTCAAATTTATGGTTCTCTATTCATTGTTATTGCATGCATATATGTATATGCACATATATTCCCAATGACTGCTCAGTTTTCCTTTTTGATTTGGATGCCATTAAGAATTTTTTCAAATAGAATCTTCTGTAGATGGTGAGCATTTAAATAACTCTAAAGAAACAAGCCCTATGGATCGCAACTTGTTATGTTATCACAATCACAAATGTATAAACAATTAACTGTGCTGGCTAGGTCAGATCTAGCATTTATTAAAAATTACACAGGCATAAGCTTATTTAATTTTTATTATTTGATAAACTCAAAACTGGAAGTCAACACTAATGTACAGCATTTGCAGAGTGAGTTAATTATGATACGTCTGTACAGCAAAATGTTCTACAACTGTGAAAAAGAAGAAACTACTTACGTATGGATATAGACTATGTATCCAAAATATATGTCAATAAGACAAAGTTATAGGATGGTGCATATTTAAAGCATTCTATTGTAAGAAAGAGGGCTCAGGTAAAGGCAATGCATTAATGGTTTTCATAGACAAAAGAATGTCAAGAAATAATACTTCTCTCTGGAAATGTCTTGAGTGACTTACTTGAAATTGGGGCACCATGGATAGGAGGCAGGAAGGAAACTTCTCACCATTTAAAAAATTTACATACTTTGTTATTTATATTGACTTAATGTTTTGGAATAAAGAAATGGTCTAAAAATATAAAATAAATTATTTTCCTGTAGCAGAACATACTAGAGGAATTGAAAACTTTCTCCATTTAGTAATTCATTGTCCTGGGTAAACAAGTCAAGGAAGTATTAACATTTACTCAATTTAATGTCTCTGTAATATAAACATAGATATAAACAAGATATCTCATATACATCAAATTACATCATTGAAATTATCGATTAAAATTTAAAAATTAAAATAATGAATTGAGTGTATTGCCCCATTTATATCTAGTGCTTGATATACTTACAAAAAGATTTCCATGGTATTTTAGAGGACAAACACCGAAGACTCACCTACAAATAGAAATTACGGTTTCTGAAGGGTTTTCATCAACCATGCAGAGGGGCTTTCTGTCTTTTCTTTTTAATTTTATTTATATATTAATTTATTATACTTTATTCACTTTGTATCCCCACTCCAGCCTTCTTTCTTGTCCCATCCACCCTCCCTCTTCTCCCTCTATGCCCTTTCCCTAGTCCCCTGATAGGGGAGGACCTCCTCTCCTTCTGTCTGACCCTAGCTTAGCAGGTCTCATCAAGGCTGGCTGCATCCTCTTCCTCCGTGGCCTGGCAAGGCTGCATCCCCCGGAGAGATCAGAGAGCCTGCCCCTGAGTCTGTCTTTTCTTAATCTACTTCATGTATCACCTTCTTGATGTTGACGTGTTTCTCTGCTTTTCTTCAAACTATTACCATTAAAGCATTGTGAGTGGCTTATTTTTGTGTCACAACAGTTAATTTACTTTTGCAGACTTCAATTTTCTAAGAACTATGTAGGAGGCAAACACAACAGATTCAATACTGTGCTGTGAAGTGAGGAACCAAAGAAGGGCAAGGTGTGCTCTTGACACACTGAGGTCATAGTCATTTATATGGCTTGTATCTTTGAGCCAAGTTCTTTAACAAATAAATAGTTCTAAAGTCAGACCTCTCAGTTCTCTCTTTTTAAGAGTCAAGTCTTTCTCCGTAAGTTCTCCTTCTTGACAGTAGTACCAGCTGTCTTTATTGATTATTTCTTCATAGCTAGTTTTAGGAATATATCTCTTTGAAAATATAAAAAGTGCAAGTTATAGTGACAATAAATACAACTTTATGTTTTTATATGATTAAATTTCTATTTCAAAACTCATCTCACTGGTGACACAGATACAATCCTGATTTCTGGATGAACTAAGTCTATTCAAGGTTTCTGCAATCCTTTCCTCAACATTTTTTGATATTGGGGTGACAAAGGAAGACAAGTAGGCATACTTATGTAACATCTAGTTTTGAGGGTTACAAAATATTTTGCCCTCATCCAGGTCCCATCTGGATTGACACTTCCTCATCTTTGTGCTGTTTCACCTGGGCACAGTGAGTCAAACACTTTCATACTAGAGTTTCTCAATGCTATTTGTATCCCTGATGCCTGCTTTTACACCAACCCAGAGATTGCAGTAGCTCTCTAAGTTTAATCCTCCCAACACACCCTCAGTTCTAATGATCACCCCAATAATCCTCTAGTATACCCCTGTACCGCATACAGTGAGGAAGCCAGTCTCAGTATCCTATGTCTAAGGATATTTAACCTTCTCTACTCTGCACTACCAGACCATGGTGTTACTTCTTATAATCAGAGGTTCCTGGTGAAACAGTAGTATTCTCTGATGTACTGGGCAGGCTGTGCCTGTCTATCTTAAATAGTCCTATCTTAAATAGTGCTTTTCTTTTTCAAATATATGTGTTCCACTTCTATTCACTATTCTCTTTCTGCCCCTTTGCAATGTATGCTTTGGCTTCTGTAATACAAAACTTTGAAATAGTAAAAATGCCTTCAAAGCTATTTGGTGCTCAATAGTAAGAATTCTTTATTTTTGGCTTTGAAATTATGATAAATTCTTTTTTAAAAGAACAATACAACAGCTAACATACTATCAAAGCATCCCAGGTGCTCACAGTAGTCCAATCGTATATGTATAATAGTACTCTTTCTGGTTCTCACAAGGTCATAAGCCTAGAAGTGAACAGCTTTGGAACGGGACCCAGATCCTTCTATTCACAGACCATCAGCTCTTAAAAATTATTATCTCACCAGTTTTCCCCCTTCAAAATCTTACGAAATTTACATTTTCTTACTTTAGTAAGTATTTTTTTGGGGGGGTTATATTTAAAGATTGCATGGCTTGACATTTCAGTCAACTCCAAATCCATGATGTTATTTTTCAAATGTGTTGTGTTTTTTTTTGTACTCTGTGTTTAATCTACAGACTTTATTTTTTAACCTAGAAATAATTTTTAAAGAAGCAGTTTTTATAAGAAGAGCATCTTACTCTCCTCTGGCACCATGTCTCTATACCTCCATTTTTCTTTACATTGAAAGAAATTTGTATAAATTTGTTAGTTCTCTCTCCCAATAGCATCCCTAACTAAAGTTGCTACCTTCCAAAGTATAAGCATGGGAGAAGGGTTCCCCATTCATTGCGGTCTTCCAATTTTGAGCAAACCCCTTGCTTCAAGGAAGTTTGAAAGAAAAATAACAGGGAATGACTTTGTACATCCTTACCTCATGGGCTAGATGTTTTTTCCAAAGCCTTTCTTTGCTTTTTCATGGTTGGAAATAGATAGGTAGAAAACCCAAGGCAGAATGCAATGCCTTCTCCTTTCAGTGTTTCTAACTATGGTTTTTGGAGGTATAGGAGGGGAAAAACAGGAGGAAGGAAGAGCAGAAAAAAACTAGTGGAAGGGGAGTAAAGGTGGAAAAAGGAAAGAAGAATGAAAGATAGCAAAAGAGGAAAAGCCAAGAAAGTATGGAAAGGTGGGCATAAAGAAAAAAACAATAGAAAATAATTATGTAAATGAAAATCAGAATAGAGTTTTAAGACCATGAAGTACATGCTCTGTGAATGGGTAGAAAAAATAACAGAACAGTGTGAAGTAGTCAGTTATATTTTATTTTAATTCTCTATAGAGGAACTGCAGCACATGAAATCTCAACAGGCAAATATAATTCTACATTAAGTTGTGGTAAGTGCTTTTAGAGGTGTGTGGTTAGTATCAGTTGTTAACTTGATAGGATGTGAATCACCCAGGATTTAAGTCTTCAGGCACATCTGTGAGAGGTGGGAAGAGTCATATTAAAAGTGGGAGGCACCACCCCCTGGCCTTGGCTCCTGGGCACAAGCATTCTTTACTCTCTGCTTCATAATAATAGATGCAACGGGAGCTTCTGGTTCAAGCTTCTGCTGCCTTGGCTTCTTCACAAAGTGGACTGTACCCTGTAGCTCCAAACTGAAACAAACCCTTTATCCTTGGGTTTTATTTTCTGTCAGAGCATTTTATCACAATAAAAACAGGAAAAGAAACTATGACAAGGTGTTATTCTGAAAAGCATCTTGGATTTGGATTCAGGATTGCCTTCTAAGAGAATACTAGTATCTGGGAACTGAAAGTTGTATTCTGTGTTGAAGACACTATGGGATTAAAGTATTTCAGATAATGTGTTTCTCAATTCCATCTATAGTTAAACTACTTAGAATGCCCTTTAAGAAGTATGCTGCAAGGTATTTGAGCCAACAGTTATGTGTATTGTGCCCAGATCATGAGACCTCAAAAGACAATCAGGAGTTGAGTCCTTTGCAAAATATGACGGTTTACTTGATACAAGCTTGAGCCTGGGTTGCAAGATGCCTGTTTCGAAAAGCAGAGGAATGAGGTCCCGAGGTATGGGGGAAAAGGATTTTTAAAGGGCAAAACCAAAAGCGGGGAGTTTCAAAATCTTGGCATTACATGATTCAGTAAGGGAGGTTAACTTTTTAAATCATTGGTCTACTTTAGGTGTCAAGACCATGATGGTCCTGGCCTGTCCATCTGGAGGATATCTGATCATGAGCAATGCCTAGAATGCCCTGTTATGTGCTAATTTGGCTGTTGCTAAGGAGGAGGAGTGATAAGCACTTCTTGTGGTCTTTCTTAGAAGCAGGGCTACGTGATTTTGGTCACAAGTTAGGAGCTATCTGGGTGGGGAACTAGAGGCCATCTGAGTGGGTTGCCAGGCAATGGTATCTCTCAAGTGCAAGCCTGCTTACTTTCTGCAGCAGGGTGGATCTGTGTCAACTTGCCCACTCCTTTGTCTAAACTTGTACCCAGGACCACAGTCATGTTCCTCCAAGGTTCAAATTTCAAATTTTGGACCTTACATGTGTACCTACCATGTGCCATGTGATACTCTGAGTGCTAGGGATAAAACAGTGTTAAATACTCAGTCTCAGTTTGCAATGCCTTACATGCTGGCAGTGGAGATAGTCTGTTTCTAACACTTAATGTGCATTAAACTGTGTAGCACTGCAAATATCTCTAAAATTCTGAAGTTACTAGTACATTCCATTCATGAGGAAATAAATGACAGCTGCTTACATGACGGGGTTGTTTGTTTATTCATTCTTCACTCTTTCATTTAGTCACCAGTTAAATAAGTCTACGCCAAATACTTCATTAGGATACTACATAATTCTACATTAGAATTTTCTTTGTAAGGAAAAATAAACATAGATTCTTTTGAAGGTTTTTATTTAATGAGGAAAAAGTTCATCCTAGAAATATGTATTCTTAGCATATACAACGCAGACAATTGCTTATAGATAAAGAATTTAGGAAATAGTGCCATAGAAAAGACCAAGATTAAGTGGATATGGCTCTTATGCCTAAGGAATTTTATAACTTGTCAAAATTCTGACTAGATTTTCTTCTGACATTTGAAGAGGTAATTGAGATCACTTCATGTCTCAGTTGAGTGGTACTAAAAAGTAATATCACTGATTTTTAAGTTATGCTGAAAGTGGTTGCAGAATATTCCAAAAACCAGTTCCTAAAAGAGTCAGTCCACTGTATTTTCAAGGTGACTAAGTTAAATTAGGGAAGTTGTTTTGTTTGTTACTATTAGAAAACCATTGTTTTAGAGTCAGAAGCTTTATAGTTTTAAGTATATAACTTTCAAACTGGCAGAGATTTTGAATATAATTTCCCCAGCTTCACATACGTAGAGCTTTATGATTTTGTTGTTGTTCTTAATTTATATGTTAGACAAAGTCCTACTATGTAATCCTGGCTAGCCTGGGACTTACTCTGCAGACCAGGCTGGCCTTGAATTCACAGAGATCCACTTGAGTCTGCCCCCCAAGTATTGGGATTAAAGGTGTGGTTCATCATGTCTGGGAAAGCTCTGACTTTGATCTTCAGAAATTCATACAACTGGACATGAGTCAGGAAAACAAGCAGACTAAATATCAAGCTACCTTATCTATTTCTCCACTCTGCTTCACTGGACAATCAATTTACTTATCTCCATCTTCACTCTCCCTGCTCTTACATAGTCTAGTGCAGGATATGTGCATATCTGCTGGGTCCCACAGAAACCTCCTAAGAAATAGCTGTGAGTTCCCCTTGTCAGGAACATCAGTTTCATCTGGGAGCTTGTTAAAAGTGTACACTTTCTGGCCAGTGCAAACATATCGAATCTAATTCTACAATTAGCAAAATGCCAGGGTGAATCATATGCACATTAAAGCCTGAGAAGCACCCATCCATGATGCATATCAAGTGTGTATGTGACAAACACTTTACTTCCTGTAAAGATATAAGAGCAAGGGAGAATATTATGTTTTAGGGGAGAGGTAGATAATTGCTGATCTCATTGGGATGGCTAAAGAATATTTTGAAGTTATAAGTATTATTGAATAACAACCTTACCATTGGGAATAGTTTATGTTTGGCCCTGCATATAATTTATTTAATAATAATGATGATAATAATCATAATGACAATTATTACACAGGTTTATTTGCATATTAGAGCGTAACTTTGAACTAGCATGGTTTCCACAGAAATGACTGCATACAGGGCATTTTTTAAGGATTAATGATGTTTGAAGAAATAGCTGGCTTGAGACTGAAAGGCTGAGAGCAATTAATCCATCAAATTATTAATTTTTAACATATGCCTTACGTTGAAGTTGTGTTTGCTTCATACACAGAACACAGGGGAAAGGAAACCTGAGCTGCAGTTCTACAGGTATTTTTCTTGTGCTCTAGGCAGCTTCATTTCGTTGTTTGCTAATATTTTCTGGAGGCTCACATAGGGAGCCGATGCTTTGTTCATTAACCTTTCAAATTGCTTAAGGTTTGCAGCACATAGTGCAGTATGATCTATTGCTGTTACCTCAGCATTTCATTTACTTCAGCGAGCTACCCCTTCTACATGCTAGAAACGTACTGTCAATTCTAAACTCATTATGCAAATACCACACCTAGGTGCTATTATTCTGACTTCCATTAGCTCTACTCCCCCATTAGCTTGGCCTCCTGTGAATAAGAAGTGTCAAATTACATATGTAGATTTGTGGGATAGGGGTGGGTGGGCCACACTGAACGGTCTCCTGTGGAGTCAGCAGAAAATAATTGTATTTGAATCAAACACTACATCCTTTAGGTCCTAATATGACAGTTCTAATATACTCTCTCAAGACAAATCGTTCTGCCTGTGAGCCTTAGGAATCAGCTTAGGAAGGAATGCTGTGTTCACGAAGCCGGTGTACATCTCTCAGCACATCCTTTCTTTTGCTGATTTGTTTAAAACTGGATGCATGTCTTAAATAAAGCTGTGTGCCTTCGTGTGCAATAAAATATGTTGAATGTAGTCAGGACCTTCTGAATTTCTCATTCTTTGTCTTCAAAAATAGACATGTGTTCTATCCGCATGTCATGTTAAATCATTTTCTTCAAGAAATAGACCTGTAAATATAAACCACCATCATAGGGTGTTTTGTTTACCATTCTTTCCAAATGAGCTGGTTGAGAAATATGAGTAAGTGATGCAGAGCTGACCCTAAGAGTGTTTGGATGAAATATTTTTCCCTCTGCACAATACATCACGCTAAATTCTGCTTTATTCCAGGCTCTCCTATTAGTGTATGGTAAAACCTAAAGATTTTCCATCAATGCACTCAGGAGCAGAGAGCAACTTAATCTTCAGGGTGTTATGAACGAGGGTGTTTCATCAATCACTGCCCATTCACTAAGTGATTTACAATATATAAAATGCCTCTTATTATTGAATGTGTAGATATGGTTGACATTAATAGAGTGACCATGGACTTAAAATATTTTAAAATTGATTTGTCATTGTTTTCAATCTGAGTTGATAGAGATGGTTCAAATCTTTGGAAAGAAATCAGTCATTGAATGTAGCAATTTAAAAACTGTATTTTGGGGAGTCCAAAATGGTGGCGACCAGCCTGCACTTTTATCTGAAGGGTAGAGGATCTGAAACTCCGGACTTAGTGAGTGGAGGGGCAGCTGAAGCAGAACATCCACATTGAGGCTTCCTGGGTGAGAGGGGACGACTTGTGAGCTGAGACAGTTAGGATCCAGGTCACCTAAGGAGGTCTCTTGGGTCTGAGAGTGTTGAATATTCGATCCCCCTGTCCTCCCCCTCACCCCGAGCATGGGCCTCCCTGCTCAGCAGCCTCCATGCTCGGTGACTGAGGCAGTAGAGACAGCTGCCTTAAGTACGGGTTTCCCTGCCCAACGGCCAAACATAGGACACCACAGAGCTGACAGGTCTCCTACACTTTCATTTGCCACTATGGGCCCAAATCTCAGACTAGAGAACAGGGGATCCCATGATTTCCACATAGGCCTGCAAAACAGTGAGTGTGCTTTCAAATGAGTGGGTGCAGATCCCCAAGATCCAGGGTCCCTCTACTCTAGGAGCCAGACATCGGATCCCTCCCACTCACACCCCCACTGTGGGTCAAGATAGGGATTCCTGGGTCAGTTTTCTCAATATTGAAGCCCCTATTCTGTGTGCCTCCCAGTGGAGTCCAGAACAAATAATACATGGAGCCAACATGGTGTAGAGCCAAACAGCTCTGAGCGCTTGGATCATAATACTGAGACAGGCCTGAGGGGCACTGTGCAATTCGGGGCACCTGTGCATGCGCATTGCTCCCATGAATGGTGCCAGCACCCCGTCTTGCACTTAAATCTACCCTTCCAGGCATCTACATGCTCTAGCACCCTGTCCTTCAGGCCACATTTCTTTTCTTTCTTTTCTTTTTTTTT
>CM053764.1:31580808-31607325 GCA_028658305.1 Pachyuromys duprasi
ACTCGCGATCAAGCCTTGGCAGAGGGCGATAAGTAATGATAGCTCTGGGGGAGGTTGGTGAGACTTGGGGAGAACAAGAGTTCCACAAAGACCAAACTGAGCAGGGCACAGGGGTCTTGTATGGGACAGTTTCTACAATCAAGGACCATGTGTGGATGTGGCCTGGAACCCCCGCTCAGTTGGGGCCCATGATAGCTAGGTGTAGGACTGAAGACCCTATTCAGGGAAACAGGGACTGTTTCAGTCATGAACTTGATGGCTGACTCTTTGACCCTCCCCCATACAAGCCGGGGAGTGACAGACTGGCTAGATCCCAGAGGAGGACATTGCAGCCAGCCCTGAGGAGACAGGATGAGCTGGGGTTGGATGGAAGGGGAGGAGGTCCTCCCCTGTTGGTGGACTTAGAGGGGCGGGGAGGAGGGAGATAAGGGAGGGAGTGGGAGGGTAGGAGGAAATGAGGGAGGGGGCTACCCCTGGGATGCAACGTACCTGACCTGTGATTGATATAAAATAAATAAATAAAAAATACAAAGAAAAAAAGAAGATTTTTTTATTATGTATACAGTGTTCTGCCTGCATGTACCTGTGCATGCCAGAAGAGGGCACCAGGTCTCATTACAGATGGTTATAAGCTACCATGTGGTTGCTGGGAATTGAACTCAGGACCTTTGAAAGAATAGCCAGTGCTCTTAACCTCTGAGCCATCTCTCCAGCCCTTCTCTCTTTTCTTAAAACACATGGGTCTTTACAAATCAAAAACAGGGAAGTGGGGGCAACAACTGCATATTAATGAGTTTTTCTGAGGACCAGCAGGATGGAATGGGAGAATCGTTCATAACATGGGCCCTATAACTAGGAATAACTAATTTTACATACACTGGCAGATCTTCAGACTGTATGAAATGAACTACATTTACATTTACTGGTGGGTACTGGTATAATCATAATTCTAGTTGCAAATGGCCTAAAATTCAGTGGCAGGAAGCTTAGGTACACTGATACTTTTATCAGAAATCATCAAAAGCCTTTTGGGCTTTTCAAATGTCAAGTGTAGTACTTATAGCGAAATTTAAGTTAGATTATAATCTAATTATACCAGTTAGGGTTGAATGTAGGAAATTCTTTAGGGCCAATTAGCATACTCTTAAGAAAAAAAAAGTCTCATTACAAAGTGCCATTTACTTAGAGAGTTTGAGATGTCATAAAGGAGATTATCCTTACTTTGACTGGGATTTTTTTTTTCCACAGTGGATTTGAAAATGTTTACCCTGATAATTTTAGACTTATCAACAGATTTAAGGTTGTTGAATCTGTGTGACTGAAATCACTATTCAGGAAGAATTTGAAAAGGTTGTCAAAACTAGAAAAAGCAAAAGAAATCCTGTGTTTAAATCTTCATTTCATTGAATGTTCATTTCATTGAAATACAAATACTGAAAGCCATTTAAGCCTACCAGTGAGAGACAGTTGGTGAAGAAAAAAATTAAAACCATGTTCTAGAAATATTTAATTAATAATAAACACATATAGAGCTTTTTAAATAAAATTAAGCTATTGTCAGGTATTTGAGGAAAAAAGACAACTCTGTTTATCTGTTTATTTGTTCACATGACTTAAATTACTCAGTTCAAAGATTACAAACTTCTGATCACATTGAGTTGCCATTTTTTGTTGAATTTAATTCAGGGCCTGAAGTGTGGCAGAACAAACTTTCTGTGCATAGTTACATTACTACTACACAGCATTCATTTCATGCTTTTCTACTCTTTTATTTTTTGTTTAAATTTTTAATTTTGTAATATTAGTTACAGTTTATTAACTTTGTATCCCAGCTGTAGCCCGGTCCCTCATTCCCTCCCAATCTCACCCTCCCTCCCTCATCTCCTCCCTGCCCCTTTCTAAGTCCACTGATAGGGGAGGTCCTCCTCCCCTTCCATCTGACCTTAGCTTTTCAGGTATCTTCAGAACTGGCTGCAAAGTCCTCCTCTGTGGCCTAGCAAGGCTGCTCCTCTCGAAAGTCAAAGAGCCAGCCATCGAGTTCATGTCAGAAATAGTCCCTGTTCCCCTTACTAGGGAACCCACTTGGATACTGAGCTACCGTGGGCTACATCCAAGCAGAGGTTCTAGGTTATATCCATACATGGTCATTGGTTGGAGATCCAGTCTCATAAAAGACCCCTGTGCCCAGACATATTTGGTCTTTGTGGAGCTCCTGTCCTCTCCAGGTCATAGTAATCCCCCCTTCTTTCATATGATTCCCTGCACTCTGCCAAAGATTTGGTTCTGAATCTCAGTATCTGCTTTGATACACTGCTAGGTAGAGTCTTTCAGAGGCCTGTGGTAGGCTCCTGTTCTGTTACTTGTTTTCTCCTACATCTGATATCCATCCCTTGCACGTGGCTATAGAGAATGACAAAATAGAGAAGAGTTAGTATAGGATCAGAAAGCTCCTTTAGAAACAGAAGAAAATCAAATGTTTGTAATCACTTAGCAAATGAGAAAGATATTTTCTGTTTTTAGCATGTGTAACTGGGTAGCACCTGTAAGGAAAGAAATTGTTGAAACCTATTCCACATGTACTAGTCATCTTTAAAATGACTGAATAGTAACTAGTTGTGGCATTTTAATTTAAGTTGAATTTTTAAGTGCTTAAGAATATATTAAAGTCAATTTTGTTTTGATGGTGTTAATTCCACAACCTAAGCTTTTAAAATGTTTTTAACTTTTACTTGGTTAAAATTAAAAAGTGAGAAAATGTTAAATAGGATATAAATCGATACCATCTTTGGCTTCAATTTAAATATAAATTCCATTGATTTTCTCATTTTGTTTTTTTCTCTCCCAATCCCATTATGATCTTCCCTAATTTTTCTTATAGACTAATTGATATAGTGAGTATTGTTAGGATCCATAAGCAGGCATCTCTACAGTCAACCCCAAGGGACCTGACAAATGGGACAGCAGGCATCTGTGAGGCCACCTATGGATCACCTGAAACCAACTGCGCATACTCTGGGTCACCTTATAAGAGAACTTGCACCTCCCCCTTGCCCTACTCAGAGACAGTCTCTGTGATCCCTTCCCCTTTCCCTTAATAGACCTCCCACATGGAACCAGTCACATGGTATGATTTGTGAACCCATCGTGTAACTTTACTGCACAATCCTAGTATTGGTGCATTGGACGGGAATAGGCACTGCCAGTGGCCATGCTGCTTGGTCGTTGCTTTCAGTCCCAGCACCTCACAAGAGCTGCTGGAAACCTATTTCATTTCAGTCCCCCCTGCATCCCCTTTTTCAGCAACCAGATAGCTATCTCCTACATGCAGCACCCCCTGGATTGGTAAGTTCCCCTCAATGGTCAGAGAAAATGCCTCTCTTGGTAGGGGAAGATTGGCCGTTCAATGTCTGGCAACTTTCTAGTACCTTTTGAGATGGAGGAACCTCCAACCACGGTCTTCACTGGCCACTGTTGACCCTTTGTGCTGACCTCCATTTAGGGCCTTCTATTTCCCTTGGGTGAGATTTTTTTCCCCTTCTACTTGCACAGTTTCTCCCACCCCCTGTCTCATGTGCGTCTATGAAAATCCTAGTGCTAGGCAAACTATTTCTCCTATGGGCACCTGTGCCCTTGGTCTCTGGCCAATGTGGATGAGGATCAGGTAGGGCCATACTATTCTACTGAGTAAAACCTTGACTTTAGGACACCTCTAGCAGGTCACTGACTCCTACCATCCCAGTAGGAACTGCCCATTCGTCCATTCCTACAGCATCCCACTGGGATGTCTTCTAGAGAATTTTAAAACCCTACACATGGAGCCTGAATTAAAGGCCTCTGAGCTCATATGACTCTGTAATAAAACTTGGACTACATATTCCTTAGATAATGGTTCAAAAGGGCCAATTAATGGCACATTAAATCTCAATATTTTCAGGGATCTCTTTAATTATTGTCAGTGATCTGGTAAATGGAAGGAGGTATCTTACATTCAAGCTTTCTCTCTTCTCTGCTCTAAACCTTCTCTCTGTTTTCCCTGTTCTTCTGCCCAACTTCTTCTATCTATAAAGTCTCAAGCTCAAGAGTTCTCTACCTTTGACCCCATGGATGAACCCCCACCTTGCCGTTCTCAACCTCTGGCTTCTTCTCAAGCTCCGTCTTCCCCCTCCTTCTCTGCTTCCTCCTCTTCCTCTTTGGCTTCTCCAGCATCCTCACCCACCTATCCAGCCCCCTCTCCAGCAACAGACTGTCCTAATCTTCCTACTTTGGCACTTACTTTCACCCCACCAAAAGCTTTTAGCCCCCCTGCTACTCACTCTTGCTCTATAGTGAAGTCCCCTTCTTCTACTCAGTATAAACCAGCCTCAATTCTTCCAATGTGAGAGGTGGCCAGTGTGGATTGCTTAGCTAGGGTACATGTTCCCTTCTCATTAATTGAACTTTCTCAAGTAGGAAAGAGACTAGGATCCTATACTTCTAATTTTCTACTTTCATTAAAAGTACAGAATTTTAAAGAATTTTAATATCTCACTCAATCTTATAGTCTTCTATGATATATACATGATTCTTACCAATAACCTATTACCTGAGGAGCTTAGCTGAGTTTGGGAACAGGCTAAAACACATGCAGATGAGGTTCACAAATGCAGTACACCTGGTTGGAGTTGAGGTGGGGCCTGAACAGGATCCACAATGAGATTATAATACCCTGGAAGGCATTTTTAGCTAGAGATCAGTTCAGGACCTGCCTCCTGGCTGGTCTCTGAAAAGCTTCCCTTAAACCAGTTAATTATGAGAAGCCCCAGGAGGTCATTCAGGACAAGAATAAAAACTGTCTCAGTTCCTAGAGTGCCTTACAAAGGCCCTCTTACAACATACTAATCTAGACCCTGAAAGTACAGCGTGTAGGCAACTCCTGATGACCTATTTTTTCTCCCAGAGTTATCCCCAACATCAGGGTTAAGCTTAAATGCTTATAGAGAGGACCTCTGACTCCACAGGTAGAAGTCTTAGTGTTGGCCTTTAAGATGTATCATGGGAGAGATGAGAAAGCCTGCAAGCAAAAATAGCAAATGCTGGCCAAGGCCATACAACTGGCCTGAGTGACTGCTGAGGTTCCCTTACCTCCTACGACATGAGGACTATGGGTTCCCTGTTTCAAATGTGGTCAAAAGGGTCACTGGGCCCGTTTCGTCCTAACCCCAACAAGGCACCAGGGCTATGTCCAAAATTCTACCAAAAGGGACATTGTAGTGCTCACTGCCCCGTTTTCTTTCATGATATGGGGGATCACTCCCAGATCACCCTCCAGTGGATATCCTAGGCCTGGCTACGGACAACTGAAGATGCCCAGGTTCCCTTGACCTGACCACTGCCATCAACTAGCAGGGAGCCACCAGTAATTATCATGGTATTGGGGGGGGGGCATCTCCTTCCTTGTGGACACCGGAGCTACTTACTCAGTCCTGACGGAGTATTGGGGACCAATCTCTCTTTATAGTTCCCTATTGTAGGGGTAGAGGGACAGCCTTGTCAGCCTTGCTGGACTCCAGCACTTAATTGTATTTTCAGGGGTGTTCCCTTGACTCCTTCCTTTTTAGTAATGCCAGCCTGTTCAGTTCCCCTAATGGGAAGGGACTTTTTAGCCCAAGTGGGAGCCCCTATTTCTTTACTCCACCCATTTGCTTGACTCCAAGCTCACCAGTGTCCTCTCTGCTCCTCCCAGCTACCCTACCTACCAGTTGTGACATGTCACTTCCTTTACCAGCCTTTCAAGTGGACCCCCAAGTCTGGGATGTCCAAAACCCCTCTGTCACTGGGCACCATTCCCCTCTGGTTATTTAGATACAGAATTCCACCCGGTATATTGCCCAGTCCCTGAGGAGGGGAGAAGTAGAGAAGGTAATTAAACACTCTTTTAAGGTCATTGCCTCTCTGACATCCCCCTCCTAAATGATACAAACCTTTTATTTCATCTCCTACTTCAGACTCTCTCATCAGCCTATAAGCTCCTTAATGTGACCCAACCAGGCCATTTTAAAGCTTGCTGGCTGTGTGTCACACTGGGGACCAATTCAGAAATACCACTGATAGCTTCTCTGGTGACTCTGTCAAGTAACCTTACTTCACCATTCACTAACTGCCCTGACTCTGATGTTTCCACACCCCTACCATTTTCTATTTATTTTTATTAATTACAGTTTATTCACTTTGTATCCCACTTGTAGCTCCCTCTCTCCTCCTCTCCCAATCCCATGCTCCCTCCCAATTCTCTGCCCATGCCCCTACCCAAATCCACTGATAGGGGAGGTCTTCCTCTCCTTTCTTCTGATCCTAGTCTATCAGGTTTCATCAGGAGTGGCTGCATTGTCTTCCTCTGTGGCCTGGTAAGGCTTCTCCCCCCTTAGGGGGAGGTGATCAAAGAGCAGGCCAATCAGTTCATGCCAGAGACAGTCCCTGTTCCTATTACTATGGAACCCACTTGGACACTGAACTGCCACGGGCTACATCTGTGCAGGGATTCTAGGTTATCTCCATGAATGGTCCTTCGTTGGAGTATCAGTCTCAGGAAAGACCCCTGTGCCCAGATTATTTGGTTCTGTTGCTTTCCTTGTGGAGCTCCTGTCCTCTCCACGTCTTACTATTTCCCAATTCTTTCATAAAGTTCCTCGCACTGTGTCCAAAGTTTGGGTATAAGTCTCAGCATCTGTTTTGATAGCCTGCAGGACAGAGCCTTTCAGAGGCCCTCTGTGGTAAGTGCCTCTCCTGCTCCCTATTTTCTCCCTCTTCTGATGTCCATCCTCTTTGCCTTTCTGAATGGGGATTGAGCTTCTTAGCCAGAGTCTTCCTTCTTGATTAGTTTCTTTAGGTGTACAGATTTTAGTATGTTTATCCTATATTATATATCTAATATCCACTTATGAGTGAGTATATACCATGTTTGTCTTTCTGCTTTTGGGATAGCTCACTCAGGATGATCTTTTCCAATTCCCACCATTTGCCCACAAACCTGTCTCAATTCCTAGAGTGCCTTATAAAGGCCCTCTTACAACATACTAATCTAGACCCCAAAAGTACAGAGGGGAGGCACTCCTGATGACCTATTTTTTCTCCCAGAGTTACCCTGACATCAGGGCTAAGCTTAAGTGCTTGGAGAGAGGACCTCTGACTCCACAGGTAGAAGTCTTAGTGCTGGCCTTTAAGATGTACCATGGGAGAGATGAGAAAGCCTGCAAGCAAAAATAGCAAATGCTGGCCAAGGCCATCCAACTGGCCTGAGTGACTGCTCAGGTTCTCTTGCCTCCTAAGACACGAGGACTATGGGTTCCCTGTTTCAAATGTGCTCAAAAAGGTCTCTGGGCCCGTTTTGTCCTAACCCCAACAAGGCACCAGGGCTATGTCCAAAATTCCACCAAAAGGGACATTGTAGTGTCCCTTTTATTGCTGAGTAAATCCCATTGTGTAGATGTAGCACAATTTCTGAATCCAGTCCTCAACTGAAGGGCATCTGGGTTGTTTCCAGCTTCTGGCTGTTACAAATAAAGCTGCTACAAACATGGTTGAGCTAATGTCCTTTTTGTGAACTTGAGCCCCTTTTGGATATATGCCTAGGAGTGGTATAGCTGGATCTTGAGGAAGCGCTATTCCTGATTGTCTGAGGAAGCACCAGATTGATTTCCAAAGTGGTTTTACAAGTTTACATTCCCACCAGCAGTGGAGGAGGATTCCCCCTTCTCCACAACCTCTCCAGCATGTGTTGTCACTTGAGTTTTTGATCTTAGCCATTTTGATGGGTGTAAGGTGAAATCTCAGGGTCGTTTTGATTTGCATTTCCCTGGTGACTAAGGACATTGAACATTTCTTTAAGTGTTTCTCTGCCACTTAATATTCTTCTATTGAGAATTCTCTGTTTAGCTCTGTACCCCATTTTTCAATTGGATAACTTGATTTGTTGCTTTTTAACTTCTTGAGTTCTTTATATATTCTGGATATTAGCCCTCTGTCAGATATAGGGTTGGTGAAGATCCTTTCCCAATCTGTAAGCAGTTGTTTTTTTCTGACAACAGTGTCTTTTGCTTTACAGAAGCTGTTCAGTTTGATAAGGACCCCCTCTTTGATGCGTGACAAGCTGTTTCAAGGCATCAGGGACACACTGATGCTAAGTTCCTTAGACTGCAATAAAACTATAATCCTTCATACCTCATGTCAACTCCAATGCCCTACTGCTAATAATACCTCTATTTTTTGTGGTACTCAGGTCTACCATCATATATGCCTGCTGGATGGTCAGGAGTTTGTACGCTGGTGCTCCTCTTCCCTGAGCTGGGGGTAATAACTAAAAAGGAGCCCTTACCAATCCCAGTCATGGACTCAGTCCCTGCCCAGCAGGATAAGAGGATAATTCAAATCTTTCCCCTCTTGGCTGTTGCAGGAGTCATGGCAGCTGTTGGGACTGGGACAGCAGGACTAGCCACTTTGCTAACTTTGTATTTCTTCCCAGTTCATCCAGGACCAACAGCAAGTGGCTCAGACAATACTAACCCTCCAAGGACAGATTGACTTGCTCGTGGCAGTAGTACTTCAAAACCTACATGGATTAGATCTCCTCACAGCTAAAGAAGGTGGCCTTTGCATCTTACACCAGGGGGAATGCTGTTTTTATGTCAACCAGTAGGGTACAGTAAAAGACAAAATCCAGCTCCTCCAGACAGATCTACAAAAGTGAAGGGAACAGCGCGAGGCCTCTAATTCTTGACCTTTGAGAACCCCATATAGAAATGGATTCTGTCCTTCCTCATACCTCTTCTGCTCATCGTTCTGCTTTTTGTACCCTGCTTTATTAACTTCTCTCTACATTCTTCCAACAACAAATGCAAAAATTCTCTAACCAAACCATTAATCAGTTACCTTTACAGGATTATCAACCTTTGCCCACAGAACTAGATGACAATGATCTTCCAATCAACTCTGATGGTGCGGACCAGCTATACCCAGAGAATGGCAATACCCCTAATCAGCAGGAAGCAGCTTGAAGAGCAAAGGTCGCCCCTGTGACCTCCCTACCATCATCCCCTTCCTATTGCAGGGAGGAATGTTGGGATCTGTAAGCAGGCATCTCTATGGTCAGCCCTGAGAGACCTGACAAACAGGACATTAGGCATCTGTGAGGCCACCTACGGACCACCTGAAACCACCAATACATTTTTTCTATACAATACTGAAAAATCTTGTACCCATTAAAACATTTGTAGAGACATTATTAATTAGTAACTGTATCAGAGCCCAGAAAGTGACTTAGAAGAGAAGTTCATTATTCTTTTATAAGTTAAAATAAATACGTAAGAGAAGAAAATGTAAAGTCCATTTAGGGGAAGAGATAGAGAAAGGAGTGAGAAAAGACCTCTGCCAAGAGAAGAGAAGGCTAGGAGGATACATAACCTCCATGTTATTATAACAAGGAGTAGTGTGCTGCTAAGGAGGAAGATGAATCAGAGTTAAAAGTAAAGACACCACAGTAAGTTGTCCTCAAAAGGTGGAGGGGAGACTGGAATGTGCTGAAACTACCAGGAATGAATGGGATGTCAAGCAAGAGGGTCACATATTTTTTGGATTTAGTTTGGTAGCTTTGTCTCAAACAGAACTTTTTCATCTGTTAAGTTTCATTGGCTAAGCTTTACTGGTCAATGAGTTTAAGAACAATCATTTTTGCCATTTATAAGATCTTTCAATTAGCTCTCCTTAGGTATCTCAATTACCATCTGTATAAAGAGCTGACCATGAGTTTATGGAATTCTTTAACACTTGGAGGTAGTGCTCTGCAAAGACTGTCTTTCAGAATTTATTGTATAAAATTAGAAGATTTTCAGACTTAACCTATTCTTCCAAAGGTAGGGCTTGAAAAAAATAAGTTTAGAATTTTTTATGGCTGCATATGATGTAGAGCTTTCTAAAAATATTCTTTACCACATAGTTAAAATACATTTAACATTATCTTATAAATCCTACTTTAATGTTTGTACTAGGCATTATGGTGTCCAAAATAATTCTATTTCTGAAAGCATGCTAATTACCAAAGTCTTGATTGGTAATTAAGGTTTTGTAAACAAGAGCACTTCTACTAGGTTCCTCTAGAGTAAGAGCTCCCTAATTAAAATTCTAATAAACCTTTTCATACTTTAAATATTTTCCACATCTTACACTGCATATGCTGAAGCACATATATGTATATATGTGCAAGTACATATATTTATATATAAGGAAATATATGTATAAATACAGAAATATGTATATATATATGGGAAAACATATTCATATACATAAGGAAATACATATGTATATATAAGGAAATGCATATATATGTTTCCAAAAATGTATAACCAATTGGTGAAGATCTAGACATTAGTACTCCTACTCTTTTCCTCTTCTTTCTTTTCCATCTTTATCAGGTCTCCACATGAATTATATTCTGCAACCACAATTAAGGAATCCAATGATGATGGTACTGTTTACAAAAACTTTAAGACACCGAAGAAAGAAATTGAAGATGAGGTCAGAGAATAGAAAGGTAGTCTATGCTTATGAATCAGTAGGATTACTGTAGTGAAAATGGCTACCCTACCAAAAGTAATCTACAGATTCAATAAAATACCCAATAAAATTGTACCATAGTTTCATGGTACAATTGAAAGGACAATTTTCAGTTTTATGTAGAAATGCACACACACACACACAGACAAACAGAAACAGGATACGTAAACCAATCACAAATAATAAAACGACTGCTGTAGGTATCATTGTGTTTTTAACTCGTACTACAGAGCTACAGCAATTTTTTTAAAAAAGAATTTTATCTATTTCAGAGAAATAGATATGTTGACCAGTTGAATTGAATTGAAGACCCAGACAAAAGTTTATATACTTCATCCTACTACAGAGACACTTGTTCAACCATGTTCATTCCTATTCATAATAGCTGGAAATTGGAAATTACCCAGATGGCCATTAATGGGTGAATAGATAAAGAAAACGTGGTACATTTACATAATGGAATATTGTTCAGTTGTTAAAATAACAAAATCATGAAAATTGCAGGTAAATTTATAAAACTAGGAAAAAAATCTTCCCAAGTAAGATAATCTTGACCCCAAAAGACAAATGCGTATGTATTCATTTTAATGTTCACATTAACTTTTAAGTCAATGGTAAGCAAGCTGCAATCCATAGAACAAGAAGATTAGAGTAAGAGACTATGTGAAAGTGGCAACTCTCTTTGGGAAGGAGAAATACAATAGATAGTTATGAACGGAAAGAGGGCTTAGAAGAAGAGGATTGAATGGGAAACAGTAAGGCAAAGGTAGAGGAAATATGGGAGGGACAACTAAAATGAAGTGCCATTTTAGGAGTCAGTTGGAAACAGACTTCCTTATGTGTATGTGTATATATATATATATATATATATGAAAATCATTATTTAAAAGATAAAAGTCATGCTTTATGGGCAACTTAAAATGTTACAATATAACACACTGGTTCTTACTTCTAAAATGCTAGTCAGTATGTGTCATGATCCTGAACTGCCTTCAATTCCTAAAAATGGCTGACTCTCATTGGTAACAAGCAAAGGGGGAAAATTTCTTTGCTAATCCAGTGCCTTTCCATTATTTCTGACAAAGAATGAACTGGGTAACCTAGTGCTTTCCCAGGGATAAGAACAATGGCAGCAGTGGGCTCACTCAAATGACTACTATGCAGTTACGCTAGCATTTTATTAATTCAAAAGCACTTTACAAGAAAATATAACTATGGCTTCCAATAGGAATATTATACCTGGACTTGATAGCAAGCTCACAGATTTGTGTGTACAAAGAAAAACAAGCTTTCAAGTTACACAATAATTTGTAACCAAAACTTTAATCCCAAGGATTCTCACAAACATATTACAAATGACAGCATGAAAAAGAAATTCGTGCACAGTAACTCAAAAGTTTAACCCTATAATGTACCTTTAAACTGATAGGACACTGGTATCTTAGTCTTACATTTCCAAATAAAGAATGTTATAAACAGCTATGCAACCAGGAAGGAATCCTTTTAGAAAGTCTTCAGAGTGCAGTTCCCACCCTTTACCTGTTGGCTTGGTTCACAGCAGCTTTTACGGACTGCTTATCATTTCAAACCCACAGTTCCACACCGTTGTATCCCAGCTACTAAAGAAACTACAGCCTTATTCAATTTCTACCAGTTGTTTCTATATCAGAAGCACACCACACTAAAACTGGGCAGGGACTAGGTTTATTTCAGTCTATGAAAAACTAAAGTTCAAATCAAATTCAATCTTGCTTAAGGGAACATTGATATTATGTGCCATTTGAAGCCATAGAGAAAGACATCCTTATGCATGCCATTGTTCTAAGAGACAAAGCAAATTTGAACAGCTAAAACATCTTTAAAGTGCAAAAGCTTATAAAGTCTCAAACAAAACTTTAATTTCATGTATGAACTCCTATCAGATGAAGTTATTTCATGTACATCAATTCTTTTGCAAACTGGTCTTCTGCTTCCTTTCATTTGACCTAGGTTGACTATGAGACCTAGAGAAGGATCGAGATGGTTTGTGGTTTCTCTCATGAGACAGAGATCTTTCTCTTCTCCTTTCTCTAGAAAGTGACCTGCTCTGGCTTTGAGAGAAGCTTCTTCCTCGAGATCTGTGCCGAGGTGGAGGACTCCTTCGACCATAATCATCTCAAGGGTGATGACCCCAAAAGGGAGGAGGGCCATTATTTCAACTTTTTTCACCATTTGACAATTTCACTCTTACATGGCAGCCACATAGTGTTCTTCCATGTAGCTCCCGGATAGCATCAGCAGCATCTCAGGGATCCTCAAATTCAATGAAAGCAAAGCCAGGAGGGTTTAGGGCAATCCACATGCTTCAGAGTGGTCCATAATAGCCAAAAGCCCGTTCTAATTCAGTCTTGTTCCCATTGTTTCTAAGATTACCGACATAAACCTTACTGTCCAGTGGACAGGAATCACCATGTATTTTGAGATCCTGTGTTCAAAAAGCCGAAGCTCAAACCCTGAGGCTCCAACAGGTGCACCCGTACCCCTCCAGTTCTGCTCTCACAGATGCTCCATGTCCCACAGTGTCCACTGAGAAAGTCATCTTATTGAAATTGCCAAATAATGAGAGAGAGATCCCTAAGTGGACATCTCTTCTCACCAAAGGAAGCTTTCAGTACCTGGAATAGGTTTCATGTGGATGAGTTATGTCCGAAGTGGTTCCATAGGAAACCCTAAGCAAAGCAGGCTGTTGCCAAAGTGTTAGGTTTTCTATAAACGAGGCTCTGATCCAGAAGCCAACAAGGAGAAGCCAAGCTGGTGTCTTCCTAACGCCTTCACCACTACAGGATAAGTTTCTTGGTATGGGAAGGTACTCTCCATGTTACCAAAGGAGAAAGAAAAACATCAACACAGCGGCAAACTCTTTGATCTACAGTGCTGTCCCACATGCATGATATGCTAGTGAAATGACACAAAGCTTGTGAGAGTGACGAACCAATATTTGATTTGATTTGTGGTCCAGTCCATGAGATGGAATCCATACCTAATGCTGCTTTGGTCAAAGAATTTCACACTAGATAGTCAGAGACCTAGAGGAAATACTAGTCTTTTGTTAAAGGAACATAGCAATAAATTGACTCCTAATATTTTGCTAAACTCATAGATCAATTCTTTCTCAAACATCATCAGAGAAGGGTTTTTTTTTCTGCAGCAGATGAAAACAAATACAGAGACACATAGCCAGACAGTATTCATAGTTCAAAAAAGTTTCTGGAATTAAAGTAAAAAACACAAATTCTTAACTGAGCAGCAGAGGAGATCAAAGATCACAAGACTAATTTCAATGCACATTTGGCCAACTGAAATTTTATAGTTACCCTTTTATTTCCTTTTCTAGTGGTTTTTTTCAGTGGTTTTCCAGGAGCAGTCTTTAGATCAGAAAAAAAAATTACTCAGGTACTTATTTAAAATGTAAAACTGTTGGGCTCTTTCCAAATCTATTCAGTTAGAAACTCTGGGGATAGAATCCAGTGTTTTATCAATTGTGATCCCAGTGCATTTAAGAATTGAAAGTTTCCATAGGTGTGTGGGTTTATTTTTGGGTCTTCAATTAGATTCCATTGTTCAGTTTCCAAGTGGGATCCCTAGTAAGGGGAATGTTGGTATAATGTTCTTTTTAAATGTATACACTTTACCCTTGATCATTCAAATGCTGATTTCTCTCCCCTACTCTCTGTTTCAATCCGAACATTACATTGTGATACTTATTTTAAGCATCACTTGTCTCAACTTTGTGTAAACATGCCAAAATAAAGCAACTAGCCACAATGTTGAGCAATGGAAAGGAAGCAGGAAAAGAGGGAGGAGCTAGATGACAGGAAGATGGGAGGAAGAGAAAGAAGGGGAGAGCTGGGAGAGCAAGGTGGGAGGAGAGGTCTTGGAAGGACATGGAGAGATCGACTGGACCTAATATAGCACTAAAAGCAAATATAATATGGGAAATCTGAATGGTGAAAACTATGTGGACTTGGAGGTTTAGGATGGAACAACTATTGCCCAGCATTGTGATCTAGGTTAATTAAATAAATCCCAGTCCCTGTGTGGTGATTTGGTTATACAGCTGTTTAGGATTAACAGCAGCTTTAATAAAAGATAAATCAATAGTAAATATTAATCACCACTTACAACAGGGGTACAGGGATTGTGTCTGACATGAACTCGGTGGCTGACTTTTTTATCACCCCCCCCCCCCCCTGGTGTGTACAGCCTTGCCAGGCCACAGAAGAAGATAAAGCAGCCAGCCTTGATGAGACCTGATAAGCTAGGATCAGATAGAAGAGGAGGAGGACCTCCTCTATCAGTGGACTAGGGGAGGGGCATGGGAGGAGATGAGGGAGGGTGAGACTAGGAGGAGATGAGGGAGGAGGCTGCAGTGGGGATACAAAGTGAATAAATTGTAATAAATAAATATATAAATAAAATAAAATTTAAAAATAAATAATTAAAGAACAAACAAACAAAAGAACTGAAATTCAATGATCATTCTTTTGGTACATGATAACCAGTTTTCCTGTAGGAACAGAACCTTTTTGTATATCCAATCTAAGTCTTGAGGGTGGTGATCTCATCTGATTGGTAATATTAACATGGCAGAAAGTGCTCAATTTTCAGTCTTAAACATATGCAAAAAAAGGAGAGGCAAGGGATAAGAAGGGACTGAAACTTTATTCAGTTTCATGGGCTGTGATATACTTTACCCTAAACACTACATAAACTACTAAATTCAGCTATATTATCCAATCTCAAGTTGGGTTTCTACTATCTACAATCAGAATAAGGAGGGAGGGTGGGACTGGGAAGAGTTGAGGGAAGGGTCTTCAATTGGGATATATTGTAACAACAACAATAATAATAAATAAAATCATTCTCTGCAGTCATCAAACACAATGTACAAGTCACAAAAGGATTTACCCTTTCCATAGTGCTAAATGTCCAGGCAGAACACAGAAGCAGAGATTTGAACCATTAAGGAAGGTCTTGGTCTTTTTTGGTATTTGAATTCATAAAGACATCTTTTATTTTGCTTGTGGTAAACAGAGTATAATTGATAATTGACCTTTTTGGTACAATATGCAATTATACCCTGGTGTACCGAGGGATGGTAACCTAAATTGCAACCCTGTTGTACTCAGGGATGAAAACCTCCGTATTAAAAACATTATATCATTTTAATTGCTTGGTCAGAACCTGAGTCTGCTTGTGGATGGTAGTTATTTTCACAGGATCATAGCCACCTCATCCTTTGCAGTCATTGAGATGATCATTATATAAGATCATTTCAGTGTCTCACTTTCTTAAAATGTACTTTTCGTTGAGCAATCTGTAAGATTTTACATAGTTTACTAAGAATTGTATTGTTCACTTCACATTGCTTTTATTTAGACAAATTATTCTAGTGTGCTATGTTTCCCAGGAAAAACAAGCAGCATTAAGTCTATACAACCTTCTTTTTTAGCTCTTCTGTTTTATTGCCTATTAACTTATGCTCTTTTTGACACACAACACTAGAAAGACTGTTTACACAATCTTAAGCAGTTTGTCACTTCTGTTCACAGAAATTCTGGAAGGATATATATATATAAATCTTATTTTAGGTAAGTAATTAGAGATACAAAAAGGTAAGTTATTTGCCCATGCAAACAATGAAGAACATATTGATTTGAAAATTCATGCTTTGATACTACTTAATAAAATTCTATATATTACTTACATGTGTTTTCCTGAATACACATAATTTTATACATAGAAATAAAACTTGACTGTATGCAAGAGACCCTGATCTGTTTTACTAATTATCTTCTCTTAGTGCCTCCCAAGTATAGCATTTTTTCACATGGAAGATAAGCAGTATGTATAAAATAATTAATTCTGGCAATATTAAGTACAGAGATGATTTTGGAAGACAGACCTACATATTATTGGATAATTCCATGGGATAGAACTGTCAATTTTTCAAAGGTATGCTTTGATGTATGGAAATTTTAATGTTCCATTTTGAAATTTGTTTACTTAGCTATTATGATCATAGAAGCATTGAAGAATTAACTTTTTCCTTATGGGTTTAAGAACATCTGAACACTATTGAATTGTCACATGAAACTACTTAGCCTGAAATTATTGCTAAACTCAGGCTCACTTTCAAAACCATATCTCCATCCAGTAATCTTATAGACAGGCAATCATTTGAGCTCTGTGGCTCATTTCAAAAATCAGGAAGCCCCTTGTTCCATAAGGTGATTCATTTCTTTTTTAAGCAACTTTAATTATTTAGAAAGTTCTATTGTACAGTTGGCTGAACTTTTCTTTGGGGACCATCTTCTTATTGTTCTTAGTTTTGTCCCTGGTATCTGCCTAGACAGATGTTTATATGATAGTAATTCAAATGTTTGAAAACAGTTATCATGTCCCTCTGGTTTTTGTTTTGTTTTGCTTGTTTTGTGCTCCAGCTCCCTCAAACGTTTCTTTTGCTGATTAGTTTTAGCATTCTAGAAGATAACTTTTTTGTTAAAAAATTGTTCTCTGCAAACCAACCCAGCTAACAACCTGCCAATGTACAATTGTGACCTGACTGTATTAGAAGCTGGTGCAACAGTGGCATAAAACTTGTGGGAATCCACAATCTGATTTCATTTAAGGCCATGCCATGAGATATAAGCCATAACTGACCTTGTTCAGGTGACCAAGAACCTGAGGTTAGATAGGTCTTGGACCAAAGGAAAAAGAACAAATACCACTCTCTGCTAAAGGAACAGGAATAAAATGACTCCTAATGACATCTTGCTTAGCCATCATCAAAGAAGCTTCATCCTGCAGTCGATGGGAACAAATACAGAAGCTCACAGCTGGACAGTGTGCAGAGAATGAGAAATCTTGGAACACTCAGTGCTAAATTGGATGTGTCTGTCCTCAGAACTCGGGAAACTGCAGAAAGGAGGCAGAATGACTGGAAAAAACACTGGGAGGCATCAAAGAAACAAGGGAGTCTAAGCACAACAGGACTAAAGTGTATGTTACAGAAACCTTGGCAGCAGCCATAGGGCCTGCACAGGTCTGAGCCAGATGGGATCTGAACCCTGAGGGGTTGGAGGTTGTACTAAAGGCCCCATATATAATCAGGAAGTGATCTCCAGTGAATAAGCATTATAAACGAAAAATTAATTTTCTCCAGTGAAGTTTTAGTTGGTATACAAACCAAACTTAAGGGCAGGCCTCATGCCCAGCAGTAAAGGGTAAACACAAAATGAACTCAATGGCATTTTTGGAAAGTTTTTGTTGTTGATATTATTTGTTTGTTTGCCTGTGGAGTTTTTTGTTTTGTTTTGTTTTCTTAAAATGCTTTGTTTGGGCATTTTTTTTTAACCTTACACTTTTTTGGCTTTTACATTATGGTTTCCAACTTTTTATTTTTATGGGATTTCTGTGTATTTGAATATGTGTGCCTCTGCATCTGTATGTGGCTTTCTGTTTTTACTTTAGGTCTTTTATTTTATCTTATTTTATTTTTTTGTTCTATTCTGATTTGGATGTGTTTAATACTTTTTTGGTACCTGTTTGTTTTCTAATGAGTGAGAGAGAGTCAGAAAGGAGTAGATTTGGATGGGTGGGTTAGATCTTGGAGCTGGGGGTAGTAGAACTGTGATCAGAATATAGTGTCTTTAAAAATATGTTTTCAAGAAAGAAACAAAAAGAAGAAGAAAGTTATTCCCTGGCTGAAGTAAATTCATCTAGAGACTAAGTGCGCTGGGGCTGAGCATATGCCCATTGTAATACTTATGAAACCGATAAGCAATGTGCTTCCAAAGAGTAAGTATTGTAAATGTCACAAGAGTAAAGTGTTTAAATCTTAAAGGGATGGGACTGTTCAGACTTTATATATTTCCTGTGGTAAAGCCCAGGCTTTTTTGTATTTGGTTAGTTGGGGATATGTTTTAGAAGTTTAGTGGCTTGCAACTGCGTTGTGCAGACACTTATGTGACTGCTAAGCTGGGGTTGGCTGCCGACCACAGAAGAGGCTTCCAGGAATCTTCCTACATCTGCTTCTTTAATGTTCCAAGTATTGTGACTGAAGGGGAATTAAAATTAGCACACACAAAATCTTAAAATGATCTGAAACTTACGGTTCATTTTTAAAGACACTAAAAAGCCTTTTTCTAAGCTTGACAATGATCATAAACATCGACTTACCATTACAAACACTGTGAACAGTGTTTTTAAGCACCGTAACAAAAAAACCTCCAATGAGCCCTTCTAAGAGACATTTTGAAAAATTTTTTTGCCTCTTCAAAAATGATTTTTCTTTCTTTTACTTAAATTTTTTGCTTGGTTTTGTTTGGTTTTTTTGAAACAGGATTTTTCTGTGTAGCCCTGGTTCTCCTGGACTCACTCTGTAGACCAGGCTGGCCTCAAACTCACAGAGATCCACCTACTGCTGCCTCCCAAGTGCTGGGATTAAAGGTGTGCACTACTGGGCCCAACTCTAAAACTATTTTAAGTTTAAAATCTTCTCCCATATTATAGGCAATATAAGTTTCTATGTTGTCAGCTAATGTTATTAGGGGTTTCCTGAACACTTAATGAATATATTTTTGTATTTAAAGTTGTGACATCTTTTAGCTTTTCATAATTTGTGAATTGTTCTCACACAAAATATTAATTTTTATAATTGTTTTTCCATTTGTAACATTGAAGTTTTAAAAGAGCCCTGAAGCTGTGTCACCTGTGTGCTTCACAGAGCCTAGATTCTGTGTCTGTCACGTGAGTGGTGGGGACAGAAATAATGTAGTGTATCAGTCATCTGTAATTCCTAGACTTGGGAGACAGAAGGAGGATCAGAAATTCAAGGTCATTCTTTGCTGAATAACACTTAGAATTAACCAGTATAGGCTACGTAAGACCTTGTTTCTAAACACACACAGACACACACACACACAAATACTTTATGAGAATTTTATCTCTATTGTTCTATTTTTTTTCTTATTTGATGGGGTCTATCTACCTTCAAGTTTTCTACTAGTTTTGTCCAATGATTTTTGAATTGTTGAACCTTGAGGTTGAATATAACCTCCAAGATGGTCTAAGCCAGACAATCATCTTATGCTCAGATCCCCTGTGGATGGTCCTATCCTTCAGCAGCATGTGATGGAAGGCTTCCAGTGACAGGAAACTCACTACATGCCATATTTGAATAACTCAAGATTTCAGATGATTCAAATGCTAGCTCTTAGTGGCTTTCTAGAAAATGAATTATCTCCATTTTCATTGTCTTAACTCATCCCTTCATTTAAAAAATTAATTTAATTGAAAATTGTATATGCTTATTTTGTACAGCATAAAATACATACACATTACATGATGGCTTAATCAAGCAAATTAACATTGGCATCATCTCATACAGGATTTTTATGTGAGAAGATATTTAAATCTCTCAGCCAGAATAGCTTGGTGTTCTTGTGGGATTCCTAACAGTGGGAGAGGGGAATGTCTCTGACTCTTTTGCCTGCTTGTGAGACCCTTTTCCTATTACTGGTTTGCCTCATGCAGTCTTGATGTGAGAATATGTGCCTGCTCTTATTGTAACTTGTTATACCATGTTTGGTTGATGTCCCTGGGAGGCCTGTTCTTTTCTGAAGGGAGGCAAAGAGGGGGTGGATTTGGGGAAAAGGTAAGTGAGGAGGAGAGCCTAGGAGGAGGAAAGGGGAGGGAAATTGTAGTAAAGATATAATATATGAGAGAAAAAAATTGTATTGATGGGTCTTTACAAGTACTCTTTAAGTAGTATATAATGATGTAGTAAGTAAAAGTGACCCATTCATACACTCAACACAGAATTCCACAGTTTCCTCATTGACAATTTCCTTTAACATTATCTGCTACCATGGACACACATGCACATATACAAATTACTTCAAAGTACCTCTGAAGTTTAAAAATGCTGTAGTTTCATATAATAGCAGCATAGTAAATAATGAAATAATAAAATATGTATCTACATGTGCCGGGGCATCTTTGCTACAAGCTGGAGACCAATGACAGTGTAGGCTCCTGGAGGATATGGGGGTGACTCCAGCTGAGACTTTTAATTGCAGGGGTCATGGATACTGAGGAGTCCACTCTCTAACTAGACAGGACTCTTAGTGGAGGGAGAGGAACACCAACCCACCGACATCAACTTCGGCCAAATTTAGCCTGTCTACAGAGTCTATCCCTTCTTTTGTCATCTGCAGTATTACTGATTTTCACTTCCTTTCCTTTAGTAAAATCTATCCAACTTCATGACAGTGGAATATAAAGTTTACAGGTACTTAGGAGCTCTTTCCGTTCAGCAAAGGCTTATGAAATGAGGCATTGTCTATCATAACTTATTTATAAAATTCTATAACATTATCAGCATTTTCTTCTTTTTTCAATGTTTGTTTCTTTCTGTATTGATTTTTCAGATATATTTTGCTTCTTTTTGAAGTTCTCTATTTCATATTTTTGATCCTTTTCTTTCTTTCACAATGGTCTGATCTTTATCAGGCTTCAGTGATGTATTTGGAAATCGATAAGACAAATTTCTCATTTTATTCATTTCAAATTCTTTTCCCATTCTCACACATCTGTAAAAGAATCCAGAGCCAGACATTTTGATAAAGAACTTTGATGAATACTAAAATTGTAGATTATGGGGTACTGTAGACACAAGAAGATGTCTCTGGGAGCCCTTCCATTGGGATGACTGGCCAATAACAAGAGCGGCAGGGTGGGACCTCCAGGCTTCCTCCCCAAGGAGCTGCTTCCAGGACTGCTACTGAACAGATGGGGACATTATTGATTCTCCATATTGCCAGCTCTCTGAGGCCCCTTTCTGAGTTTGTTTGGACCTGCTTGTCCCATATCAATATTAATCTTTGCCATATCTCTGTTTTTGCCACTTTGCTTCATATTTGTCTATCCTTAAGAAGATCTTGTGATGGCCAGATGGCGTAGTTGGGAAAAGTAAAGGTACTTACACACCAAGCATTCCCATCCAGAACAAATATGGTGGAACGTGAAAACCAATTTCCACAAGTTTTCCGAAGGCCTCCATATACATGCTGTGACATTTTGCATCCCCACAAAATAGATAGGTAAATAGACAGACAGACAGACAGATAGACAGGCAGATAGATAGATAATTAGATAGATAGATAGAATCTGTTTGCGATTTTTACAGATCCAATCACTATTACTGTATGTAACATGATGTACGGCAGATATTCTGACTTTATTTCTCATAACTGAAATTTTGTATTTTTGGCATAATGACTCCTCCAAGTTTTTTGTCAGCTTCTGGCTGTTCTACTAACATAGCTACACTCCCATGAATTCAATTTCTTGAAATTTACATTTAAGTGAGATGTGCATATTTTTCAGACTTATTCTACTTAACATACCACAGGGTTATTTCTGCTATAAATACCATTTTAAAATGGTTTTGTGATATAACGTACACATAACTTCCTTCTTCAAGGTGTACCATAGCATATGTTTTATTATGTTCATATATCAAAAGTAAAACATTTCAATTAAATGTTTTTATTTGAAGGGGTTTGGGATGCTTATACTATATTATATGTCTAATATCCACTATTTTTAAAAATTCTTTATTAATTATACTTTATTCACTTTGTATCCCCCCTGTAGCTCCCTCCCTACTCCCCTCCCAATCCAACCCTCCTTCCCCTTTCTCCACACATGCCCCTCCCCAAGTCCACTAATAGGGGAGGTCTTCCTCTCCTTCCACCTAATCCTAGTCTATCAACTCTCATCAGGAGTGGCTGCATTGGCTGCTCCCCCTTTAGGGGGAGGTGATCAAAGAGCAGGCCAATCAGTTCATGCCAGAGACAGTCCCTGTTCCCGTTACTATGGAACCCACTTGGACACTGAACTGCCATGGGCTGCATCTGTGCAGGGGTCCTAGGTTATCTCCATGCATGATACTTGGTTGGAGTATCAGTCTCATTAAAGACCCCTGTGCTTAGAGTTTTTGATTCTGTTGTTCTCCTTGTGGACCTCCTGTCCTCTCCAGCTATTACTATTTCCCACTTCTTTCATAAGATTCCCTGCACTCTGCCCAAAGGTTGGCCATAAGTCTCAGCATCTACTTTGATAGTCTGCAGGGCAGAGCAGAGGCCCTCTGTGGCAGGCTCCTGACTTGTTTCCCGTTTTCTCCTTCTTCTGATGTCCATCCTCTTTGCCTTTCTAGATAGGGATTGAAAATTTTAGCAAGAGTCCTCCCTCTTGATTAGTTTCTTTAGGCGTACAGATTTTAGTAGGATTATCCTATATTATATGTCTACATGAGTGAGTATATACTGTGTTTGTCTTTCTGCTTCTAGGATATCTCGCTCAGGATGATCTTTTCCAGGTCCCACCATTTACCTGCAAATTTCATGATATCCATGTTTTTATTGCTGAGTAGTATTCCATTGTGTAGATGTACCACAATTTCTGTATCCATTCCTCAGTTGAGGGGCATCTGGGTTGTTTCCAGGTTCTGGCTATTACAAATAAAGCAGCCACGAACATAGTTGAGCAAATGTCCTTGTTGTGTACTTGAGCATCTTTTGGATATATGCCTAAGAGTGGTATAGCTGGGTCTTGAGGAATCACTATTCCTAATTGTCTAAGAAAGCGCCAAATTGATTTCCAGTGTGGTTGTACAAGTTTGCATTCCCACCAGCAATGGAGGAGGGTTCCTCTTTCTCCACAGCCTCTCCAACATGCGTTGTCACTAGAGTTTTTGATCTTAGCCATTCAGATGGGTGGAAGGTGAAATCTCAGGATCGATTTGATTTGCATCTCCCTCATGGCTAAGGATGTTGAGCATTTCTTTAAGTGTTTTTCTGCCATTCTACAATCCTCTACAGAGAGTTCTCTTTTTAGCTCTGTACCCCATTTTTTAATTGAACTACTTGATTTGTTGCTTTTTAACTTCGTGAGTTCTTTATATATACTGGATATTAGCCCTCTGTCAGATGTAGGATTGGTAAAGATCATTTCCCAGTCTGTAGGCTGTAATTTGGTTTTGATGACGGTACTTTTGCTTTGCAGAAGCTTTTCAGTTTCATGAGGTCCCACTTATTTATTGTTGATCTTAGAACCTGTGCTGTTGGTGTTCTATTCAGAAAGTAGTCTCCTGTGTCAATGAGTTCTAGGGTCTTCTCACCTTTTTCTTCTAACCAGTTTAGTGTGTCTGGTTTTATGTTGAGGTCTTTGATCCACTTGAGCTTAAGTTTGTGCAGGGTTATAAATATGGATCTATGTTCATTTTTCTGCATATAGATATCCAGTTGGTTCAGCACCATTTGTTGAAGATGCTGTCTTTTTTCCATTGAATGGTTTTGGCTTCTTTATCAAAAATCAAGTTTCCATAGGTGTGTGGGTTCATTTCTGGGTCTTCTATTTCGTTCCATTGATCCACTATTCTGTTTCTATGCCAATACCATGCAGTTTTTATAACTATTGCTCTGTAGTACAGCTTGAGATCAGGGATGGAGATACCTCCAGATGATCTGTTGTTGTTGAGGATCGTTTTGGAGATTCTGGGTTTTTTGTTTCTCCATATGAAGTTGAGTATTTTTCTTTCAAGGACTGTAAAGAATTGTGTTGGTATTTTGATGGGAATTGCATTGAATCTGTAGATTTCTTTTGGATGAATGGCCATTTTCACTATGTTAATCCTACCAATCCATGAGCATGGGAGGTCTTTCCATCTTCTGATATCTTCTTCAATTTCTTTCTTCAGAGAGTTAAAGTTTTTATTAAACAGGTCTTTTACTTGCGTGGTTAGAGTCACCCCAAGGTACTTTATGTTATTAATGGCTATTGTGAAGGGCATTGTTTCCCTAATTTCTTTCTTGGCCATTTTGTCTTTGGTGTACAGGAGGGCTTCTGATTATTTTGAGTTGATTTTCTATCCAGCTACTTTGCAGAAGGTGTTTATCAGTTGAAGGAGTTCTCTGGGTGAATTTTTGGGGTCACTCGTATATTATCATATCGTCTGCAAATAGTGATACTTTGACTTCTTCCTTTCCAATTTATATCCCTTTGATCTCCTTTAGTTGTCTTATTGTTCTTGCTAGGACTTCAAGTACTATGTTGAAGAGATATGGAGATGATGGGCAGCCTTGCCTAGCCCCTGATTTCAGTGGGATTGAGTTAAGTTTCTCTCCATTGAGTTTGATGTTAACTATAGGCTTGCTGTATATTGCCTTTACTCTGTTTAGGTATGTGCCTTGTATCCCTGATCTCTCCAAGACTTTAAACATGAATGGGTGTTGGATTTTTTCAAATGCTTTTTCAGCATCTAGGGAGATGATCATGTGATTTTTCTCCTTCAGTTTGTTTATATGGTGGATCACATTGATGGATTTGCATATATTGAACCACCCCTGCATGCCTGGCATGAGGCCTACTTGAATGGATGATATCTTTTATGTGTTCTTGGAATCGGCTTGCGAGTATTTTATTGAGTATTTTTGCATCAATGTTCATAAGAGAGATAGGTCTGAAGTTCTCTTTCTTTGTTGGATCTTTGTGTGGTTTAGGTATCAAGGTGACTGTGGCTTCACAGAGAGAGTTGGGTAATTTTCCTTCTATTTCTATTTGTGGAACACTTTATAGAGAATTGGTGTTAGTACTTCTTTGATGATCTGGTAGAATTCTGCACTAAAACCATCTGGCCCAGGGCTTTTTTCGTAGGGAGGCTGTTGATGACTTCTTCTATTTCCTTGGGGGATATAGGTCTATTCAATCTTCCTATCTGATCTTGGCTTAATTTAGATAGGTGGAATCTCGCAAGAAAACTGTCCATTTCATTTAGATTTTCAAATTTTGTAGCATATAGGCTTTTGTAGTAAGACCTAATGATTGTTTGGATTTCCTCAGTGTCTGTAGTTATGTCCCCTTTTCATTTCTGATTTTGCTGATTTGGATAGTTTCTCTCTGCCTTTTTGTTAGTTTGGCTAGGGGCTTGTCTATCTTGTTGATTTTTTCAAAGAACCAGCTCTTGGTTTCATTGATTCTTTGAATAGTTTTATTTTTTTTAATTGATTGATTTCAGCCCTGAGTTTGATTATTTCCAGCCGTCTGCTCCTCTTGGGTGTATCTGCTTCTTTTTTTTTTTTTCTAGGGCTTTCAGTTGGGACATTAAGTTGCTTGTATGAGATGTTTCAAATTTCTTCTTGAAGGCACTTAGTGCTATGAACTTTCCTCTTAGCATTGCCTTCATTGTGTTCCATAAGTTTGGGTATGTTATGCTTTCATTTTCATTGAATTCTAGGAAGTCTTTAGTTTCTTTGTTTATTTCTTCATTAACCCAGCTGTGCTTGAATAGCAACTTGTTCAGTTTCTATGTATGTGCAGGCTTTTTGCTGCTTCTGTTGTTGTTGAGGTCCAGGTTTAGACCATGATGGTCAGATAGGATACAAGGGATTATTTCATCTTCTTATATCTGCTGAGGCTTGCTTTGTGACCAACTATATGGTCCATTTTGGAGAAGGTTCCATGAGGTGCTGAAAAGAAGGTATACTCTTTTGATCCGAGGTGGAAAGTTTTGTAGACATCTATTTGATTTAGGGCCTCTGTAAGTGCCCTTATTTCCCTGTTTTGCTTCTGACTGGATGATCTGTCCCTTGGTGAGAGTGGAGTGTTAAAGTCTCCCACTATTAGGGTGTTGGTATCAATGTGTGATTTCAGCTTTAATAATGTTTCATTTACAAATGTAACTGGTCTTGTATTTGGGGCATAGATGTTCAAAATTGTGATGTCTTCCTGTTGGAATTTTTCTTTGATGAGAAGGAAGTGCCCCCCCTCATCTTTTTTATTAGTTTTTGTTGAAAGTCTATTTTATTAGATACTAGGATTGCTACCCCA
>CM053764.1:31607425-31646238 GCA_028658305.1 Pachyuromys duprasi
TTAATTCCTTTTATTGTGGAGTTGGTAGTCTTACTATGATTTATTGCTTTTTTTCCCCTTTTTGTTGGGAAGTTATCTGTATCCTATATTTTCTTTGGTGTAGTTGTTTTCGTTGGATTGAAGTTTTCCTTCTAGTATCTTCTGTAGGGCTGGGTTGCTGTGTTTATATTGCTTAATTTTGTTTTGTCATGGAATATTTTGTTTTCTCCATCTATGTTGATTGAGAGCTTTGCTGGGTATAGTATTCTGGGTTGGCATCTGTGTTCTCTTAAAGACTGCATGACATCTGCCCATGCCCTTCTTGCTTTCATAGTTTCTGATGAGAAGTCTGGTGTGATTCTGATCGGTCTACCTTCATATGTTACTTGACCCTTTTCCCTTGCTGCCTTTAATATTTTTTCTTTGTTTTGTAGGTTTAGTGTTTTGACTTTGATGTGACGAGAGGTATTTCTTTTCTGGTCTGTTCTATTTGTTGTTATGTAGGCTTCTTGTATGCTTATGGACAAATTTTCTTCTATGATTTTCTTAAAAATATTTTCCACTGGGGGATTATCTTCAGAACAAAACGATTGCCTGCAGACTGCCAAAGGATCTTCACCAATCCTATATCTGCCAGAGGGCTAATATCCAGTATATATAAAGAGCTCAAAAGTTAAAAAGCAACAAATCAAGTTATCCAATTAAAAAATGAGGTATGGAGCTAAACAGAGAACTCTCTGTAGAGAACTGTAGAATGGCAGAAATACACTTAAAGAAATAATCAACATCCTCAGCCATCAGGGAGATGCAAATCAAAATGACCCTGAGATTTCACCTTACACCTGTCAGAATGGCTAAGATCAAAAACTCAAGTGACAACACATGCTGAAGAGGATGTGGAGAAAGAGGAACCCTCTTCCATTGCTGGTGGGAATGTAAACTTGTACAACCACTCTGGAAATCAATTTGGCACTTTCTTAGACAATTAAGAATACTGATTCCTCAAGATCCAGCTATACCACTCCTAGGCATATATCCAAAAGATGCTCAAGTACACAACAAGGACATTTGCTCAACTATGTTCATAGCTGCTTTATTTGTAATAGCCAGAACCTGGAAACAACCCAGATGTCCCTCACTTGAGGAATGGATACAGAAATTGTGGTACTTTTACACAATGGAATACTACTCAGCAATTAAAAAGGAAGAAATCATGAAATTTTCAGGCAAATGGTGGTACCTGGATACAATCATCCTGAGTGAGGTGTCCCAAAAACAGAAAGACGCACATGGTATATACTCACTTATATAGACCTATAAGATAGGATAAACCTACACAAATCTGTACACCTAAAGAAGATAAACAAGAAAGAGGACCTGGGGTAAGAGGATTAATCCTCACTTAGAAAGTCAAATGGGACGGACATTGGATGTAGGAGAAAACAAGGAGCAGGACATGGAGCCTACCACAGAGGGCCTCGGAAAGACTCTTCCTAGCAGGGTGTCAAAGCAAACATTAAGAAACATAACCAACCCTTTGGCAGAATGCAGGGAGTCATATGAAAGAAGGGGGAGTTTCTATGACCTGGAGAGGTCAGGAGCTCTGCAAGAACCATATATATCACAGCACAGGGGGCTTTTATGAGACTGTCTCTCCATCCAAGGACCATATATGGTTATAACCTAGAACCCCTGCTTGTATGTAGCAAATGGTAGCTCAATACCCTAGTGGGTATATTATTAAAGGGAACAGGGACTATTTTGGACATGAACTCAATGGCTGGCTCTTCAACCTCCCTGCCCCCCTGAGGGAGGAGCAGCCTTGCTAGGCCACAGAAGAGGAAATTGCAGCCATTCCTGAAGAGACCTGATAAGCTAGAGTTAGAGGGATGGGGAGGAGGTCCTCCCCTATCAGTGGACTTGGAAAGGTGCAGGGAGGAGATAAGGGAGGAAATGAGAGGATAAGGAAGGAATGTGGGAGGGGACTATGGCTGGGATACAAGGTACATAACCTGTGATCAATATAAAATAAATATGAAAAAATATTTTCTGGTCCTTGGAGCCTGGAGTCTTCTTTTTCATCTATTTCTATTATTCTTAAGTTTCGTGTTTTCATGACGTCCTGATTTCTTGGATGTTTTGTGTTTGGGACTTTCCCGATTTTATTTTTTCCTTGAGTGAGGAATCCATTTCAGCAAACCTATCTTCAGCTCCAGAGATTCTCTCTTCCAACTCTTGTATTCTATTGGTGAAGCTTATCTTTGTGGTTCCTGATCTTTTTTCTAATTCTCCAGTTCCAGGTTTATCTCTGTTTGCGTCTTCTTTATAGATTCTAATTCTGTTTTCGTGCTTTGTACCATTTCCTTCATCTGATTGAATGTGGCTCCTATTTTTTGTTTGTTTGTTTGTTTCCTCTCTATATGTCTTTATTGTTCCTCTACATGGGCAGTTATAGTCTTCTGTATTTCTTTGAGGGCCTTGTTCATTTCCTCTTTTTGTTCCTCTTTTAAGTGCATAAGAATAGCTTTAACATCATTTTCCTGTGCCTCTGCTGAATTAAAATCTCCATTGCTTTTGGGTGTTTCTGGTGGGGCCATGGTGTCCTGATTTTTGTTGCGTGAGTTCTTACATTGATCTTTGGCCATTTGTTTATATATAATCAAGGAGCTGTTTGTGCTTTAAGGCTGAACTTCAGACTGGAACTGTCAATCTCTTGTGTCAGGAGTATTCTTCAAGAAGATCAGGGAGTTCTAGTGGTTTGATAGTGTGTGTTGTTGCCTCAGTTGAACTCTGTTGTGGGATATGTGTGCCCAGCTCTGTGCTCTGTGCTAGAAGCTGTGAGCACCACAGGCTGGTCCCCCCCTCTGGTCTGGAGGCTTGGCTCCTCACTCTATGCCAGAGGCTGAGTGTCCCAGTTTGAGATGGCGGCTGAGAGCGCTGCTCTTGTCTGGAGGCTCTGTGTTCTGACCTGGGCTTGCTGCTAAGGCATCCCCTCTGGTCTGGAGACTTGGTACCTCCTTCTGAGCCAGGAGCTATGCACCCCGGTCTGTAATGTTATCTAGGGGCTTTTCAGTGAAGCTGGGAGACTGTGTGTCCCAGTCCAGGATGGAGGCGGGCGGCACCCAGGGCGGCTGCACGTTCAGATCAGGGCTGTGTGCAGCCAGTCACCCAGAATTTTTCCAGGGAATAACTGGGTGTCCCTAGGACTTTCCCATTTGATTTCCTCACTGTAGGAATTCTGCTCACCTGGCAATCACAAACACTGGTGTTTTAGGCCCCAGAGTTCAGTTCTCTGGTCACTGTGCTGACACTGCTGTCCTACTCCTGCCGCCATCTTGGATTCCTTGGTTTAAGTTTTAGTAATGTTTCTTTAACAAATGTGGGTGCCCTAGCATTTGGGGCATAGATGTTCAGGATTGTGATATCTTCCTGGTGAATTTTTCCCTTTAAAGTGTCCTTCTCCATCTCTTTTTATTATTAATTTTGGTTGAAAGTCTATTTTATCAGATATTAGAATGGCTACTCCTGCTTGCTTCTTGGGTCCATTTGCTTGGAAAACCATCTTCCAGCCCTTTACCCTCAGGTAGTGTCTATCTTTGTGACTTAGGTGTGTTTCTTATATGCAACAGATTGCTGGAACTTGTTTATGCATCCATTCTATCAGTCTGTGTCTTTTTATTGGAGAATTGATTCCACTCATGTTGAGAGAGATTAAGATCCTTTGATTTTGATGCTGGCTGTGGGAGTAAGTTTGTGTGCTTGGCTACTTATTGTTTTACTGTAGAGAGGTTAGTTATTTCCTTGAAAGTAGTTAGTTTTATTGTGTGTATTTTTCCTTCTAGTATCTTCTGTAACACTAGATTTGTGTGTAGGTATTGTTGAAATTTGTTTTTTCATTGAATGTCTTGTTTTCTCCATCTATGAGGACTGAGAGTTTTGCTGGGTGGAAGTAGCCTAGGATGACATCTGTGGTTCTCTTAGGGTCTGCATGATATCTGTACAGGCCCTTCTGGCTTTCATAGTTTCTGTTGAGAAGTCAAGTGTGATTCTGATGGGTTTGCCCTTATATGTTACTTGGCCTTTTTCACTTGCATCTTTTAGTATTTTTTCTTTATTCTGTATATTTACTGTTTTGATTATTATGAGGCAGGAGGATTTTCTTTTCTGGTCTAATTTATTAGGTGTTTTGTGGGCCACTTGTATTCTTATATGCCTCTCCTTTATGTTGGGAAAATTTTCTTCCATGATTTTGTTGAAAATATTTTCTGGGTCTTGGAGGAGGGAATCTTCTTTTTCCTCTATTCCTATTATTCTTAGGTTTTGTCTTTTTACGTTGTCTTGGATTTCTTGGATGGTTTGTGTCAGAAGTTTTTTAGATTTATTATTTTCTTTGACAGATACATCGCTTTCTTCCATTGTATCTTCCACACCTGAGATTCTTTCTTCCATCTCTTGTAGTCTGTTCGTAATGCTTACCTCCGTAGCATACCTGTTTTCTTGCCTAGGTTTTCCCTCTCCATGATTTCCTTCATTTTTTTTCTTTAATTTTTCTAATTCCATCTTCAGATCTTGTGTTATTTTGTTGATTTCCTTCACCTGTCTGACTTTATTTTCTTTCAATTCGTTCAGCTGTTTGTTTGAACATTCCTCTGTTTCTTTTATTTCTTTCTGTTATGTAATCATTTCCTCTCTGAAAGCCACAAACTGTTTGGCTGCATCTTCCTGTATTTCTTTACGGATGACCATAATCTGTTTTGCTATATCTTCCCCTAATTCTTTACGCATTTTATTTGCTTCCTCCATTAACCTCCTCATAAGCATTGATGTAAGGTCATCTTCTTGAATTTCACTTTTGTTAGAGTGTCCAGGCCTACTTGCCCCTGGATAACTGGGTTCTGGAGGCACCATATTGCTTTGCCTTTTGTTGGTTGTATATTTATGCTGGCCTCTAACCATCTGGCTGTCTCAGGTGTTGTCTGTTAATTTCTGGTGCCTGCTGGGTTCTGGGGTGGGGAGAATCCACTTGGTGGGGTTCTGGAGGAGATCTCCTTAGCTTTTGGGGTATGGTCAACTGAATGGTGGTGCTTCTCAGGAACTGTCACAGTTCACCTCAGGCATATGGACCTGTGTGGTAACTGTTGTGTTCAGGAAGGCTCTCCTCTCATCAGGAGAGGTCCTGGTGAAGGCTGCCCTGCTGCTGGGTTTCTTGCTGCAGCTGTTGCTCTTAAGGTGTAATTGTTGGGTGCAGCCCTCTTGAAGAACCAGGAAGTCCCACAGTTTTGTCAGTTTATCTAGGGATAACTGGTCTAATGTTGGAGCAGTATCTGAGGGCTACTCTGTTGGCTCTAAGGCTTTTGTAGGTCTGAGGATGCAGCTGTGTGCCCCAGTGCCCTAGCGGTACTCAATAATGCCAGGTGAGCAGGGCGCTCATGCCTGCAGTAGAAGGCTAGAGCCTAGAGCCTGTGTGAACCCAGAAAGTCTTCTGGAGCTGGGTGTCCTGAGCGTTGGACCTGATGATCTCCCCACTGTGGGGTTTCCTCCTGACAGGGACACCCAGATTATGCTTTGGGGACTGACATTCTGTCTGGGATGGAGAGTAGAACCAACAGGCAGGCACAGGTGCATGGATTTGCATTGCTGGTGATTGGGTGCCTGGGCATTTGCCAAAACTGGGTAATTTTTCCCGAGATTGTTTCGAGGTGGTGGTATTGGCTGAGTGCTCTGAGATCAGACCTGCTGTTCCCCTCCCTGTGAGTTTGCACCCGACAGAGAAACTCAATCTCTGGTGCCCTGGGGCCCACAGTTCTATCTGGGGCAGGCACACAGGCAGGACTCTGTACAGGCACCTGCATCCCCGGCTCTGCTCTGGCTGTTGGGCCCCTGCGGAACCCCGGGTCTTTTCCAGGGATTGTCTGGGTGACCTAAGGTCGGTCCTCATCGTTTCCTGCATCGTGGGGCTATTTCTCGACTGGATAGCTCAGTCTCTGATGTTGTGGAGCCCACAGTTCAGTCTGGGACAGTGATCATAACATGCTGGCATGTGGCTCTGGCCTGGTGGATCCAAGGTTTAGCTGGGTGAGTTGAAGCTGACTGAATCCCACACAGTGGGGTGTCCTCTCACCTGGGAAACATAATCACTTGTGTTTTAGGACCAAGAGTTCTGACTGCTGGTCACTGTGCAGATCTTGCTGTGCTGTTGGTCAGAAAGAGTGTCATCCTGGCGCCGCTCTCTTGGCTTCCTCCCTAATATCGGCTTTTAAGTGAGTCTATACCATGTGTGTCTTTGTGCTTCTGGGTTAACTTACTCAGGATGATCTTTTCTAGCTCCATCCACTTGCCTACAAATTTCATGATTTCCTTGTTTTTAATTGCGGAGTAGTATTCCATTGTGTAAATGTACCACAATTTCTGTATCCATTCCTCCATTGAGGGACATCTGGGTTATTTCCAGATTCTGGCTATTATGAATAAAGAGGGCCTCTGAAAGACTCTTCATAGCAGGGGATCAAAGCAAATGCTTAGACTCATAGCCAAACTTTGGGTAGAGTGCAGGGCATCTCATGAAAAAAGAGAAAGATAGAATGACCTAGAGGGGATAGGAGCTCCACAAGGAGACCAACAAAGCCAAAAATTCTGGGCCCAGGAGGACCTGCAGAGACTGATGCTCCAACCAAGGACCATGCATGGAGAGGACCTAGATCCCCTGCTCAGATATAGCCCATAGACTCTGTCTCCAAATGGGTTCCCTAGTAAAGGGAGCAGGGACTTTCTCTGGCATGAACTTAGTGGCAGGCTCTGTGATCACCTCTCCCTGTGGAGGGGGATGGTGCAGCCTTACCGCCACACAGGATGACAATGCACCAGCCCTGATGAGACCTGGTAGGCTAAGGTCAGATAGGGAAGAAGGACTTTCCCTGTCAGTGGACTAGGGGAGGAGTACAGGGGGAGAAGAGGGAGGGAGGGAGTTACAGCGGGGATACAAAGTGAATAAATTGTAAGAAATAATAAATAAGTTTTAAAAACAGGGGGTTGGCTTTTTTTCTCTTTGGTTTGGTCTTTTTCCTATTGGCATGTCCTGTGGTTGTCTAGTCACTGGGGCAAATGAATGATTGTTGAACAGTTACAGAGCATGCTCATTATATGATAAGTCAAGGTTAACTTATTTATAACTATCATGTTGTAATAATAATAAAATAATAATAATGCCATTCTCCATTTGGTGCGGGCCTGGAATTCAGCTTCCAGATGGAGAACAGAGATTCTGTTTCTCTGAGGGACAGCTAGAGTGTCTTAGGGTGAGGCTGAGACCCAGGCATGGTGAGACCCAGCCCTGGGGAGGCCAAGTAGGCCGGAGGGCAGGCCCAGTGAGAGGAGGGCTGGTAGAGGATAAACGATAAGTCTCCGCCAGTCTTGGTGTGAGAAAGCAACTGCCTTTATTCATGTGAAATCAAGGGCAATATAAACCCTGGGTAGAGGGAGGGATTTTGAGGGTGAATATGTTTGATTCACTGGGGTCAGGGGGTGAGGGATACTTAATGGTCCTATCACAAGGAGGAAAATAGAGTACTTAATTATTTTATGGGGGGTGGGGAGATCACTGCTGGACTAAGATCCTTAGCAGGGTGGGACATTTCAAGGAATTCCTAGATGCTTGCTAGAGTAGTTTCCTTATCAGGGAAGTGCCTGTAATCTATAATCTGCCCTAAGTGCAATCAGACTCTACTAAACTCCTTTCAAGACCTGGGATCACTCAAATTAGAGGAGACCTTTTAGAACTCCAGCTGAGAAAAGGGAGTCTATCACATAGACCAAGTGCAAATAATTGACTATCCAGAGACAATTGACTCCAGCCTTATCCAGAGCCCCACAATAAGGTAAGGAAATGGTCTTCATCTTATAAATTAAAATGTGGGTCTAATTTGGCTAAAACAGTTGACCAAGTGTTGCTGGTCATGAAACGAGGCAGTTGCAGAACTGAGATTTACACCCAGGTCTTTTGACACTGAAGCTCATGCATTAAACTAGCAAAATCCACAATCTCTCAGAACATGTTTTAATTTCTAGTAATAAAATTAAGAAACGTGTTCTAATCGTCTTTATGCAGATGATTTTAGGTTATTTTAATGCTCTGGAAAATCTAATAAAATAGATATTATACTGTTCATAATATAGTTCAAGAAACTAACAAAAGTAGACTAGATTATTTGTCCACATTTACTTGGCTTGAGAATAGGAAAGCTAGTGTTTTCACTGTCTTAGTCTGTATGGACTGCTATTGAGAGGACCAGGCCTGACCTCCCCGACCCAAAGTCATCAGTTCCAGGAACAAGGTCATAAAATTCCCAACCCAAACTGTTCCAGTCTTGAACTTGATGGCTGACTCTTTGACCCTCCCCCATACAAGCCGGGGAGTGACACACTAGCTGGATCCCAGTGGAGGACATTGCAGCCAGCCCTGAGGAGACAGGATGAGCTGGGGTTGGATGGAAGGGGAGGAGGTCCTCCCCTGTTGGTGGACTTGGAGGGGGCGGGGAGGAGGGAGATGAGGGAGGGTTGGGGAAGGTGGGAGGGAGTGAGGAGGGGCTGCACATGGGATGCAAAGTACCTAACCTGTGATTGATAACAAAAAAATAAAATAAAAAATATTATAAAAAATATAAAAAATTTTAAGTTATGTTTTACAATATATATAATTCAACTCTGCTTCAAAATAAATTTTATATAATAATAATAAAAAAATTCCCAACCCAAGGAACAACCTGAGGATAACCACAAGAATGGGAAGGTATCTTATCTCAGGGTGGGGCATCTGTGCTGGATAGCCCATTGATCTTGAAGTAAAACATTCATGGCCCAGAAAATACCTAACAACCCTGAGATCTATAGATAGATAGTTATGTTAGTTAGCAAATAACCTTGTAACAAGCTTGCCCCTGCTGACTGTCAGCCAATCATGTAATTGTTAAGCTGGAAATTCTCTGCCCCTCCTGTTAGGATCATGCAACAGAGTTACATGGAGGGTTCACAAATCACACCACAGGACTGGTTCCACATGGGAGGTTTATTAGGGAAAGGGGAAGGGGTTCACAGAGACTGTCTCTTAGCAGGGAGAGAGGGGGAGAGGAGAGGCTTCAAATTCTCCTATAAGGTGACTCAGAGCTTGTGCAGGTGGTTTCAGGTGATCCATAGGTGGCCTCCCGGATGCCCAATATCCTGTTTGTCAGGTCCCTTGGGCCTGACCATAGAGATGCCTGCTTATGGATCCCAACACTCCCTCAAAACTCAATAAAATCCTGCTGTGCAGCTGATTGGAGGGTGGGGGTGGGGCTCCTCTCTCTGATCCACTGTGTTGGTGATGGTGGAGAGGGCAATCTTAAGTCTGAACAAAGCTCTTTGCTCTTGAATGCATGGTCCAGCTCCTGGTCATCTTTGGTGACCCTAAGATCTGGGCATAACACTACAATCAAATATGATAGAGCAGGGAAGTTTCTGGAAAGCACAGTATGTTCACAGTTCTGGAGACTGAGAAGTCCAAGATCAGAGTACCCCAAATAGGTGCAGCATCAGGTGAGGGTCCAGACCCTGGCAAAATAAACAGCTGTTCCTTCATTGTGTCATCATATGGCAAAATGTACCAAAGAGCTCTCTGGAGTCTTTTCTATAAGGGCATCAACTCCATTCATGTGGACCTCCTCAACTTAGTCACCTACCAATGATCCTATCTTCAAATACCATCACATGGAAGAAGGACATCAACATATGAACTTGTGGGAAATAAAGTTCACAGAAACTGCACTTAATATCAAAGACTTTGCCTTTTTTCAAGTTGCTGTTTCCATTTCCTAGCCTCGTCCTAAGGAGGATCATTAGTTACCTAGACTTCTCAATTTTATTATCTTAGATTGAATCTGCAGTTGATCTTTTAAGGTGTAATATTGAAAACAGCAAAAACAGACTTACTAACATATATATATATATTCAAATATACGGATATTTGAATATATATATATATATACGTATATTTGAATATATACATATGAAAGTATATCTATTGTGTCTAAATAGCTCTATATAAGGTACTAGTATTCAAGGGCATATCCATGTGTATGAATATTTCCTTTTTGGTCATGTGACATAAAGCTGAGCAGACAAGTAAATTACCACTGTTGACAGATTTCTCTTCCAAAGCTGTTTGCTTTATGATGAGAAAAGCACACTCCTTTGGAATATGCTTACTCATTCTATCTGTAAAGTTTTCATTGTTTATTTAGAAAGTCCCTTTGATGGAGGGTGAGACACTCAAGGAATATCATATTATAAAGTCTTCTGAAACCCTCTGTTCTTGTGACTATTTTAATAAAAACATTAAGTCAAATATGAAATGGTGTCCACTGTGTACAGTTATGAGGTAGTGACCGGTATAGATAGCCGCTTGTTCCCATTGGCCAAGTGTATCTGTGTTCTCATAAATGTTATCTTTATGAGATTCTAAAAGATCTGATCTGACAATTTTCTTTATGAGTTTCAATTATCTCAGGGATGTTTGCTAGAGTAATTTAAATGACAGTGGTTGACAAATTTTATCTGTTAACCTGGTATTTTTCAAATTCATTTCACCTGTGCCTGATCTAGATCCCAAATCAAAGGCTTTTGAGCTCAAGTTACAGAGGTCAAGTGCAATCTTTTTCTGCTCTTTAGCCTTTGATTTCCTGGTCTTTTGAAAAAGAGAACAAATGGTCTTCCTTCCTTCTGTGACTTTTCATGCCTAATTTCCTGCTTCTATTTCTTTGCCCAACTCCTAGTCCTACTTGTTCCAATATCAACACATTTTCCACATGTATGCTGACTTTAAGCTCTTTGTGATCTGGGTAGGTAGTGGAGGGCTTTGCACATTCAGAAAAGAGCCACCTCAGGAACTGTCTTCTGTCGTCTCTGTGTCTAAATTCCTGGCCTCCCAGTATTTTACTGTCAGTATTTTACTTTTACAACACTTGAAAGTTCCCATCTACCATTTTCTCAAGAACTTTTGTCTTTGAAATTCAGCTCTCCAAGTTTAACTTTCTTCCCCAGATTACATGACCCAGGGAATATATGTAAAACACAATTGTGTTTCTTCCATACATGGATTAATGAACTGCTGCTGCCGCTGTCACTTCGCAGGAAAGCATTTGTTGATACGTCTGACCTGATATGTATAGCGTAGGATTTAACCATTGCTCACCACTTCCTCTCAGGATTCTGGCTGCAGTCACTGCTGTCTCTATTGCATTATTCCTGAAATGTCCTTCACAGTTCCCTAGCTCCTCGTCATTCCCTAAAGTCTTATTCTGATCCACAGAGACAGAAGGATACACCTAAAATATTTGTCACTTCATAGCTTAAAATTTTGAAACTTATAATGCCCTTCTATTAAAACAAAATAAAAGCCTTTGTCCTTGTAATGGCCTACAAGAATTTATATTTCTCTGTTTGTTGCTACTTCTTGTAGTATTCTCTGCTCTGGGTAACTCATTGCTGGAGATTTTTTTTCTTTGTTTTATTTTCCTGGAATGATTAATTTTCAGTATAATCCTGCCTCTCTATTGATAGCAAGCCTCATAGAAGCTACCTCTAGTTACTTTATTTATAATTACTCCTCTTTGCCCCACACTACCTCCTTGTTTCAGTTTTGATTCTGTAGCACTTTTGAACTTTTAATTTACCCATGACTTGCCCATCTACCCATTCACTCATGTTCAGAACATAAACTCAGTGAGAACCCTTTTTTAAAATGCCATATTCAGAAAAATTTGAATTGCTGTTGGAATAAAATAGATGGCCAATAAATATTTATTATGCCACAAATTCAATGAATAAATTATTAAAATAATTTCTTATTTATGCTGAGATCTATCTTTAGCTCAGTACATTAATAAATGCTGTTTAAATTTTGATTAGGTACATAACTTTATTCATTCATTCATTCAACTACTCTAGGGATGTGTTGATAAACAGACTCTGAACATGTGAACATACAAACAAATTAGCATTTTTATGAGTGTTTTGAAAAGAAGGAATATTAAAGCAAAAGATAATAGAAGAATCTAACTTAGAAGGTTGGCCTTTTTCAGTAGGTGTCAACCAAAATGTGTGAATGAGGTGTTCTGTACTTGAGAAGCAGAGCAAAGCTTCATAATGTAGGTTATGCAGTCTGAGCAACAAAAGGGCATCTGTTGGACTTCAGAGAACCACTGTAGATGGACTCAATAGAGAGAGATAAAGAGTTTCACGCCAGGGAAGTGAATAGTGGGGGTTAGTCAGTTCATGAATCGTCACAAAAACCATGAATAGAAGTTTTACTTTTCTTTGAAATGAATCTTGAAGTTTGAAATAGAGCAATATCACCATTGTCAACTTAATTGTTAAATATGCTTTCTGAGGCAGGAAGATACGGTTTGTACGCCAGCCAGCCAAACAAAATTATTTTAGATTCTGAGGAACAGAGTCAAGGAAAAAGTAGTGGGGGGGGCAGGTTTACTAGGCCACAATACAGCCAGTCCTGATAGACTAGTGTCAGATGGAGGGGGAGGAGGACCTCCCCTATTACTGGACTGGGAGGAGGCATAGGAGAAAAAGAGGGAGAGAGGGTGGGGTTGGGAGGAGAGGAAAGAGGGGGGCTACAGTGGGATACAAAATGAATAACTGTAATAAATAAATAACTCAAATAATTAAGAAAGAACAATAATCACTGCTAAAGAAAGATGAGATGATATAAAGTTTTTGGTTTATCATACAATAAAGAAAAACAACTGGATGTGAAGAATCTATCTATATATTACATGTCTTTTATTACTTGTCTATATATTACATTTCTTTTCCTCATCATTTATGTATTTCCAAATCTTTACTGTAAAAATATCCTCCTGTTTTATCAGAAAGGAAAATACAATGTATGAACATATAAAAAAAAACAAAACAAAACAAAAAGAAAACTCTGAGAAGGAATGTGGACGTATTCTAGAAGATCTCTTAAGAAATTAATTTGCTGGAGGATCCAAGATGGTGGTGACCAGTGTGCACTATATCTGAGAAGCAAACGATCTGAAATTCCGAAAATGCTGAATGGAGATGCTGCTGAACCTAGAACAACGATATCGCGGCTTCCAGGGAGAAAGGGGACTAACTGTGAACTGGGACCATTTAGATTCAGGTCACCTATGGACTTCTCTGTGGACTTTTCCTCTGGGCTCAATCCCCAGGCACTTCCCCGAATCTACCTCCCTACTCCCTCTTTGGCAGAGGCAGTGGAAGCAGCCAGCAGAATTCACCACAGAGCAGAGCCAGAGCGCCTAGGCACCAGCATGGGCTACTTCCAGCACAGCACACAGTGCTGGTGGACACAAAGACCTGCTGCTACAGTACCACTGAGATGGCTATTAGCCTATACTCGCATTTGCCTCAACAGGATCAAATCAGAGGGTAGAGAACAAGGGGATCCACTGTGCTTTCCAACTGGTCCTGCTAGAGAGTGAGTGTGCCTTCAAGTGAGTGCTTGCAGAGCCCCAGATCCAGGGCCCCTCTAAGCAAGCAAACAGACAACAGATTCTTACCACCCACACCCCTAGTGTGGGCAACATAGGGATTCTTTGGACAGTGTGCTTAACACTGAAGCCCCTGCTCTGAGGGTCTACCAGTGAATTTCAGGCAAACAATTCCTGGAGCCCAAACAGATCTGCATACCAGTGGCCTGTAGGCCACCGAGGTAGTCAGGGAATCTGTGCCTGCTAACAGCACCTGTGAATAGCACCAGTGTCACATTCCTCACTTAGGTAAAGCTGAAACACCAATGCACACTCTCAAACCAGTGAACCTCTCTCATCATCCTGAAAAACATTCCAGAAACTAGAAAAAGGCAGCCCCAGTCTGAAGTATAGACTCCAGAAACAAACAGTGAGGGTTACAGATAAGAAGATGGCCAGAAGCCAGAAGAATACACTCCATGAAAATCAGGACATCATGGCTTCACCAGCAACCCCCCAAATCAATGGCATTTCAATTCATCAGAAACACACACAAAAAAATGACTTTAAAATGATGGTTAAAGAGGTTCATAAAGAGGAAATGAACAAATCTCTCAGAGAAATAGCCTCACAAATAGAGGCAAATAGAGAGGAAACGAACAAAGCTCTCAAAGAAATACAGGCAAATACAGCCAAACAAGTAGAGGCACAATTAGTGGCATATACAAAGGAAATGAACAAAAAAATAGAAGCCATCATTGAAAAGCAGGACTTTACATTCAAACAGATGAAGAAAATGGTGCAAGACATGAAACAGAATAAGAATAAATAAAGAATATACAAACAGAGAAAACCCTGGAGCTGTAGAAAATAGAGAAAAGATCAGGAACTACAAAGGTAAGCATCACCAACAGAATACAAGCGATGGAAGAGAAAAGTGCTGAAGATACATTTGCAGAAATTGATACATCTCTCAAAGAAAAAAAAATAATATCAGCAAAGTTCCAAGCACAAAGCATCCAAGAAATCAAGGACACCATGAAAAGACAAAAATCTAAGAATAATAGGAATAGATGAAAAAGAAGATACCAGGTTCCAAGGTCCGGAAAATATTTTCAGGAAAATCATAGAAGAAAAATTTCCCAACTTAGAGAAAGAGATGTCCATAAACATACAAGAGGCCTACAGAACACCAAATTGACTAGACTAGAAAAGAAACTCCTCAGGTCACATCATATTCAAAACATTAAAATTACAGAACAAAGAAAAATTATTAAAAGCAGCAAGGGGGAAAAAGGCCAAGTAACATATAAAGGTAGACCTATCAGAATCACACCAGACGTCTCATCAGAAACTATGAAAGCCAGAAGGGCATGGGCAGATGTCATAAAGAGTTTAAGGGAGCACAGATGCCAACCCAGACTACTATATCCAGCAAAGCTTTCAATCACATAGATGGAGAAATCAAAATATTCCATGACAAAACCAAACTTAAAAAATATCTACACAGCAAACCAGCCCTATAGAAAATACTAGAAGGAAAATTCCAACCTAATGAAAACAACTACACCCAGTAAAACATAGGATATAGATAACTACACAACAAAAAAATCAAAAGAATACAAGCAATGAAACACAGTAACACCACCAAACCTATATCAAAAGAAATTAACATTCATTGGTCACTAGTATCTATCAACATCAATGGACTCAACTCTCCAATGAAAATACACAGACTAACAGAATGTTGTGGAAACAGGATTCAACATTCTGCTACATACAAGAAACACACTTATGCAACAAAGATAAACACTACCTCAGAGTAAAGGGCTGGAAAATGTTTTTCAAGCAAATGGACCCAGGAAACAAGTTGGGGTAGTGATCTTAATATCTAATAAAATAGACTTTCAACCAAAATTAATCAAAAAAGATGAGGAGGGGTACTACATTCTCATCAAAGGAAAAATCCACCAAGAGGACATTACAATTCTGAACATTTATGCCCCAAACACAAGAGTGGCTACATTTGTAAATGAAACATTATTCAAGCTTAAATCACACATCGAACCTAACACCTTAATAGTGGGAGACTTCAACACCCCATTATCACCAAGGGACAGATCATCTACACAGAACACAAATAGGGGAATAAAGGCACCTACAGAGGTCCTAAATCAAATGGACCTAATAGATGTCTACAGAACTTTTCACCCCAGATCAAAAGAGTATACCTTCTTTTTAGCACCTCATGGAAGCTTCTCCAAAATAGACCATATAGTTGGCAACAAAGCAAGCCTCAACAGATACAAGAAGATTGAAATAATCCCCTGTATTCTATCTGACCACCATGGACTAAAGCTGGACCTCAACAGCAACGGAAATAGCAAAAAGCCTACATGCACATGGAAACTTAACAACTTGCTACTCAATGACATCTGGGTTATGGAAGAAAAAAAAAAGAAAGAAGAAAGAAAGAAATTAAAGACTTCCTAGAATTTAAAGAAAATGAAGGCAAAACATACCCCCAATTTATGGGACACGATGAAAGCAGTGCTCAGAGGAAAATTCATAGCACTAAGTGCCTTCAAGAAGAAATTTGTAACATCTCATACAAGCAACTTAATGGCCCAACTGAAAGCCCTAGAAAAAAAAGAAGCAGATACACCCAAGAGGAGGAGACAGCTGGAAATAATCAAACTCAGGGCTGAAATCAATCAATTAGAAACAAATAAAACTATTCAAAGAATCAATGAAACCAAGAGCTGGTTCTTTGAGAAAAGCAACAAGATAGACAAACCTTTACGCAAATTAACTAAAAGGCAGAGAGAAACTATCCAAATCAGCAAAATCAGAAACGAAAGAGAGGATATAACTACAGACACTGAGGAAATCCAAACAATCATTAGGTCTTACTACGAAATCCTATATGCCATAAAATTTGAAAATCTAAATGAAATGGACAGTTTTCTTGATAGATTCCATCTACTAAAATTAAGTCAAGATCAGGTAGGAAGACTGAATAAACCTATATTCCCCAAGGAAATAGAAGCAGTCATCAACAGCTTCCCTACCAAAAAAAGCCCTGGACCAGATGGTTTCAGCGCAGACTTCTACCAGACCTTCAAAGAAGTGCTAACGCCAATACTCCTCAAACTATTCCACATAATAGAAACAGAAGGAACATTACCAAACTCATTCTATGTAGCCACAGTCACTTTGATACCTAAACCACACAAAGACCCAACAATAAAGAAAACTTCAGACCTATCTCTCTTATGAACATTGATGCAAAAATATTCAACATAATATTTGCAAACCAAATCCAAGAACATGTCAAAGATATCATCCACCATGACCAAGTAGGCTTCATCCCAGGCATGCAAGGGTGGTTCAATATACAGAAATTCATCAATGTAATCCACCATATCAACAAAATGAAGGAGGAAAATCACATGATCATCTCCTTAGATGTCAAAAAAGCTTTCAACAAAGTGCAACATCCGTTCATGTTTAAAGTCTTGGAGAGATCAGGGATACAAGGCACATACCTGAACATAGTAAAGGGAGACAAACTTAAATCAGTCCCACTGAAGTCTGGTACAAAGCAAGGCTACCACTCTCTCCTTATCTCAACATAGTTCTTGAAGTCCTTGCTAGAGCAGTAAGACAACTAAAGGAGATCAAGGGGATACAAATTAGAAAGGAAGAGGCCACAGTTTTACTATTTGCAAATGATATGATAGTATACATGAGCGACCCTCAAAATTCAACCGGAGAACTCTTTCAACTGATAAGTACCTTCAGCAAAGTGGCTGTATATAAAATTAACTCAAAAAAATCAGAAGTCCTCCTGTATACAAAAGACAAAAGGGCTGAGAAAGAAATTAGGGAAACAACACCCTTCATAATAGCCACTAATAACATAAAATACCTTGGTGTGACTCTAACCAAGTTTGAAAAAACTTCATGTCTCTGAAGAAAGAAATTGAAGAAGATATCAGAAGATGGAAAGATCTCCTGTTCTCATTGATGGGTAGGGTTAACATAGTGAAAATATTATTCTCCAAAAAGCAATCTATAGATTCAATGCAATTCCCATCAAAACACCAACAGAATTCCTTTCAGTCCTTGAGAGAAAAATTCTCAGTTTCATATGGAGAAACAAAAAACCCAGAATTTCCAAAACGATCCTGTATAACAACAGATCGTCTGGTGGAATCTCCATCTTGGAGCTCAAGCTGTATTACAGAGCAATAGTAAACAAAACAAAACAAAACAAAACAAAAAACCTGCATGGTATTGGCACAGAAACAGAATGGTGGGATCAATGGAATCAAATAGAAGAGCCAGAAATAAACCCACAGAGCTATGAATACTTGATTTTGACAAAGAAGCCAAATCCATTCAATGGAAAAAAGACAGGATCTTCAACAATGGTGCTGGTCTATCTGGATTTTTACATGCAGAAAAAGGAAAATAGATTCATATTTATCACCTGCATAAAACTAAAGTCCAAGTAGATCAAAGACCCCAACATAAAACCAGACACACTAAACCGCTTAGAAGAGAAAGTGGGGAAGAGCCTTGAACTCATTGGCACAGTAGACAACTTCCTGAACAGAACACCCACAGCACAGGCTCTATGATCAACAATCAATAAATTGGACCTCATGAAACTGAAAAGCTTCTGTAAAGGAAAAGACACTGTCATTTGAACAAAATGACAACCTACAGATTGGGAAAGGATCTTTACCAACCCTATATCTGAAAGAGGGCTGATATCCAGAATTTATAAAGAACTAAAGAAGTTAAAAAGCAACAAATCAAACAATCCAATTAAAAAATGGGATACGGAGCTAAACAGAGAATTCTCGATAGAGGAATATCAAATGGCATATTCAGTGTCCTTACCCATCAGGGAGATGCCAATCAAAATGATCCAGACATTGCACCTTACACCATTAGAATGGCTAAGGTTAAAAACTCAAGTGACAACACATGCTAGAGAGGTTGTGGAGAATGAGGATCTCTCCTCCATTGCTGGTGGGAATGCAAACTTGTACAACCACTCTGGAAATCAATTTGGCGCTTTCTTAGACAATTAGGAATAGTGATTCCTCAAGACCCAGCTATACCACTCTTAGGCATATATCCAAAAGATGCTCAAGTACACAACAAGGACATTTGCTCAACTATGTTCGTAGCTGCTTCATTCATAATAGCCAGAACCTGGAAACAACCCAGATGTCCCTCAGTTGAGGAATGGATACAGAAATTGTGGTACATTTACACAATGGAATACCACTCAGCAATTAAAAACAAGGAACTCATGAAATTTGCAGGCAAATTATGGGATCTAGAACAGATCATTCTGAGTGAGTCCCAGAAGCAGATAGATACACATGGTATATACTCACTTATAAGTGGATACTAGAGCTATACTATAGGATAAACATACTGAAATCTATACATCTAAAGAAGATAAACAAGAAAGAGGACCCAGGGAAAGATGATCAATCTTCACTTAGGAAGACAAATGGGATGAACATTGGAAGTAGGAGAAAACAAATAACAGGACAGGAGCCTACCACAGAGGGCCTCTGAAAGACGCTACCTAGCTGTGTATTAAAATAGAATGAACAAAAGAGGAAATATTTACTAAGAAAATTCAGACAGTGAATACTTTTTAAAACACATGGGAACCTTTTAACAACTTTTAAAAGATAAAACGTTTTAAGTTAAACAACAAGGAGGACCCTAGGGAAGAGGCTTAATCCTCATTCAGAAAAACAAACAGGATAGACATCAGAAGTGGGAGAGGACAAGGAAGAGGACAGGAGTCTACCACAGAGGGCCTCTGAAGGACTCTACCCTGCAGGGTATCAAAGGAAATGCTGAGACTCATAGCTAAGCTTTGGGCAGAGTGCAGGGAATCTAATGGAAGAAGTGGGAGATGGAGGGGAAAGGAGCTCCACAAAGAGACCAACAGAGCCAAAAAAATCTGGGTCTAGGCAGGCCTGCAGAGACTGAGGAATCAACAAGGACCATGTATGGAAAAGATCTAGACTCCCTGCTCAGGTGTTGCCCATGGGCAGCTCAGTTTTCATGTGGGTTCCCTAATAAGGGGAGCAGGGGCAGTCTCCGGCATGAACTCAGTTGTCTGCTCTTTGATCCCAACCCCTGGCAAAGTGGTCTTACTAAGGCACAGAGAAAGAGGATCCAGACATTCCTGATGACGCCTCATAGGCTAGGATCAGATAGTAGGGGTGGGAACCTCCCCTATCAGTGGACTAGGGGAGGGACCAGAAGGGTAGGACTGGGAGAAGATGAGGGAGGGGCTTCAGCCAGGATACATAGTGAATAAATGGTAGTAAATAGTAATAATACAAATACAAATTAAAAAAAAGTTTTAGCTATCTTGGTTTTTTTCCCACATAAAGTTGAGTATTGTTCTTTCATGGTCTGTAAAGAATTGTGTCAGAATTTTGATGGGGATTGCATTGAATCTGTGGATTTCTTGTGGTAAGATGACCATTTTTACTATGTCACTTCTACCAATCTATGAGCATGGTATCTTCTGATATCTTCTCCAATTTCTTAGACTATCATATAATCTGCAAATTGTGATACTTTGACCTCTTTCTTTCAAAATTGGATCCCCTTGATCTCCTTTAGTTGTCTTATTGCTCTAGCTAAAACTTTAAGTACCATATTGAACAGATATATAGAGAGTTGACAACCTTTTTTGTTCCTGGAATTGCTCTTTTTCCCCATTTAATTTGATGTTGGCTATTGGCTTGTTTTATATTTTCTTTATTATGCTTAGATATGTTCCTTTCATCTCTTATATCACCAGAACTTGGAGGGCTAGGAACCAGAGGCTGGATAACACAGAGATCTAGGATAAAAATCAAATTAGCCAAAACAATAAATAAAAATCAATTAATGATTCCTAATGATATTCTGCTACACTCACAGATTGATGCTTATCCCAGTTTAATCAGTAAGGTCTCACCCATCATCTGATGGAAACAGATGCAGAGACCCAAAGCCAAACATTAGGCAGACCCCAAGGAATCCTGCCAAAAACAGCAGGAGGGATTGAAGGAGCCAGAGGGGTCAAGAACACCTTAAAGAAATCCATAGAATCAACCAATTTGGATTGATAGGGCTCAGAGAAAGAACTGACAACCAGAGAGAGATGTAGGCCCTCTGCACATTTATTATATTTACGTATCTTGGTTTTCTTGTGGGACTCCAAACAGTGGGAACAGCGACTGTCTCTGATGCCATTGTCTGACTCTCCTCCTACTGGATTGTCTTGTCTAGCCTTAATAGGAGAGGAGGTCCCTGGTTTCCCTGCAACTTGATATGCCATAGCTGGTTGATATCCTAGGAATCACGCACTTTTCTGAAGAGAAATGGAGGAGGGGTAGATAGAGTGGGAAAAAGGGAGATGGAAGAGAGAGACTGGGAGTAGAGGGAAGGGAAGCTGTAGTCAGAACGTTAAAAAAAAAAAAGAAAAAAGTTAAAAGTCATTTGCTCTCTGCCATTGCCGTAACACATATACACACACAATGCACAGAGAAGAATCAAAGTGTCAAATATCTTGGACAATATATATTAAAATTTTACTGCTAGATTATAGTTGGTTAGGATGACTGTTCCAAAACAGTATTACTGAATGCAATATGACTTGATAAAATTTAGCCCATGGGAAACCTCTGACATGATGGACTTGATGAGCTTCTTACAGTAAAAGTGAGGTTTACTCTCAAGTAAGTTATTATTGATAGGTCGTCAATGATTTTGTCTTCCATTTCAGTTACCCAAGATCAACTATATTTGGAAAACCAGTTTTAAATACCTCTTTCCTTGTTGTACAGTTGAGCATATTTTGGAAATATGCCTAGGAGTGGTATAGCTGGATCTTGAGGTAGCACTATTCCCAATTTTCTGAGAAAGTATCAGATTGATTTCTAAGGTGGTTGTACAAGTTTACATTCCCAACAGCAATAAAAGAGGGTTTCTCCACATCCTCTCCAGCATGTGTTGTCAGTTGAGTTTTTGATCTTAGCCATTCTGATGAGTGTAAGGTGAAATCTCAGGGTTGTTTTGATTTGCATTTCCCTGATGACTAAGGATGTTGAACATTTCTTTAAGTGTTTCTCTGCTTCGTATCAGCTCTATTCATATCAGCCCTTTTTGTAATAGCTAGAACTGGAAACAACCTAGATGTCCCTCAACCGAGGAATGGATACAGAAATTGTGGTACATTTATACAGTGGAATACTACTCACTGTTAAAATAAGGAAATCATGAAATGTGCAGGCAAATGGTGGGAACTAGAAGATCATCTTGAGTGAAGTAGCCCAGAAGCAGAAAGACACATATGGTATGTACTCACTCATAAATGGATATTAGCCATATAATATAGGATAAATATACCAAAATCTATATTCCTAAAGAAGGTAAACAACAAGAAAGACCCTAGGGAAGATGCTCAATCCTCATTCAGAAGGATAAATGAGACAAACATTGGAAGCAGGAGAGGAGAGGAACAGGACAGGAGCCTACCACAGATGGCCTCTGAAAGACTCTACTGATCGAGGTATCCAAGCAGAGGCTGAGACTCATAGCAAAACTTTGGGCAGAGTACAGGGAATCTTAGGAAAGAAGGGAGAGATAGAAAGACCTGGAGGAGACAGGAACTCCAAAAGGAGACCAACAAAGCAAAAAAAAAAAAAAAAAAAAAAAAAAAAAAGGCCCCTGGAGGCCCTGCAAAGACTGATACTCCAACCAAGGACAATGCATGGGGAGGACCTAAAATCTCTGCTCAGATGTAGCCCATGGACTCAGTCTGCAAGTGGGGTCTCTAGTAAGGGGAGCAGGAACTTTCTCTAGCATGAAATCAGTGACAGACTCTCTGTTCATCTCCCCCTGGTGGTGGGGGTTTGCAGCCTTGCCAGGCCACAGAGGAAGACAAGGCAACCAGTCCTGATGGGACCTAATAGGCTAGAGTCAAATAGAGGGGGAGGAAGACCTCAGCTATTAGTGGACTAGGGGAGGGACACAGGGAAAGAAGAGGGATGGAAGGTGGGATTGGGAGGAGAAGAGGGAGGGGGACTCAGCTGGGATACAAACTGGATAAACTGTAATAAATGATAACAATAATTTTTTAAATGCAAAAAATACCTCTTTCCAGTATATTGCTATACTGTTGGTGCTAATCTCCTATTGAGTCTGTTTATATATAAACTGACCCCTGTTATAAATACGTATATTTAAGATATCTCTTTGTACATGCAGGGCTTGGTAATTGACATAATATCTTGGCAGGTGTTACCCATACACAAGAGAAGACTAAATAACTCAGTTCTCGGGTGTCATTCACTCCAATAGCACTGTTTTGCTGTTGTTGTTTTATGTTTTTTCAAGCCCTGTTATAGAAAACAGAAGCATTAACAATAGAATCTTTAAGCTTACCCAGCAAAGGTGGTGACAAGTTTAGTTGGACATAGTCAACATATTAGAGATTTCTCATTTGGGAACACGATGTATATGAACAACCATATGTATGTGCGTAACTCTGCTGGCAGTGTAGTAAGTGCCCAGTGCAATAGAATGAGCATCTGCACAATTGAACTTTTAATCCTCTGATGAAAATTAATGTTAATTATTTCATGTAGGTAGCTGTGTGGTGATCTTTCTGCCTCAGCACCATAAGTGCTGTACTTCCAGATGTACACCACCACAATTCTTGTATTTTTTTCCACGACCTCTTTTCCCTACAAATCTTTAACTGCAGCAAAACAAAAACAAAACCAAAAGAAAACATTTCAACAGCTGAGCTCATTGTATCCCTTAACCTACAAGAAAATTCCTGTGAGGACTTTGGTTAGTTACATCAATGGGAGGAGGAGGAAGAAGAAGAGAAAAAAGAAGGAAGGAAGGAAGGAAGAGAGAGAGGGAGAGAGGGAGGAAAGGGGGTGGAGAGAGAAGGAGAGAGATTGAGAGAGGCTTGGGACAAAGAATATTCTTTGAGAAAAAGCCAACAATGCAGAGGGATGGATTTGGAGTTTGTTTGATGAAATTGTTACAAAAAGAGCAGCAAAGATTCTTGGAAATTATCATAAACACATGCTCACATATGTCTTCTTTGAGTACATTTCTCTAAGAAACTGTTTTTCTCCTTGCCTCCCCTATTTGTATTTTCATTCTTTTTCAGTCAAATATCTGTTTTGTTACTTTCTTTGTTTAATTATTATATGCCTAAAATGTAGTGTTTCTACTAATTTCTTAACTAAAATATAATTTAAGAATTAGAAAAAGTGGGAAGAGCCTTGAATTCAATTGGCACAGGAGACAAATTCCTGAACAGAACACCAATAGCACAGGCTCTAAGATCAAGAATTAATAAATGGGACCTAATGAAACTGAAAAGCTTCTGTAAAGCAAAGGACACTTGTCAGAACAGAACGACTGCCTACAGATTGGGAAAGGATCTTCACCAACCCTATATCTGACAGAGGGCTAATATCCAGAATATATAAAACTAAAGAAGTTGAAAAGCAACAAATCAAGTAATCCAATTAAAAAATGGGGTACAGAGCTAAACAGAGAATTCTCAATAGAGGAATATTAAATGGCAGAGAAACACTTAAAGAAATGTTCAACATCCTTAGTCATCAGGGAAATGCAAATCAAAACAACCCTGAGTTTTCACCCTACACCCATCAGAATGGCTAAGATCAAAAACTCAAATGACAACACATGCTGGCCAGGTTATGGAGAAAGGGGAACCCTCCTCCATTGCTGGTGGGAATGTAAACTGGTACAACCACTTTGGAAATCAATCTGGCACTCCGAGGCAGATATCTAAAAGATGCTCAAGTATATAACAAGGACAGGTGCTGAGCCATGTTTGCAGCAGCCAGAAGCTGTAAAGAAAACTGCAGATGTCCTCAGCTGAGGAATGGATACAGAAATTTTGGTACATTTACACAACGGAATACTACTCAGCAGTTAAAAACAAGGAAATCATGAAATTTGCAGGCTAATCGTGGGATCTAGAAAAGATCATCTTGAGTGAGGTATCTCAGAAGCAGAAAGACACACAGGGCATTTACTCACTTATAAGTGGATATTAGACATATAATATAGGATAATCATACTAAAACTGTACACCTAAGCAGCTAATCAAGAAGGAGGGCTCTGGATGAGATGATCAATCCTCACTCAGAAAGGCAAACGAGATAGACATCAGAAGAGGGAGAAAACAGGGAACAGGATAGGAGCCTATCACAGAGGGCCTCTGAAAGACTCTACCCAGCAGGGTATCAAAACATATCCTGAGATTCATAGCCAAACTTTGGGCAGAATGCAGGGAATCTTATGAAAGAAGGGGAAGATAGTAAGACCTGGAGAAGACAGGAGTTCCACAAGGAGAGCAACAGAACCAAGGAATCTGGGCACAGGGGTCTTTTCTGAGACTGATACTCCAAACAAGGACCATGCATGGAGATAACTTAGAACCCCTCCATAGATACAGCCATGGCAGCTCAGAGTCCAAGATGATTTCCCAATAATAGGAACAGGGACTGTCTCTGACATGAACTCATGGGCTGGCTCTTTGATCATCTCTACCTGAGGGATGAGCAGCCTTACCAGTCCACAGAATAAGACAATGCAGCTAGTCCTTATGAGACCTGATAGACTAGGGTCAGATGGAAGGGAAGGAGGACCTCCCCTAATCATTGGACTTGGGGAGGGGCATAGCAGAAGAAGAGTGAGGGAGGGTGGGGTTGGGAGGGGATGAGGAGGGCCTACAGCTGGGATTAAAAGTGAATAAACTGCAATTAATAAAAATAAAATAAAAATTTAAAAAATAAAATAAAATTGGGGCAGATTTTAAGCTTGAAAAAAAGAATTAGTATAGTTTGGAGTTAATTTGAATTTTGCTTATTAAGATATATTCTCTATAGGTATCAAGGGTCCTTGAAATTATGTCTTCTACCTCTTGAGAGCTGACATTATAGGTTGGTATCACTGTACCTTGATTATTTGTTTTAAATGTGAATTTGTTATTATTCTATTTCTGATGCACTGTGTTGTGAAAGAATTTTTCTTAAAATTAAGGATCTCTTACAATTATAAATTTAATTTAAGTTATAGTGATATTCTAGAAGTAGTTTAAAACAATTCTTTTTATTTACTTTTAAAAATTATTTTATTTTTATTAATTACAGTTTATTCACTTTGTATCCCCCTTCTCTACCCATACCAAGTCCATTGATAAGGGAGGTCCTCCTCTGCTTTCCTCTGATCCTAGTCTATCAGGCCTCATTAGGAGTGGCTGCATTGTCTTTCTCTGTGTCCTGGTAAGGCTGCTTCCCCCCTCAGGGGGAGGTGTTCAAAGAGCAGGCCAATCAGTTCCTGTCAGAGACAGTCCCTGTCCTCATTACTATGGAACCTACTTGGACACTGAACTGTCATGTACTACTTCTGTGCAAGGGGTTCCAGGTCATCTCCATGAGTGGTCCTTGACTGGAGTATCAGTCTTTAAAGCAATTCTTTAGAAAATTCTGTGGTCTAATAAACTCCCTAACCACCATGTGAAAAATGCTGGGTCTAAGGTACTCTCCTCTTTCCAGATTATTTTCTCAACCAGTAGCATGCAGACCTTACTTTGGCCTGACAATGTTTAAATCAATACTCTCATGTTATTATTTCAGACAATGTGATAAGAGGAATAAATTTGTTTGAATATTAAGGGTGATCAAATTTTCAAGATTTATTATTATTATTGTGTGATCTATTGTCAACTATGTTGGCTCCAAGTATATTGGCTAAGTATCAAGTTGAAATTCAATTAAAACTATAGTTATGTGTTGCTTTGGATTTAGGGTCAGTCTTTCCTAGGATACAAATAGGAACATGGTCACCTAAGACAAGGCAAAGTATGTTAAAGACCTGATACCTCTTTAACAAGCAGGATACTGCTATTTGTCTCCAGAGCTGGCTAAGGATGTTACCCCTAAGGAGCATACAGAGTCAGCTGTCTTCCTGACTGTTTCCATTGGTTTGGACAGCTCTTCCTCTGGAGACATTTCTTTGCAAAAGTAGCTCTCCTCAACCTCTTTATCTATAGAGCTCTTGTGAGCTGCTCTTTCTGCTGCTCTGATTATTCAGCCACAACAAAGGAAGCTTCTCTAATTATAACAAGCAGACTTTGGCTTCTCCCTACTTATTATCATGATTATGAAATTCTCTACAGTTACTCCTTTCATGAAAACACTGTTTCTGTCACACTCCCAAAAGAAATAGTACTATTATGAGGTCATTACTGACATTTAAAAAGTTCAGAAGGGACTTTGGCTTTTTGTGTCTTTTCAAATTAGTTTAATAATTTGAAGCTTTTCTGTGGATAGAAAACACAGGTTACAGGGACCACCTCTGAGCCTGAGGATACAAATCAAAAAGCAGAAAACTGCAAGCAGAAGAGTGCTTCTCTTTGACTACAAGAATGTTGAATTTTTGCAAATTATTATAATTATAGTAAATGCATTCAAGAAGGTACATTCATGCAGTCACTCCCTGACTAATAATGGTTCTGAATAAAATTATAAAATTCATGAACACTGAAAGAACAGCCTTTCATTCCATGGGATTCCTTATATTGATTTATCTTCTGTCTCTCTCTATGCATTTGCACAAAGTATCTCCCAGGTTAGTGGAAACTATGGAAACCCAAGCAGAGATCATAATCTAAAATAGAAAAATAAGCAACCAATAAATTGTAGATTAAATTCATGCTGGCTGGTTTTAGGAAGAAGAAGAATAAAAGGAAAAAAGGGGAAAGAGCAGTATTAATGTGTCTGATCTAATATGATCAGTTTGGCTGGTTGCTAGAAACTGAGTTGTGAAATATTAATGCTGAAAAGAGAAACAGATACCATATTGTTATGCTTAAAAGTCAACTGTCCCCAAAGTCCCAGGTGCCTAAATACGTAGTCTACAGCTAATAGTGCTGGTGTGAGAGGTGCAGAACCTTTTGGACATGGAGCGTAGCTACTAGATATCAGACCACAGAGGCAAATTTGAGGACTATAGACGCAGCGAGTGCTTCTGGTCTGGTTTTCTGCTTCCCATTCAGCCAAAATGAAAGCCAGTTGAACTGCAAACTCTCCAGCCCAAAGTATCTCCTATACTTGATGCTTTCCCACCATAATGGGCTGTTCCCTTTGAACTCTAGGCCAAAATGAACCTTTCTTTTGTTTCTTCTGTTCAGTATTTGTCAAGGTGATGAGAAAAACAGCTAAAACATAATCTTTAGCTAAAAAAATACAAATATACGAAACAAACATTTATAAAGAAGAAAAAAATTAAATGTTAATATATAGGAATTTTTGATTGTGTGGATACTTTTTAAAATATATACTTGTAGAAGTGTATGTAAAGAAAAGGTAAATACTATAAATTAGAATATAAAATATTTTCACAAAGTAGAAAGATCAGCACACAAATTTAAAATGAGAATTTTAAGCTTCTAAAATATATGAAACCTATGCAAGTTGGTATCAGACTGTATTTATGGATTTCTGATATATATATATGTATATTTTCATCTTTCAGGCATATCAGATTTACCAACATAATCAATAAGAGGTACTTCCTAGAATTTTCTACTGACACCTGTTTCAAGTTCAGCAATCCTTTGGAAGACAGCAAATTCCCACCCATTTTTTTCCTTTCCAATCCCCAATTCCAAGCTTGCTCCAAATTCTTTGTCCTGCATTTCTAAATTTGCACTCCCTCAGACTTCCTATATAGCTGTATAGCTTCATAAAGAACTTAAAGAATGAAGGGTATTCATCCTCTAACTTCTTGAATCAACTCTACACTGATAAGAACACAAGTTCCATTAGGATACCAAGAACCACGTACTAGAAAATCTTTCCTGGAGGACAAAATTTGGTCTGAATTTCTACTTCATGTTGTGTTATCCACTTTCCAATCAATTAAACAACTTGAATTGCTATGTCTAAATTCCATAGTAATTAACCTTGTGCTCCCAGACATCTGCTCCTTTGGTAAAAAAGTGCTATGTTCATCTATGAATCGGGCCCAGGAAATATTAATTTATTCAAAATAATAGGAGAATGGAAGGTCTTAGGATTAAATTATAACTTCTTTTTTTTTTCTTTTCTTTTTAGGGGTGAATGTCCCTGGCGAGTTCATTTACACAGCCAACCATAGATAAGGAATTTTTCTACTAGGTTACACATGCTTTTGAAGCTACTTGGCTTCAGGCTTCTTGTCTCCAGCTTCAAGCTTGAGGCCCTCAGGGAGCTGACAATAGGCAGGGAAGGCCTCCCAGGGGCTGTTCAAGTCAAACTTGGGGAGTTCTTGTGCCAACTCCACTGGGTCAGCCACTACCCGCTTCACCTCGTTATCATAACATAGCCCAACAGAGCCAGAGAGAGAAAAGCCTTTCAGGAAAGGATGCCCCTCAAAGCCATAATCTGTCAGGATCCTTCCTAAGTCAGCGTGGTTAAAAAAGAAAATTCCAAACATGTTCCAGAACTTCCTCTCATATCAGCTTTGTGCACACTCAATTGGGTGTCAGCTCATTTGCATAGGTCTTCACATGGGTCCTTGAGTTGAAGTGCAGAGAAAGCAGGTTGTAGACAATCTAAATCGTTCTGCCTAGTCAGGGTATCCACTGCTGTCAAGTCAGCCAGTGATCTGAACTGTGCATTGGTGTGGTCCTTGAGGAAAGTCAGCATTGGGATGACTCCATCAAGACCTATACAGATTTCCAACTCATTAAAGCAGGTCACCTGAATTTGTTGGACATACTTGGGTAGGATTTCAGCCACATACTTTCCAAGTACTGAGAGCTGCTTATGGGCCACATCATTCCGTGATCCACAGTGGGGCATGTGTCAGCCACCCCGCTCTCCCTCCTCACTTGCTGCAACAGCACTGATGGTTGCCCAGGCCCCCTCGCTACGGAAGTAGCCGTCATGAGTCATGTCACCAGACCTTAGCTGTGGCAGCTGCTATGTTCCACAAGATTCCTATGAAGTAGCCAAATAATAACTTCTGATACAAATTCTACTGCTTGTAGGGCTTGAAGATAACAACACTATTCTCAACATTACTAAATTCTTAATGACACTGGTTTCAGAGAAACTGATGACCGTTATAACAAATTCTATGAAATATACATTACTGAAAAGTTGACAATAATGTTTACAGGCACTGAGACTCCCAGCGTTCAAATACCCTTGAGTTTGAGAAGGTAATAGCAGCTACTAAATTGATTTTTGTAATGTGACAAGCAAGCCGATATGAGTCAATTATTTGATGCTCCAATAGTATATTTTCCTATATCTCATCCTAAATAATGAAGATCTAGGAAAAAATTTCTTTGTTTTGGGAAAATGGTCAGTTGTCAAGGCAATTTGATAAAGCGTAAGAAGGCCCCATGCTCTGTACTCTCCATCTTGAGCTTCCTCATAGATTTTGAGCAAGGGACTGGGTACGTGTAACTGCTGTTGAAGAGTGCTGGCTAATCTGCATTATACAGAATCACTGCACATTATTGAATCAGCTGTTCCCAGACTTTTGTGACACACACTGAAGACTCAGAACAATTATTATGAGGACTACAAAAAACAAACAAACAAAAAAACCAAAACAAGCTAAGTACGTTGTGGTGGCACATGTTTTTGTTCCCAGCACTCAGGAGACAGAGGCAAGAGGATCTCTGTGAGTTCAAGGCCAGCCTGGTCTACAAAGAGAGTCCAGGACAGCCAAGGTTATACAGGAAAAAGAAGAAGAACAACAACAAGAAAAAGGAGGATGAGAAGAGGTGGATAAGAGAAAAAAAAAGAAAGAAAGCCGAAACGAAACAACAAGCTAGATAATGCTAGCTACCGTGGCTCCTCTAATCATCTAGAAAGAGGAGAGTATATTATAAGAAGGCAACAGAAACTACAGGAGATAAAAATCATTTTATCTTTTTATATTAAGGAAGATTTCTGAAGTTTTGAGACAAATAGTCTGCATCTGAGAGATTTTTAAAGGAAATATGGCCAGGGGAATATCACAGATTATAATCAGTAATCTCTCATACTATAAATTTAGTATGAATCTTGAACAAATCCATCAATAAGAAACCAAAGGGAAAATCATCATGTCTGACCCTAGGAGTGAATGAGAGCTCAGATGGGACCTCAGCAGCTTGCTCTTGTATGAGAGAAGATGTGAGGATACTAAACATGGCAAGCACTGAACACTGAACTCCATCACCAATGCTAGGGAATCTCAGTTGCTATTCCTGTCTGTGTAAAGGCAACAGTAAGAATACAGAGGAAGATCTTGAATCACTGAAATTGTTGTGTCTCTGGCTGCTTGGGATCAAAACCTATTTTGACCTGAGTGTTCCACAGTACCACAGTGCTTCAGGTTTCTCTGAGTTCTTAGCACAGGCTAATCTTTTCACGCTCAGGTCAGCAATTTGTTTGAGTACATGTGTATAGATTTTCAGCTACACTAGTTTTTAACTAGGCTTTATCCCTAATAAGTAGCCATTCTTGGCATATTATAGAAATGCATAGTTGCTCAAGACAATCCATACCCCTTGGGGAAAGTCTGTAATTTATGACAAAAGATATAAAGTTGTGCAGCATAGCAGAGCCTGGAGATTTATTCAAATTCTGTTTTGCTTCTTCTTTTTCTCCATCAAGGAAATAATTTTCAAGCTGGCAGATCTAGAACAAACATCATTAGGAGGGAATTGATGTACAAGATGGGTGCAGAGATAATAAGGGAGCACTTTACAGCTTTAATTTAAGCTTTCAGGCTCAGATAAATTATTTCCCAGGATAGTTAAATGACTTGCAGGTGTGATCAAGTAACTACTCCTGCTAAATCCTAAGAAAAGGCAGAAAAAGGAGCAGGCTCCAGAAGTATGGATGTGAGGAAGCATATTCAGATGTCTTACAGGTAACTATGCAAGTCAGAGGTGGCAGAAATGGATTCTAGGAAGTTATTGTGTGTGGCAGATTTGTTTTCTATTATTTTCCTTTGGAGACACAGAGGAACAGGATTTCATGTGCTTCAAGCTGGCTCAGAATTGAATTTTCAGTGTTGCTGATAACAATCTTGCATTCCTAATCTGCTTGCCTGAAGAGTGCCAGAATTATAGTGAACTTCCATGTCTGGTCAATTTCTTGAGAACGATGTAAGCAATCGACAAGTGGCTCCCTCTAATCCAGGGCACTATCTACATAGCTCAATTCTACTCTGAAGCTGCAAAGTCTCTTCCAGGGTATGCCCTTAGAAGGAAGTTCATGTTTGAAGTCAGCATAAATTTACTGAGAAGTAAACAGTCTGAGTCACATTATTGGTTTAACTACTCAGGTACTGTGAAAAGAACTCCAATAACAGCTAAAATCAGAATGATTCAACCTTTTATTTCTCTTGTGTCTTCATGGACGGTCTGGCTTCCCTTTTAGGTATCACTCCCACTCTAGAATTCAAGCTGCCCAAAGTGCCACCCATAAGAACACTGCCAGTTGTAGAGATAGTGAAATAGAGGTCATTTTGGGGAAAGGCAAAGACTTTCTCATTGTGTTCACCTGAGTAATACCTTCACATGAGCATATTTAAGTGGTCTAAAGAATGACCATGCCTACTCTGAAAGGAAAGGGAAATACCCTAAAGAAGTAAGAATAATGTGCTTTAAAGTGCCACTGATGTCCATAAGTATACTATTTGCAAAATGGAAGGAAGCTATAATAGCCTTCTGTAGAGATACAAAATTCCTATCATACTTTTTATGTGTCAAATGTCGTGCTACATTGTTTTTGTAAACCATATTAAATGTGATCCTAGGCTTCAGTTCTCCTTTGACGAGTAAGATACAATTCTGTTTGGGGTCAGGAAAAATGGCATATGTTTGATTAAATCAGCATAAACGTGCATGAATTTTTTAGCCTGATTTGAAAACAAAGCAAGATTCTCTACTTTTCATTCTATCATAAACACAGCTGAAAAATAAATTGTCTTACCTTATGCTATGCCTTTGAAAGTTGTACCTTCCCACTTGTGGCAGTTTGAATGAGAATGGCCCCAACAGGCTCATATATTTGAATGTCTAGTCCCTAACTGGTGAATTGTTCATTTAGGAAAGGACTAGGAGCTGTAGCCTTGTTGAAGTAGGTGTATCACTGGGGTAGGCTTTGAGTCTCATACCAGGCCCAGCCTTTCAATCTTTCTCTTCTCTTTCTTTCTCTGCCTGCTACCTGTGGCTCAGGATATAAACACTTCAGCTACTGATAATAAAAGACTAAGCTTCTGAAATTGAAAGCAAGTCCCCAACTAAATGCTTTCATTTATTAGGGTTGCCTTGGTCATTGTGCCTCTTCACAGCCACATAATAGTAACTAAGATACCACTATACTTGGAAACATTCTGGCTTGATTATTTAATTGGCTTTTGTCTTCAAAAGACAAACAGTCGTGAAAGGAGGCTTGTTCAGATAATATCTCTTGCCCCATCATTATTCATGAAGCAGAAGGTTCTACAAATTCTTAAGAGCAAGAAATATAATGAAAGTAAAATACAAGCCTGACTCTCTACAAACTGTCCTTAACAATATTTCAAAATGATAAATTTTATGATAGTGATGATTAATCTTGGTTTTCAACTTGACTACATCTGGAGTCAACTAAAAACCCAAGCAGCTGGGCATACCTGTTAGGGATTTTCTTTCATGCATCATTTGAGGTGGACAGATCCACCCGAAATCTAGACCACATCCCCTGGAGGAATAAAGGGCAGGGAAGAAAGAAGCTTTTCAATTTTGCCTTTTGGCCCTCAGTCTCACTGGCAACTTCATCTATCCTGCTGCTGAGATATTACTATCATTAGAACCCACTTTGGGGAGATTCCAATGTAGACTGAAGACCAGTTGAGGTGAGGCATTCCATCTTGTGAAATGAACAACTACTGGGTTCTTGGCCTTTCCATTATGAGGTAACCATTGTTGGATTCACCTGACCACAAACTGTAATCTACTCTAATAAATCTCCTTTATATATCCATAGATAGTAATTATAATATATTAACACATTATAGGTAATAAATTGATAGAAATATTAATATATTGCATTAAATATAGACTTGTTCTATTAGTTCTGTTCTTCTAAGAAATGAAGATTAAGTGAAATTTAAGTAGAATCAAATGCAGTAGCTGACACTAAATCTGTAATCAGTTGCAATTCCTGACTCTAATTAATGTTGATTAGCCATGCTTAACATTTACTCAACTTGCTATTTTGTGCTCTCTAAGGACAAGTTCATAAGGTGTTGTTCTTGATTCTCAGCATAACTTAAAGAGAAACTCCCACAATGTCTGGAGACCTTGATGTCCTGAAGATGAAGAAGGATGATGTCTGAAATTCCTAGCGAAAACAAACAAACAAACAAAACACTTAAGTGGCACCTTGTCCTCCAGCTGGAGTAGAAAAGGAAAACTTTTGGTCACTGCATTATAAGTCTGAAGAAGACCTAGTAACAGCTGTTGTTCACTTTTGTAACAAAGCTCAAGCTGATTTCTGCGTCCAGGAACACTACCCAGACAGCTGTGCTAAAGTTTGCTGCTGTCACTAGAGCCACTCCAATTTCTGGCTGCATTTCACCTGAGATCTTCACTAATCAGATCCAGGCAGCCTCTTGGGAGCTACCGTTTCTGGCTGTAACTGTTGCTGGGGGTGACCACCAGCTCCTCAAAAACATGTCTTGTGTCAATCTGCCCACCATGGCTCTCTATAACACAGGATTTTCTCTGAGCCAGGTGGACATTACCAACCTAGACAACAATGAATGAGCTCACTTGATGAGCCTGATGTGCTGAATGCTGGCCAGGGAAGTTCTCCTCCCTCCCTATCTCCTGTGAACATCCACGGAAGCTTATACTTGCTCTCTACTTCCACAGAGAGACCTGGAAGAGACTGGGGAAGAAGAGGGACTTATGCAAGGAAGACTGTGCCCAAAAAGAAACATCAGGGTGAATGAACTGAACAGGCTCTGGAGTTCACTGTTGCTCAGCCAGAGGGCAGTCTGGTCTGAAGGAGAGCAGGTGCCCTCTTCACCAATCCAGCAGTGCCCTACTGAAGACTGGTGTGCCCAGCCAGCCACTGATGACTAGTTAGCAGCTCCCAGGACACAGGCCTTTGGGTGGGCTGAAACCACCACAGAGTAGTCCTGAGCCTTTCTGCAGACACATGAGCAAAGGGAAAAAAGGTGGAAGGAAAACGAAGTTCCAAAAGCTAGAGGTAACAAACAAACAAACAAAAAGTCTGGCCTGGAAATCATATCAATGCCTTGCTTAGTCATCATCAGAGAAGCTTCCTCCGTCGGGCATGAGAACTAATACAGAGACCTACAACCAGACAATGTCAGAGAGTGAGAGACCTTGGAATAATCAGCCCTAAATAGGATTCCCCTATCAAATCCCTCTCCCCAGGGCTCAGTAAACCTAGTGTAATAGGAGGAAGAAAGAGCCAATAGGGATGAAAGACACCAAGGAAACAAGGCCTTCTAAACACAACAAGACTTACACACATACGAACTCACTAAAGCAGCATGCACAGTCCCAGCACTGAGAGAGGAAGCTGTCACATGCCCCCAGCCCTAACGCAGAAGGTATCTCCAATTGATAAACACTTGCAAATGAAAATTTAGTTTCCTCCAAAGGAATTGCTCTGGAGAAACAAACTAATCTTAAGGGTAGGCTAACTGCCCAGGAGTAGATGATCAACAGAAAATGAACTCAATGGCAGCTTTGAAGATCCTTTGTCTCATTATGTTGTGGCGGGGCTTTAAAGAATTATCTTATTTTTATTTTACCCTACATGTCCTTTGCACATATATTATGGTTTCCAGTTTAGTGTTTTAATCAGATTGTTGAGTGTGCAAATAAGTGGGTTTCTGCATCTATATGTTTCTTGTAACTTTCCTTGAGCTTCTTTTCTTCTGTTTGTTTTGTCCTATTCCAATGTATTAGTTTTTGTTCATTGCATTTTATTTTATTATTATCCAATAGAAGCTTATTTGTTTTCTGAGAAAAGACCGAAAGGGGGAATATTCAGATAACATGAGAGGTGGGGAGGAACTGAGGAAAAGAGGGAGTGGAACATAATTGGATATATTATATATTTAAAAATAAATATATACTCTTTTCAATAAAAGGAAAAAAATAAAACAAATCAAGAAAACAGTTACTCAATCATTTGAAAAATAACGCATAATCTATATGTTTTGATATTTGGGAAAATAATCACTGTTACAGGACTGAATTTGTTAAAGACTTATTTTATTATCTAGCTGTGTGTATGTGTATGTGTATGTGTATGTGTATGTGTATGTGTATGTGTAGGTGGCCTGTGTGTCTGTATATGGATGAAGAAAGTTGCTGGTAGAGGTGAAAAAAGTCAGAAAAATCAGAGCCAGTAAGTTGTAAAGAAACTTTTGCTGTAATACTTTTTCTTAAAGTTTCTTTTATTTAAAATATGTTTATTTTTCTTAAACTTTTAAGTTTGATGGTTATCTTACTACTGATATTAAATATAGTAGACGGAAAAATAAGCCCTGTTTTTTCACTGTTGTATGATTTACTATTTGTATCTGACAAAGGCTTTTTTGTTGTTTATTTTTGTTTTATTATTATTAATTACACTTTATTCACTTTGTATCCCCCCATAAACCCCTCCCTCCTCCCCTCCCAATCCCACCTCCCTCCCCCTTCTCCATATATGCCCCTCCCCAAATCAAGGGATTGGGTTTGTAATCTCCCTGAGGGCTACTTGACATTCCTTAGAGGATCTGGTGTTCCCCAGAACAGGCTGAGAGGAACTCAGCTGAGAAAGGGAATCCTTTCACTTGTAATGAGCTCAGAAGGTATCCAGAAATGCCAGACTTCCACCTTAGCAGCAGGGTCCAACACTGTAGGCCAGAGATTGAGCTTGTCCTCTAAAAACACATGGAGTTTACATCAGGGAGATACTTTTGAAAAGATAAACTAAGTGATTTTCGTAGGCAATTTAAATCTTGGATGTCTGAAGCTTTTGTACTAATTTCATGCCTTGTGATTAAAAACAGAAATCTTTACTATCTTGACCCTCCACTCTATGTCCCATAGTGTCAACATCCAAGTGCTTTTTACTTCCCTGTAGACTTGAGGCCCATATGTAATGTCAGCACAGTCTATCATGGCCCTTATATTTGTGTGAACTTGATTTTTAACTCTAAGGTGTTGAAAATTATTTCTTCTGATTGAGAGTTAAAATAAATAGCAGGAAAAATTAGTGTCATACTCAAGTCCCACCTGAGCCTTTTTAATTTTTTTTAATTTTTTTTAATTTTTTTTAAATTTTAACATTTTAATTTTATATTAATCACAGGTTATGTACTCTGTATCCCAGCCGTAACCCCCTCCCGCATTCCCTCCTTATTCCCCCCTTCCCTCACTCATCTCTTCCCTGCCTCTTTCCAAGTCCACTGATAGGGGAGGACCTTCTCCCCTTCCATCTAACTCTAGCTTATCAGGTCTCTTCAGGAATGGCTGCAATGTTCTCTTCTGTGGCCTAGCAAGGCTGCTCTTCCCTTGGGGGGTGGGGAGGTCAAAGAGCCCGCCATTGAGTTCATATCCAAAATAGTCCCTGTTCTCCAGACAAAGGCTTCTTTACCTGTACATTAGTGATATAGAATCTCACTGAAAAAGAAACTAAATACAGAATTCTATAACTGGAAAATTAGAACAGCATATGTTGTTAACTAAATAAATACTTATAATTTATGAATTATTCCTTAAATGGTTTATCTGTCCAACAAAAAGCTAGCCAATTGTTCTAAAGGCAGAGTGAAAGGAAAGAAACTATGTGAAGATGTTTGAAAATTTCAAAACACTGTGGTATTGTAGATGTATCCGTTGGGACTGGGATCCATAATTCTGAATTTGATTGGTTGTGGTTTTCTGTAATGGTCTCTATCTTTTGCTTCTGTTTAGAAGTTTTCTTGTTGAGGGGTAAGAACTACATTTATCTATGGGTACAAGAAAAATATGTAAAATGTTGTTTGAGATAATTCAGGGTTAGTAATTGTTGGCTATCCCCTAAGATCCATGACTTTACCAGGCCTGGATAGTTAGCATACCTTCTCTATTGTTGAACAGGACACTCATAAATTTTACCAACACAACTCCTTAAACATGAACTCAACAAGTACAAAAACAAAAATGTAGTAAAGTGGAAAGGGAAAACCCCGTAAGGCCTCAACCCTACACAGAGAACTACAGAAAGTAAGGAATGCTGACAGTGAGAGAAATAGTCTTCCCAAGGGAAGAGTACACCAAGCAGCTATCCAATTTTGAATGTGTATGTATGTACATATAGGAATATAACAACAGCTAACAAAAAAAGAGGATGTGAATTTGAAATAGAGCCAAGAAGTTTATGTGAAAAAGGTTGAAACCTTGATAAAATAATGTGAAAAAGAATAGTTGTTAAACTTGATCTATAAGAAACAGAAATTTTCTAGACCTAGATTCCAAGAAAATGTAGAAGAAGAGAGGAAATCCATAGTGCTCTATGAAAGTTGTGTACTGCAGTATATATTTCATTTTCATTCTATAATTTAGGCCTACCTGCTAACATCACTGATAACACCTTATTTTCATGCCAGGCTTTATTTTTTATTTTATTATCTGACATAATATGAAATGTTGAATGTTTACAAATTCACATAAGAGGTGAGATGTGCAGTGTTCTACCAAAAGGAACTTTCCTTTTTCTTTTTTTTTTTTTTTGAATAATATAATTTTTTATTTATTTTTATATCAATCACAGGTTAGGTACTTTGCACCCCAGGCATAACACCCTCCCTCTTTCCCTCCCACTCTCCCCATCCCTCGCTCATCTCTTCCCCACCCAATCCAAGTCCACCTACAGGGGAGGATCTCCTCCCCTTCCATCCGACCCAGTTCATCTTCTCTCCTCAGGGCTGGCTACAATGTCCTCCCCTGGGATCAGGCCGGGATATTACTCCCTGGCATGTATGGGGGAGAGTCAAAGAGCCAGCCATCAAGTTCATGACTGAAACATTTCCTGTTCCCCTTACTAGGGTCTTCAGTTGGACGCCGAGCTACCATGGGCCACTTCTGAGCTTGGGTTCTAGGCCATATACATACATGGTCCTTGGTTGGAGAAACTGTCTCACACAAGACCCCTGTGCCCTGCTCAGTTTGGTCTTTGTGGAGCTCTT
>CM053764.1:31646738-31664697 GCA_028658305.1 Pachyuromys duprasi
TATAGTCTATAAAGTTGCAAATCGAGCTTTGAATACTGCCATCTTTTGAGATGATTTTTGTAAGGAATAAAAAAGAGGCAGATGTGGAAGCAGAGAAATACTGAAAAGTACAAAAAAATGGGCCACAATTTAATTATTTCATGTTTGTGCTGTTATTGAAATTAAGTACAATGTTTTGACATTTAATACTTTAACATTGCAGTATTTATATCAAAAATTAGTTTGGATGTAACCCCCAAAATATAAACTGGAAAGTGTTTCTATAATGTGAGAGACAGGCCTGAGTCATCACCTCTTCCTCCTCCCACAGGGCTTCCATCTGCCCCCTACCCTAGGTTGCTCTGTATTGTGGAATTCAGTTGCTTTTAAAGAGGGGGCTCATTAATAACCCTTTTTCTCATGGCTCTGGCATTGAGGTATTGTGCAGCCTCACAGAATTCTCGTCTGTGGAGAAAATGAATTCTTCTTTTGATATCCATACTATTTCGTGAGATTTGAGCAAAGTGTGCAAGTAGGGACTTGGAGGAGACCAGAGAAATCTGCAAATGTCTATTCAAATTTTTGGCATGGGTGGTTGTGGCAGGATAATTCTTGCTATTTAGACTATTCCAGATTTTCATTGATTGATAATACATAGAAAATGAATTATTAATTTGTAATGTAACATTCTACCAATATTAGCAACTACACAAAATGTGTAGGCATTTGAAAAACTGGTTCTAAAGTTAACTACAAAATAGAATATACAAAAATTCATAAATGTGAAAAATGTAAAGGATGTTTTGGATAAAGTAGTGTGAGGGCATAATAAGGAGACAGAAAAAAGAAAAACAAAGGTAAGAAGTGGGATGTGACTTATAAACATTTAGACCAACTGTAAAGATAAAATAGAGTGATGCTAGACAAGACCATTTAGATTAGTGAGATGTATAAAGAATACAAAATGGATAAAGAATAGGATTATAGTACAAGGGGTATTTCTTGATATAGGAAAATGGTTATTAAACAAATGGTTATAGGACAAGTAAAGAGAGCTCTATGATAGTGTTATATATACACCCTAAATTTATTACATAGAAATATAATTTCAGTGAAATTTTTACATAAAGCCATGAAAGGAGTAAAATAAAGTGAGATGGAATAAAATTGGCACTGAGAAGTACCATGGAATGCTCAGCACCGAATGATACACTCACATCACTGCAGGACTCAGGGATCTTCATAAAAGATGATAGGAGCAGAGGAAGTAGATGACCACAAGGAAACAGTATTTCCCAGATACAACAGGCAGTTTCACATTTGAACTGTCAGTGGCTTTGATAGGAGGCACAAACTCTAGCCAGACAAAATCCCAACACAGAGAGGGAACATTGGGAAAAGAGTAGTTTTTTTTAATTCTTTATTTATTACAATTTATTCACTTTGTATCCTAGCTGTAGCGCCCTCCCTCATCTCCTCCTAGTCCCACCTTCCCTCCATCTTCTCCTCCTACCCCCCTTCCCTAGATCACTGATGGGGAGGTCTTCCTCCCTTTCTATCTGACCCTAGCCTATTAGGTCTCATTAGGACTAGCTGCATCATCTTCCTCTGTGGCCTGTGTTTTTTATTTTCAATGATGTGATCATTGGTAGTTTGACCATACCAAGGTAGATCTGTCTCTCAAGACTAACTGGGCAGCAAAATCAGGACTCGGAGAGAAAGAAAACTAATACAAAACAGACAAAATATCAAAGCTGGGTAGGAAGTGAGGAAAAAATAAAGAGGAGGGCATGGGGCAGAGTTTGATGGTAAGTATGATCAAATACATTGTCTGAATTTCTTAAATAATTAATTATTGTTTAAAAGAGAAGTATATTTTAAATCAGGAAACAAAACCAGAGAATTAGTAGTTAAAAAATATTTAGAATGACCATAACAATAACAAAAATGTATGTCAAAACTCAGCAATCCCAAAAAATACTACTTTGTTTTGTTTTGTTTATTGAGACAGGGTTTCTCTGTGTAGCTTTGGCTTTCCTGGGCTTACTTTTTAGACCAGGCTGGCCTCAAACTCACAGCAATCCATGCACTTCTGATTCCACAAAGGCTGGGATTACAGGTGTGTGCAACACCAAGCCTGGCCACAACTACATTTTCTTTAATCTTGGGGAAAATGCCTACAACTCACTTAAAAGTTATGTAGAAGGAAAGACTATAAACAAACAGGATGAACAGCACACAGAAAAATGGGCAGATAAGTAAATACCATACTCCTAGATAAATAAATTTTTTATAAAAATGATGGTCAATCTCTCTTATTTTAAGATAGAGGCACATTAAAGAAATATTAACCTTGTCATCATTGATTTCCTTATCAAAGATTAAAACAGTTCTCAATGGAAAGAAATATAAAATATTAGCTAGTATTATATGACTTGCCAATATACACCTAGAATTATTAATATTATCTAAGAAATTAATAAATTGATAACAGCCAATAAAATATTAACTATTATTATATGACTTGCCAATATTACCTAGAATTAGGGATTCTATAACACACATCCAAATGGATAAATGTATCTTCTTTTTCCTTGAAATCCTTCTAAAAATTTTATCTGGTATAATCTTTACTTGTGTGAAATGACTGCCGTAAAGCTATTGACTATCCCACTTTGCAGTTCATGAAGGAACTCATGAATATGGAGGTTATTTAAATTACACTAAATACAAACAAGTGAATGTTTTTTACCAATTGAAAATAAGAATGAAATTTGCATATAGCCCACATAGAAGATGTCTTAGTCACTGTTTTATTGCTGTGACGAAACATCATGAATAAGGGAACTCTTATAAGGGAAATAATTCAGTTAGGAACTTGCTTACAGATTCAAGGCTTAGTTCATTACCATGGTGGTAGCTTCAAGAACACAAGAAAGGGATTGTGGGATATTCTGTGGCTAAGAAAAGCTACTGAGGCCAGGTGTGTGTCAGAGGTGTCCCTCCAAGGAGGCACAGAGAATCCATTTCCTAAAGCTGTGAACATGAAGGCTGGATTATGTTAGAGACTCCAAGGTATTGGAGGTGCCAGGGTTGTGGAATACTTGCCATGGAGAGCGGCAGATTGGTTTTAGAACTGCCTAAGAGAAAGAAATGAGTTGCAGGAGAGGCAAATTCATAACCAGATAAAGTATCTACTTCACTAAGGACAAGGTGTTATCTTTTCACTAAGGACAAGGTGTTATCTTTTCCACGGAAGAAGTGGTTCGATGTAGTCAACCTGCCACCAGGGAACTGGCTGGTCGTCCAGGGAAGTGATACCATGTCTGGGGTTCTGGGATCTTAGTTTCAGGGGCTGAGTCCAGTATCATCATGGCAATGATCATGAAGGCTGGCAGACATGATGTTTGAGAAGTAGATAAGAGCTACATCCTGATCCACAGGCTGAGGGGGGGGGGAGACTGGGGTTAACATAGGCTTTTGAAACGTCAAAGCCCATCCCCAGTGATGCAATTTCTCCAAAAAGTCCACAGCTCCTAATCCTTCCTAAATAGTGCTAGTCCCAGGTGTCTAAGCTTCCAAAAATATGAGCTATGTGGCCATTCTCATTCAAACCATCACAGAAGATAAAATGATAATCATAGAGTGAAAAACAATGATGTAGCAAGAGAGTATTTATAATGTACTATGATTTGGGATAGGAGAGAAATGAAAAAGTATTACGTATGTACACTACATACCCTTTTATATAGAGAGACCACCTCTGAAATTGGCAGCCAGAATAGCTTCTGTGCAAAGAACAGGTGGCTGTGGGCTGCAGTGAAAGAGATGCCTGCATCTTTGCTTTACATTTCAGCTTTGCTGTCATGGGAGTTTTCTACTTTTCAGAAAAATTTTTAATGCTTAATGTTTAAGAGAAAGAAAAGGAGTCCTGGGGAGATGTTTATGTATTACGACCAAATGTCAGGTGTGAGCATGAAGACAAGTGCCAAAGCTTTTTGCAGACCAACTTTATGTTTGGAGACCTTTGGGAAATGGTGATTGAATAAGGATCTAAACTGGATCTTGACTTGAAAGACTCACTATTTTTTTTTCTGTGGTTCTCACTTATTCTACTCAGAGCTGAGATTTGTTTGGAAGCCTTGAGATGGACGGCAGGGTACCCAGCAAAATCCTCGAAGGGCTCAGCTGTTCCCAGTTTCTATGTGGGCCCATAATCCTACATGGGGAATTGGAAGCCTGTAGCTGTTTTTATTGCTTGGATTTTAAGTATAAACGCGCATTGCTGCATTCAAGAAGGCAAAATTTGCATGGTTGCTTTTAAGCCACGCAACCATCCAAGAGATTGGGATTGCAATTTCATCAGAGGAACCACCTTTATTCCCAGGGCATCATCTTCCCTGTTTATATAGATAGGACACTTCCAAAGTCCAGAGTTCTGCTGATCTAAGAACTCTCAATCTCCCTGGCAGAAGAGGAGAGGATGAATTGGGGATGTGCTAAAATGTACACTCTCTGGGTTTTCTTATTCTCAATTCTGGAGGGGCTAAGAGGTATATTGAGTAAAAGTAAGTTATATGTAGTTTTCCTTCAGTATACAGGGAGTTGAAGCACCTAGGCAACGCCTCAAAATAAGACTTACAGCTTTTAAAGTCTTTAGTATCTGTTTGCATCGTCAGCCTTTTACATTTCCTGCTCATAAGCTTCAGTCATACAGTGAATTTTCCCCAGCTCTTTTCTCTTATGCTTCCTTCTGATTTCTTTTCCATCTTCCGTCATTATATAACAGTTTTGCCATTCATTTCCTTTCATTTCTTCAGTGTCCAATTTATTTAGGAGGAAAAAATTAACATGATCTTAAATGGATTACTAAAATTACAAATAAATGTGCTAATGTTATACTTTTTTACACAACATATATACATTAAAATAGGGTTGCATGACCACAAGAAAACTCACATGGTCAACTAATCTGGGCTCATAGAGCCTTACAAAGACTGAACCAACAATCAGAAAGCTTTCACGGGCCTGACGGAAGCCCATTGCATACATGTTGTGGTTGTGTGGCTTGGCCTTCATGTGGAACTCCTAGCAGTGGGAATGGGAGGGGCTCTCTCTGACTTTGCTGTGTGCTGTTGGGACTCTTTTCCTCTGGGTTGCCTCCTCTAGCCTTAATATGAGGGGAGGTGCCTAGTCTTATTGCAACTTGGTATGCCTTATTTGGTTGTTATCTATGAGAAGCTTGTTCTTTTCTGGAGGGATATGGAGGGGGAGTGGAGGTGAGCTGGAGAGGAGGGACTAGGATGGGAGAAGGAAAGGTAAACTGGTCGGACACAACATGTGACAGAAGAAAAGCCATCATCTGGAGATTTAATTACTTATCTTAAAGTGTTTGTAAAGCATGTGGTAGATTACTTCTACCATATGGTTGTTAACAAAAGGATTTCCCATGAACCTCAAATTCATCCTGCAGCAGGGATGACAGGCATGTTCATTTACAGGTGCACTGTTGGTACACAGAGGCTCTAAGTCAGTAGCTACCCCAGCATCACACAGTAAATGCAGAATAAGAACTACTGACTCCTATTTTGGTTTTCTAGTTGGCATATCTGGCATATTGAGAAACAGGTTTTAGCTAAATGCATAAACATGGATACAAAATTAAAGTGTCCCGTGGATATATATGCTGTGGCCTACAAGAGACAAAGGTGACTGTAGGGAAAGGGATAAAGATTCTATTGAAAATTAAGGTTACTGGGCTACTAATCTCTACAAATAAGAGGCAGAAAGTCTAATGCACAAGACATTGTGGGAATCTGAATATTCTTTTATAATGTAGATACCTGCCATTAAGATCCTAAAGTGCTTCTGCCTCTGGTGTGGGCTCATAGGGTGTTATTTCAAGACTTTCCATGGCAGTGTTCTCAGCAGGATTTCCTTTTCGTTCATTACTGGTATTGAATGGATCCTTGTGTCAAGCCTGAAGATGGCATTGCTCCTGCTGCCTAATGCTTCATACGACTTTATGAGCAGGTTCTATTTTCTTCTTCCTCTGGCCCCATAATACCCTTTTCTGTGTTAATTCTTGATTGTTAGATACATTCATTTAGTCATATAGTCACAGTGAACTAGTTTATACATGGATGGTTCATGAACTTCCTTTATACCATTTTATAAGAAGCCTCTCTCCCCTTATTCCAAAACCCAGATGATGATTTTTCCTAAACCTATATGTTTATCTGTTGAGAATGTCATATAACTGTAATCAAACTGTCTTTGTTATCTTGAGTTATATTTTATATACTTAGCATTGTGGAAGTTTTTATAGCATTGTTGAAAATAATTTACTATGAATGTGTGGTTTGGGGTGATCTGTTAAACTCTATTCATGTGCTAAGTTCTTTTGAAAGCTCTTTGTGGCTTTGAAAAATTCACCTTCTAACATGTAACTTAATGTATTGTATCTAATAGTCACTTTGTGTAACTGTCTTGATTCTATTACTCCAGATAAATTGAATGTGGTCTGTAATGTATAGTGTACTTCCTATCTTCAAAACTGTAAGTCCAAAGTCATGATGAGAAAAGATGACAAAGATATAAAGAATGTTTGGTTTCAAACCACAGTCTTGTTATCACCCTGTTTGTTTGCTTGTTTGCTTGTTTGTTTGTTTTTTTGCTTCGGGGGAAAACTTGTTGGTAGGATGGATAGAAGGAAGTAAATAGTTTCCCCTTTTATTTCTAGAAGAATGAATATAGATGTGCACAAAGTAAGGATAATTCAATTTATCAGATATTGTACCAGAATGTTTTATCTTTTATCGCAAGAACAAATAGCAAAACAACCAGGTTCACATGGCATCTCTTCTGCAAAAGGCAATAAAACAACTTGCTAAAAGAAACTCATAGAGATTAGAGTTACATAGTATTTTCAGGCGAATGTGAATCTACTTCTGAATTCTATATTAAAATATCATAGGATTTAAAGCAAAATGGATCTTGATTTATATGTATATAAAATATATAATTGAATTAATATACAGAAATAGTAACAACTATGAGAATTTAGTGTTCATGTCCTGAAGTTATGAGTGGAGACAAACTGGATCTCTGGTGTGTGATGGCAGAGAACCTCTGGCCTCAAGCCCCTGCTCTAAGCTGCCTTAGTTGTGGCAGGCTAAAGATCAAGTGACCTTTACTTGGGATGAAAGGCATACTAAGTTCATCAAATGACTTATGTTTTATCTGGTAGGATAGATATTACACTGTGCTGGCATTTGCAGAAATGCACAAATAATTTCAACTATGGCTGTTATGCAGGAGAATTTCTATTACCCACTGCCTTGGTGTGATAAATCTTATCCACACTCTTGTTCTCACAGGCTTGTATCAACATTTCCTGAGATACACACCGGAATTTTTTCTGTTATTGGGAAAGGTCACCTCGTGATGACTAATAATGTACCCACATGGTGAATATGATTTGTGGTGGTCACACATTACCAAACCAACTGCCATTTTCAGCAAAAGTAGTCAAGTAAGTTTACAGCTACTGACAATCAAGGAATAAAAGGATGAGGTGGCTTTCCAGAAGTCTTTATATATCCTGTCATGTAGGCAAGGCTGAGAGTATTTCATCTCTCCAGTTTCTTTCAAATCTACTCATCATAATCTTTTTCATTTTGAAGTATTTTTGTCTTATTTTTCTCCTGCCATCAATCATAGAAATGAAAAGCACATGTTCTGGAGCTGCATTTGACACTGTGTTCCTATCCAAGAATAGCACTGGAGAGTTTCCTAAGATCAACATGAAAAAACGCAAAGATTACCATAACACTTGAGTTACAAAGTACAAGCACAATTCTTCTTATAAATCATTTTACTACAGAAAAATTTAAAAATAAAGTACATAAAAGACATCCTATATTACCCAATTATCTATTCTGCAGATCTTTCATCAGTCTTAGTTATTTTTGCCTCTTTTACTAAAAGATATCTTTTTTCTAGTGGACTTCTAAGTAAATGTTTGAACTTCTTTCAGAATTAATATATTTCTTTAACATAATATTTTTAAAGTATATAATTACAGTACCATGATCATGCCGGACAAATTATTAATAATTTTATATGAACTAATACCTAGTGCATGGTTATACATTCCAATTCTCAGAAAATAGCTCTTTATAGTTGATACGAATTTAAAAACTAATTATACTCGTCACATTTGATTGATATCTGTCTTAATCTTCTAATTTGAAATGTATTCTATCTTCCTGCTCTCTCTCTCTTGTTAAAAATCCTGTAACCAAACTGTTGGCTATTTGCCATGCATAATTTCATAAGTCTAGCTGATTGATATTTTTACGTGTCTGTTAGCATACTTATTTAGACTGATTTGCTGTACATAGTGAGTGGATCTAGAAGCTAGATTAGATTTAGGTATAGAGAGTTCTTTTTAGTTTGTTTTATTTACGTGTAGTTCTTCATCACAACAGGAGACATATACTGTTTGATTTTCTCACAGTTTTTGATATTCAAATCAATAATAAAACTCAGTTTAATCCATCTATTATAATATTGCTATCATTATCAAATTTACCTGTTTTATCAGTCATTCTTGATTGTTGTGTACATTGTACTAGAGTTTGAAAAAAGGTACATTTTCTAATTCTATCCCTTTTCTATTTCTTAATTAAATTTCTGCTACAGGTAGTTCTCAAATACTATTATTTAATTTTACTTGCCATAAAATATATAACAGTTACTCAAAGTAAAGGCAATAATTTTATAATACAAAGCAAGAAATATGCAAGCATATTTTTAGTATTTTTTGGAAAATAATTATAACATCGATTCAATTCAATTATGAAGAATGCATGACAGTCTTGAGAAAAGCAATCCCACTATTTAGGATGTATTTTGTGATATTAACAGTAAGGGAATATAAATAAATATAATATTAGACACAGCATTTTGTCTGTTAAAAGTTGATCAACATTCATTAGTATAAATTCCCGCTAGATTATAAAATATATGAAGACAGAATATTTTTAACTATTGGACTTGCAAAACCTAGAATTATGTTTGGCATACTGTATGTTTTAGGCTAACATTTCTTGTATCAGTTCTGAATTATGATTGAGATAATTCAAAAAATGATTTAGTTAAAAGCAAACATATCAAGAGAAAAGAGAATGGTAGAAACAATCTACCTTTGGTTATCACTCACTGTTATTTTATTAAATATATTATTATTAGGATGAAGATAAATATATTTGAAAATTGAATGCAGAGTCTTAAAGATCTTACAATATCATATTTTTTTTTAATTAAGAAAAAGTACCCTGGATTTAGGTATGTTTGTCTTCTCTGTCTTCTATGACAACTCCCTTTTCTCTACTGTGGCTATTAAGTAATATAACAGATAATGCTTACTGTTTCTCCTTCAGTGAGTTCATTGAAGTACAATGTCAACACTCGCATAAATCCCTCCACACATACACACTCATGCACGATACACAAATAACATCACAAACCACCACCATTTTGACTTTTAGTCCTTATTCTGGGTCTTCCTTCCATGTATCTGAAGTCAAGTTCTGAAGAGAATTCCAATGTAGGTTCAGTAAGTTGCATAAAATTTATTTCTGGCAATAATATTATTTTCTAATCTATTGAGTTAAAATCTTATTGCCACTCTGTGCCCTCTATTAGCTGTCACCTACAATTAATCACTAATTCCATTGGCTTGACTGCCTTAGTCTCTTGCAATGGTCTCTTCAGTTATAGCACAGTGGTACCTTTTCACATACTTTTCTGACGACTGATCATAAAAAAAAAAAGCTCTGTAGCTTTTCATATTCCAATCAATTCTATCTATTAATTCCAGATTAATCTTCCTAATGGAGAACTGTAAGTGTATAAGCTTCCTGATCACAGAACTCAATAGTTATTACTGGATTCTGCTCAAACTACTTTTCTTGACATTTGTTACTGACTTCTTTATTATGTATGACCTTATGGCTCTCCTAAGTGAGTTACTTTTCACTTTACAAATATCTTCCAAGATTTTCATTGTTTAAAAATTTATTTATTTTTATATTAATCACAGGTTATGTACTTTGTATCCCAGGCGTAGCCCTCTCCCTCAATCCCTCCCACTCTCCCCATCCCTCCCTCATCTCCTTCCTGCTCCTTTCCAAGTCCACTGATAGGGGAAGACGTCCTCCCCTTCCATCTGACCCTAGCTTATCAGGTCTCTTCAGGGCTGACTTCAATGACCTCTTCTGGGATCTAGCTAGGCTGTTCCTCCCTTCGGGGGAGGGTAGTCTATGAGCCAGCCATTGAGTTCATGACAGAAATAGTCCCTGTTCCCCTTACTAGGATACCCACTTGGATACTGAGCTACAGTGAGCTATATCTGAGCAGGGGTTCTAGGTTATATCCATACATGGTCCTTGGTTGGAGAAACAGTCTCATATAAGACCCCTGTGCCCCAATCTACTTGGTCTTTGTGGAGCTCTTGTCCTCTCCAAGTCATACTAACTCCCCTTTCTTTCATATGATTCCCTGTACTCTGCTGAAGGTTTGGTTGTGAGTCTTAATATCTTCTTTGATACATTGCTAGGTAGAGTCTTTCAGAGACCCTCTGTGGTAGGCTCCTGTCCTGTTGCTTGTTTTCTCCTACATTCAATGTCCATTCCATTTGTCTATATAATCAAGGATTGATCATCTTACCCTGGGTCCTTTATTGTTTATTTTCTTTAGGTGTGTAGATTTCAGTATGTTTATCCTATCTTATAGGTCTATAAAGTGAGTATATACCATGTGTTTCTTTCTGCCTTTGGAATACCTCACTCAGAATGATCATTTCCAGGTCCTACCATTTGCCTGCAAATTTCATGATTTCCTCCTTTTTAATTGCTGAATAGTAGTCCATTGTGTAAAAGTACCATGATTTCTGTATCCATTCCTCGACTGAGGGACATTTGGGTTGTTTCCAGGTTCTGGCTATTGCAAATAAAACTGTTACAAACATGGTTGAACAAATGTCCTTGTGTACTTGAGCATCTTTTGGATATATGTCTAAGAGTGGTATAGCTGGATATTGAGGAATCACTATCCCTAATTGTCTAAGAATACACCAAATTTATTTCCAGAGTAGTTGTACAAGTTTGCATTCCCATCAGCAATGGAGGAGGGTTCCCCTTTCTCCACATACTCTCCAGCATGTGTTGTCACTTGAGTGTTTGATCTTAGCCATTCTGATGGGTATAAGGTGCAGTGTCTGGGTCATTTTTATTTGCATCTCCCTGATGGCTAAGGATGTTGAACATTTCTTTAAGTGTTTTTCTGCCATTCTACAATCCTCTACTGAGAGTTTTCTGTTTAGCTCCATACCCCATTTTTTAAAATTGGATTACTTGATTTGTTGCTTTTTAATTTCTTGAGTTTTTTTATATATACTGGATATTAGCCCTTTGTCAGATGTAGGGTTGGTAAAGATCCTTTTTCAGTCTGTAGGCTGTCGTTTTGTTTTGATGACAGTGCCTTTTGCTTTACAGAAGCTTTTCAGTTTCATGAGTTCCCATTTCCATCTTTCCATTTCCAATTGGAATGTTTTCTTTCCACAACTTTTCAAAGCATCCATGTCCACAAATTCCCAATCTGTCTAGATGCACAAATTCCACATTTTCCCAGGAAACTATCTTCTTTATTTCTTCCTTATGTTGACTTATTCTTGTTTTTTAAATTCAGGTACCATTTTTGATACTTTTCATAAAATAGTTATGATATATGAGCTTATATTGTAACATTTTTTTCAGGGGTGATACTTTTATTACACATAGGTGTGTGCAGTAAAAGATGTTTAGACCTCCCATGAATGCCTGAAAGCCTACAGTTCTGATTCCTATGCAGAATAGCTTTTTTCCTATCTGGGTTACAGCATTTATATGTAGTATTAATTTGTTCTAGTTCATGCTCTCACTTCTCTTTTGTATCACAATTCTTGAGTTTTGGAGTCATTATTAAACAATATAAGGGCTACTTGAACACAAGCCCTGCAATGCTCTGTCAGTTAATGATAACCAGAGATAAAATACAGCATGAATATTTGAGACAAAGGAAAGAGTCACCTTCTGAGCAAGTGAAATGGAACAGCACCTCTTACCACAGTAATCAGGACTTTTTCTTTCAGCGACTGAGACCATGGGAACTGAAGCTGCATATAATGGGAGAGTGCAATTTTTATTGCATATCTCCCTTCAGAAAGACACCGGATTCTTAGATATCTTTATTATCTTTTATCCTTTCCACATAAAAAAACTGCACAGTATGTTATAGAATTATCGTTAACAAGTTGTGGTAATTCTGAAAAAAATAAAAGCTATCATTTTATATTGACTGAAATAGTCACATTTGTGTGGCCACTGTGTTGCTTTTGATTGAGTGTTATCAAACACTCATCTTTATAGGGCAGTTAAATAAAAATATATGACAGTGCTGAATGCAAGAACATCATAAAGGAAATGGACTATATACAATTTAAATTAAGCTTTCAGAAATGTATTCTTACTAAATAATATTTTATCCAATCTATGGCATTGATATAAAAAAATTCAAGAGATGATGAAGGATTTATTCAACCAAACAAATTTCTTTCAGAAAGTGTAATATTATAAGCAGTTCTTTAGTCTCAAGCATGGGTAAGGCCCATGACTGGTATTTCTCTTCTACCACCTTTTTGTCTTCTATCCTCCTACTGACTGTTGCTCAGAATGATAGGCCAAGGACTGTGCTAGGATCCTCTCTAGACAGATTTGTGTTCTGTCTATTTTATTCTCCCAAACAAATAAATGCTTTAGGTTGTTTAGATTTTCAAAAGAATTCATTGTTGTTCTTGGGTAATAGAGTTAAGAAGGTTTCACTGTACCATAATCCCTTTGAGTTTAAGTTACACTGGCCCAGCACTTCCCACCCCATCATGGATTTTATATAATCAAGAACTCTGAAAATGAAAACAATTGAGCTCTGTCTCATTCACTGAATATTTTGGGAAGGAGAGCTAAACAAATTTATCATGCCTTGATGATGAAGCATGATATAAAATGAAGCATTCAGAAGAATGCTTTTTTTCTTAATGACATCATTCCAATGAGACAGTTGACTCTTGGTAAAGCATACAGTTTCTATGAGCCTCGAGCTCTTTTAATATTACACAATGAAACTCAGCTATAGTGACCTCACAACATGAGCACTCGCTCCATGGTATGGTTAAGGGTGCAGTTTCTTTCTTTCTTTTTTTTTTTTTTTGTAAATATGAGAGATCTGTCAGAGGTATCTGAAAGAACCCAGAGCAGAGGATGTAGACTAAACATGGCTAGCAGACTGAACATGGCTAATGTTATCTATGGGAGAAAGGAGAATAACAGGAGAAAGCGTAATGAGAGAAGCAAGAGCAGAGACAGAGGGAGAGAGAGAGAAAGAGAGAGAGGAGAGAGAGGGAAGCAGAAAAGAAGGGAGGGAGAGGGGAAGGGAGAAAATAGCTAAAATAGCAGAGTTACAAGGAGAATGAGTAGCTGGGGAGGGAATCTCACGAGATGGAGGGAATTTAGGGTAGGGGAGGAGGTGAAAAGGACTGTCATGCTAGTACAGACTTTGAAATGTCTAGTAAGTATATATGATACTGAGAAAGCCCAGAGGCCAGCATGAGCTATTATATGCTAATGGGCACCATAGGGAGTCATATGTTGCTTCTGCTAGAGGTAAGGGAAATTACTCATTTTGGTAGATGGGACCACTTTTGTCTAATTACCAGAAACCCTTCTATAATCCAAGTTGGAATGATTTCTTGATATTTAGATATCATTTTGGATTTTTGTGTATTAGAGTTTTCTTTGAACCTAACATATAGATCACTTCTTTGAGCGGGATAGTGAGATCCTGTTTTCTTCTCCTACTTTTTGTTTGCTTCTAAAATGTGTGGTAAAGGTTTTGTTTTCGTTGTGGTTTTGGGTTTTTTTATGTTTGTGTTTTTTGTTCTTTTGTTCTTTGAGGGGTTTTTTTGTTGCTGTTTGTTTGGTTTGGATTTTTGGTTCTGCTACACTCATGCAAGGGGTGAGGATGTGATTCAATGGTAGAATGCTGGCTTTACAAGCATGAGGCTTGATTCTATTCCCAGAATTGTGCTTCTACCAAGATGTGTTGATACAAACTCAGACAAGCAGGTCAACCAGTCATAAACCAAATTCTCTAAAACTTGAGCCAAAATAAAACATTTATCTTCATTAGTTAGTTATCTCATGTATGTGTCATGGCAATGAAAAATCTAGTGTGGCGCAGGTGATCTGAAGTTCTTTTCCCAGGCACAGTCGCTGGTCCAGATGTGGCTAGCTAATGGATAAAAATTGAAGGTACCTGATAAGGCCCAAGAAGAATGTCCTCTATGGCAAAACAAGGCCACAAAGGCAGGTGAGGGTTTAAGGAGAAACTCAGATAAGGTAGTCAAAGAGACTTTGCTCAAACTCTGTTTGCAATGCTGTATCTAGTATCTAATGAAACAATATACAAACAGAAGTGGGAAAAATAAAAAAAAATATTCATTCCTAAACTGAACCCAGAGTTTTGTGTCTCTGTCAATCATTATGTTCTTTTCCAACTCCCTATGATACACAGACTGAACTGGCTGCAAAAAAAAAATCTAATAGCACTTAATATAAGAGCTTTGCTGCTGGTGATTTGTGTAATTTTTTTTTCAGTTACATTTGTGAATAGATCTCAGTGAAGGTGTGAAGGTTGAAAACACAGATACGGGAGACCTTAGCCTAGGCCACTTAAAACCATGGGACTGGAAAAAACGGTGAATGCTTTCACATTTACCTTCTTATTACCTAGCTTCAGTAAAAGTAGATCAGGTACATTAACTCTTACTAAGTTATAGTCCATGATATTTTGAAGTCATTTGTGTTGCTTTATTGACATCATATAGCCGGGAAGAACAGCTATGAGGCATGCTTCAGAAAAGATGTGGCTTTAGTTGTGGGTTGATTTAGGCTTCACCAGTAGTGCTTTGTAACTGTGTAATATTTCCTAGTTATAGCTTCACCTAATGTTGTTCTTTATTAGACTGAAAAGGAAGACACAAGTTTTATCATTTAAATTTACTTTGGTTGTGTACCATTAACATTTAGTCTCTGACCTATCTAAAGCCAATTGATTTCCAATAAAGAACAAAGTTTTCTTTAATTTTTAAGTCTATCTAATTAATTGTCTTAATTAAAAACTTAACAGAGTGGCAGGGGGAGGGTCACTTAAAGTTTACTCTTAGCTAAAGAAAATAAAGATAACACATACAGAAGACAGTTTTCTACTATAAATGAGCTTTCTTTTTCAATATAGTAGTGTTTCATTTTTATTTCACTGATATTCTAAAGAATACCTATTCATATTTTTTGAAAAACATTATGATCTGAATTGAAATTCATTTTTTTAAAGTTTGGAATACTAGTCCTAATTAGAAAGTTCTGCTAAGTGTGCACATCACTGTTCTCTCAACTTCATCTTTCTCTTTATTTCTCACAGTCTATCCTGTTCTTCTAATTTATCTCTAAATTTAATCCTGCACAGAAGAATCATTTTGTATTTATGCAAAAGGAAGATGAGGAAATACAGATAACAGTACCATTTTCACTATCACCATTTCTTAGCTTTCTTCCCCACCTTCACCCAATTTGTATCCAATTTAAAAATCTTCACTTAACATTACATATTTAATTACTTTTGAAGCCTTGCAACTTTGTTGCATAGCATGAGAAAAATACACTGGAAGAAATAGGATCATTGTGTATCCAGTTATCCAGCCTTCCATTAGAACTACATCTATGACCCTCCTTAATGCTCTGGGGACTTGGGGTACCCCGTGTCTAAGGATACATGCAACACAGGTTCTACTGAGAACATGAACAGTCTTGAACTTTTAGCATTGCTCACTATGACAGGTGATGGGTTTCATAATGACATTGAATTCAAGTATAATAAGTATTTCTGCCATATTTACTGCCCATTTTTTCTTCCTGTAAGTTCTATTTTAGGTAATATATGTTGTTCAACTTTTAAAATTTCTTCTTTGACCTAATAGGATCTTCTGCCTCTTTATACACATTAGAATATATAATATTTTTTGAAATTTCCCAATAAATACAAATTTTTTAATTCTCTAAATGTAAAATCTAATGTAAAGCAACATCACTTCCATTTCCAATTGCTTTTCTAAGTGTAGAGAAGTTCACTAAGAAGTATATACTTTGGGTCCCTTATGTACTTATTATTTGCAGGTTCTTTAAAATAAAGTCCAAAAATTTAAATAAGATTTTCCTCACTTGATTAATATTACCACGTGAACATTAATTAATATGAAGACATTTCCTCGAAAGATAAGAAATAAATGCTTCCAAGAATGTACGCAAGTAAAGAATTCTTTAAATAGCTTCTTGGAGTTAAAAAGTAGGAAATGCAAGTAACATGATTATTGTATTATTGCCATGATGAAACACTATTACCAAGGCAATTTATAAATAAACTTAAAATAAACCATTTGATTGGGAACTTGCTTACAATTTCAGAGGATGAGTGCATGATAACCACAGTGGGAGTGTGTGCTAGGTGAGCAGGCATGCTAGAGTGCTGGCCGAGAGCCCACATCCGGTCTGCAAGTTGCAGGTAGAGAGAGTGACTGGGCCTGGTGTAGACTTTTGAAACCTCAAAGCATGCCAGTAACACAGCTCTTCTGCCAAGGACAAACCTCCTAATCCTCCCCAAACACTTCTGCTAACTGGCACCACGAATTCAAACGTGAGCCTATGGGGGCAATTCTCGTTCTAATCATCACAGCATCTTATGCAGATTTCAATTCTAAATGATAGCTAGGTATTTCCTCCTAGTTCAAAAATATCCTTTTGGAAACTACATTTAATTGCCCATGAGTATCTAGGAGTTGTTATGTGTAGAAGTACAGAAACCAGGACCTGAATCAGTTTCCTTCAAAAGCAAAAGGCAAATCAGCCTGGTTCCAGTTGACAGACTGGTTGAAGTGGGAGTTGAGGCAGTTTCCTGACAGAGAACAAAGAGTTCAAATAAGATCCTTCTTCCAGGGGGAGATAGAAAGACCTGGAGGGGAAAGGAGCTCTACAAAGAGACCAAGAAAGCCAAAAATCCTGGGCCCCAGAGGCTCCTGCAGAGACCAGTACTCCAACCAAGGACCATGCATGGAGAGGACCTAGACCCTTGCTCAGAGGAAGCCCATAGGTTGCTCAGTTTCCAAGTGGGTTTCCTAGTAAGGGAAGCAAGGACTGTCTCTGACATGAACTCAGTGGCCGACTCTTTGATCACCTCTCCCTGGTGGGTGCAGTCTTGCCAGGCCAGAAAAGAAGATGATGTAGCCATTCCTGATGAGACCTGATAGAATAGGGTCAGAGAGAAGGGGAGGAGGTCCTCCCTTATAAGTGGACTAGGGGAGGGGCATAGGGACAGAGAGAGGGCAGATGGGACTGGGAGGAGATGTGGGAGGGGGCTACAGCCAGGAGACAAAGTGAATAAACTGTAATAATAAACAAACCAACAAAGCCTTCTTCCTCCAATCTCTTTACAAAGACCTATTTTTTTGTTGTTAAAATTCTTTGATGTTGTTCTACTCTGTCATAACATCAGATTAGCTTTGACCTAGTTCCTTTCTTGCTCACATGGCATCTAATATTTCTCATTATTGGATTGTCAATGGGATTTAAAACTCATGCAGTAAAACACACAGAGGCTAATGATGATGATAGGCTTTGCTAAGAGCTACAGTATCAAGAACGCTCATTGCCAACGAACCTGCAATTCTTGGAGACATTATCAATACGAAACAAAACCAACTAAACCTTGGCGAAGAATCCCATTCATGTCTGGCAGCTGAAATTTCCATTAAACTCTCAATTGTTTTTTT
>CM053764.1:31665197-31725268 GCA_028658305.1 Pachyuromys duprasi
CTGTTCCTCCAATATCTGCATAATCAAAGCTTTAAGATAATTTTCCTGTGTCTCCACTGAATTAAAATCTCCAGTGCTTTTGGGTGTTTCTGGTGGGGCCATGGTATCCTGATTTTTGTTGAGTGAGTTCTTTCACTGATTTCTGGGCATTTGTTTATATATAATCAGGGAGCTGTTTGTGCTTTAAGGCTGTACTTCAGTCTGAATCTGTCAATCTTTTGTGTCAGGAGTATTCTCCAAGAAGATCAGTGATTTCCGGTGGTTTGTTAGTGTGTTTTGTGTCTTAGTTGAACTCTGTTGTGGGCTCTGTGTGCCCGACTTCGTGCTCTGTGCTAGAAGCTGTGAGCACTGCAGGCTGGTCACCCCTCTGGTCTGGAGTCTTTACTCCTCACTCTGTGCTAGAGTCTGAGTGTCCAGGTTTGAGATGTCAGCTGTGAGCTGTGCTCTCCACCCTGGGCTTGCTGCTAAGGGGTCTTACCTGGAATGGAGATTTGGTGCCTCCTTCTGTGCCATGGGCTGTGCACCATGGCCTGAGATGATATTTGGGGCACACACAGTGGGTTTGGGTTGGTGTGCATCCGCTGTATGCAGGCCTGTCTGAAATGGTGCCCGAGGCCTTTTCTGTCTGGCCTGTGGACACACACAAGAACTGAGGTTTTTGCTGGCGGATGTGTTCAGCGTTCGCCCTCAGTGTGCAGTCTGGTGAAGATGGTCCCCAGATCCTCTCAGTCTGTGGTGGTTCAGGCGATAGGTGCGGGCCTGCAGCACACCCACGGGTTGAAGCAGAACCCGGGTGCAGTGTGCCCTCACAGTGTGCGGGTCAGTGAAAACGGTACCCGGTTCCTCCTCAGACTGCCCCCGAGACTGTGTGATCCAGTCTATAATGGCGGGTGCAGTCACCCAGAGGGGCTGCTTGTTCAGATCAGAGCTGAGCGCCGCTGGTCACCGGGAGATTTTTCCAGGTAATAACTCGGTGTCCCTAGGGTTTTCCCACTTGATTTTCTCACCGTAGTAGTTCTGCTCACCTGGCAATCACAAATGCTGGCGTTTTATGTCCCAGAGTTCAGTCTCCTGGTTGCTGTGGTGTTTCTGCTGTCCTACTCCTCAGACACAGTGTTCTCTCGTGGCAGCCATCTTGGATTCTCCCTCTCAATTGTTTTTGTTCTTTACTTCTTAAACAATTTGTTTTTCCTTCTCATATCATAAAAAAAAAGTGATAGGGCTGGGGAGGTGCCTTTGCAGCTACAATTGCCTCTTCTACTACAAGGGATGTCACACATTCTTCTGGTGTCTGTGGCCACCTTCACTTCCATGCTTTTATATACCTGCATACATGCATGTGCATACACATAACTTGAAATAATGAAATAAATATATACCAAAAAAATCTGGTGTCAGTTTTAGCTAGATTATTGGTAGTTATAAAATAGATGACCCATAGAATGTGAGAAATAAAGAAAGACAAGGCAAATTTTGCTACAACAAATTAAAAGTAATAAAAGTTCCACTGTTATTTTGAAAACTGTGTTTCTGGAGTTACAATTACTTATTAAATCAAAACTACTCCAGCAACCTACTCTGAGATCAGAACCATCAGAAATAGCTTTAGAAAAAGATAATGAAAAAGAACATTGATGAAGTATGTGGGCCAGGAAACCTTAAGTAAAAAACAAAATTTATCTAAAGCAAAATAGAAATAAGAACTTATTTCATCTATTTTTTTAAAATACTTGATCTTAGACAAAAGGCCAGAAAGCAACTAAGTTGCTATTATTTAAACTGAAAAGTAATTTTCACCATGTTTTCTACTGTAATAATGCAAAAAAGACCACTAACTAAACAATTACAGGCAAGGTTTATTTTAAAAATTATTATAAATTGTTAATGGCTATTGTGCATTTCTGTGCACTAAAATTTACATTCTTGGGTATACAATTATGACTTTGTCTTACACATAGAAACTCAAACACAGTAAACAAACTATTTATTTACATGTTCAAATTATAAACCAAGTATGAGGCTTCTTTCGAAACTTATATATCAAAAACAAAAACTGAATTGGAAATTCAATGTCTTTCAGTTAGTAAAATATATAGCACTCCAATGGGTGTACCCAATTTTACTTCTTTGGCAATGTTCCAATTGTTCTTTCAAACAGATTTACTCACATTGACAATTATTAAAGTTATGCCTATGTTGCTTTTGGTTTGTTTGTTTTGATTCAGTTTGGACAGACCATCACTATGTAGGCTAGCCTAAGACTGAGTGTGTAGAGCTGGTTGATCTAAAGCTTATGAAAAATCTTCCTGCCTCTGTCTCCTGGGTGTAAAGATTAAAGCTGATTATTATCATGCCCATTTTAAAAATTACTTCTAACTTTTGAGATTAAAAATATATTTAATAAGTTTGGGAACTTAGTATTTCAGGTAAAATTCTGCCTCAAGGTCTTTAAGAGATTACAATTAAATTCAGAAAAACAGATTCTAGCATGTGTTGTCACTTGAGTTTTTGATCTTGGCTATTCTGATGGGTGTAAGGTGAAATCTCAGGTCCTTAATGAATAAGAAAATTGAGCATTTCTTTAAGGTTGCTCTGCCACTCGATATTCCTCTCTCTTTAGTTCTGTACCCCATTTTTTAATTGGATTGCTTGAATTGTTCCTTTTTAACTTCTTGAGTTCTTTATATATTCTGGATATTTGCCCTTTGTCAGACATAACATTGGTGAAGATTCTTTCTCAGTCTGTAGGCTGTCGTTTTGTTCTGGTGACATTATCCTTTGCTTTACAGAAGCTTTTCAGCTTCATGAGGTCCCATTTATTGATTGTTGATCTTAGAGCCTGTGCTGTTGGTGTTCTGTTCAGGAAGTAATCTCCTGTTCCAATGAGTTCTAGGCTATTCCCCGCTTTCTTGTCTAACTGATTTGGTGTGTCTGGTTTTATGTTGAGGTCTTTGATCCACACTTGGACTTTAGTTTTGTGTAGGGTGATGAATATGGATCTATTTTCATTTTTCCGCATGTAGACAAACAGTTGGACCAGTACCATTTGTTGAAGATGCTATCATTTTTCCATTGAATGGTTTGGGCTTCCTCACAAAAATCAAGTTTCCATAGGTGTTTGGGCTTATTTCTGGGTCTCTTATTTGATTCCATTGATCCACCAATTTTTGGTTCTATTTCTATGCCAGTACCATGCACTTTTTATTACTATTGCTGTGTAGTACAGCTTGAGATCATGGGTGAAGATACCTCTGTTGTTGTACAGGATTGTTTTGGTAATTCTGGGTTTTCTGTTTTTCCATATGAAGTTAAGAATTGTTCTTTTAAGGCCTGTAAAGAATTGTTTTGGTATTTTGATGGGAATTGTATTGAATCTGTAGAGTGCTTTTGGCAGGATGGCCATTTTCACTAACATGCTGGAGAGGATTTGGTAAAAGGGGAGCCCTCCTCCGTTGCTGGTAGGAATGTTACCTTGGACAACCACTTTGGAAATCAATCTGGCACTTTCTCAGAAAATTAGGAGTAGTACTACTCCAAGATCTAGGTATACCACTCCTAGGCATACATACAAAATATGATCAAATATTCAAGGACATTTGCTCAACAATGTTTATAGCAGCTCTATTAGTAATAGCCAGAATCTGGAAACAACCCAGATGTCCCTCAACTGAGGAATGGATACAGAAATTGTGGTACATTTATACAGCGGAATACTAGTCAGCAATTAAAAACAAGAAAATCATGAAATTTGCAGGCAAATGGTAATGACTAGAAAAGATCAACTTGAGTGAGGTAACCCAGAAGCAGAAAGACACACATGGTATATACTTACTCATAAATGTATATTAGTCATATAATAAAGGAAAAGCATACTAAAATCTGTACACCTAAAGAAGCTAAACAACAAAGAAAGACTCTTTGGAAGATGGTTTCTTAAAAACCCTTTTATTTATTATTTATTTGTTTTTTATTTTTATTAACTATAATTTATTCACTTTGTATGCCCCTATAGCTCCCTCCCTCCTCCCCTCCCAATCCCACCCTTGCTTCCCTTCTCCACCCATGCCCCTACCCAAGTCCACTGATAGGGGAGGTATTCCTCCCTTTCCTTCTGATCCTAGTCTATCAGGTCTTATCAGGACTGGCTGCATCGTCTTCCTCTGTGTCCTGGTAAGGCTGCTCTCCCCTCGGGGGGGGGGGGTGATCAAAGAGCCAGACAATGAGTTCATGTCAGAGATAGTCTCTGTTCCCATTACTATGGAATCCACTTGGACACTGAACTGCCATGGGCTACATCTGTGCAGGGGTTCTAAGTTATCTCCATGAATGGTCCTTGGTTGGAGAATCAGTCTCAGAAAAGACCTCTGTGCCCAGATTTTTTGGTTCTGTTGCTCTCCTTTTGGAGCTCCTGTCCTCTCCAGGTCTTACTATTTCCCATTTCTTTCATAAGATTCCCTGCACTCTACCAAAAGGTTGGTCATATGTCTCAGCATCTCCTTTGATACCCTGCAAGGTAGAGCCTTTCAGAGGCCCTCTGTGGCAGGCTCCTGTCCTGTTCCCTGTTTTCTCCTTCTTCTGATGTTCATCTTCTTTGCTTTTCTGAATGAGGATTGAGCATTTTAGCCAGAGTCTTCCTTCTTGATTAGTTTCTTTAGGTGTACAAATTTGACCTATAGGTTTATCCTATTTTATATGTCTAATATCCACTTATGAGTGAGTATGTCTTTCTGCTTCTAGGATACCTCACTCAGGATGATCTTTTCCAGCTCCCACAATTTACCTGCAAATTTCATGATTTCCTTTTTTTTTTTTTTTTGCTGAGTAATATTCCATTGTGTAGATGTGCCATAATTTCTGTATCCATTCCTCAAGTGAGGGGCATCTGGACTATTTCCAACTTCGGGCTATTACAAATAAAACTGTCACAAACATGGTTGAGCAAATGTCCTTGTTGTTTACTTGAGCATCTTTTGGATATTCCTAATTGTCTAAGAAAGCTCCAGATTGACCCTTAGTCTGCATTCAGAAGGATAATCACAATAGATATCAGAAGCAGGAGAAGACAGGATCAGAACAGGAGCCTACCACAGACAGCCTTTGAAAGTGTCTACTAATCAGGTATTAAAGTAGAGGCTGAGACTCAAAGCCAAACTTTGGACAGAGTGCAGAAAATCTTATGAAAGAAGGGGAAGATAAAAATACCTGGAGGGGACAGGAGCTCCACAAGGAGAGCCACAGAATTTTAAAAATTCTGGGCACAGGGATCTTTTCTGAGACTGATACTCCAACCAAGGACTATTCATGGAGATAACCTAGAACCCCTGAACAGATGTAGCCCATGGCAGCTCAGTCTTCAAGTGGGTACCCTAGTAATGGGAACAGGGACTGTCTCTGACATGAACTCAGTTGCTGGCTCTTTGATCACCTCCCCCTGATGGCAGGGGGCGGGGGCTGCAGCCTTACCAGGCCACAGAGGAAGACAATGCAGCCAGTCCTGATGATACCTGATAGGCTAGTATCAGATGGAAGGAAAGGAGAACTTCTCCTATCAGTGGAATGGGGAAGGGGCATAGGATGAGAAGAGAGAGGGAGGGAGCTACAGCTGGGATACAAAGTGAATAAATTCTAATAAATTTAAAAAAAAAGAAAGAATGAAGAGAGAGATAGAAAGACCTGGAGGGGACAGGAGCTTGAAAAGAAAACCAACAAAGCCCAAGAAACTGAACCCTGAGGGCCTACAGAGACTGATACCCCAGCCAAGGACAATGCATGGAGAGGACCTAAAACCTCTGCTCAGATGTAGCCCCTAGACTCAGTATCCAAGTGGGGCCTCTAGGAAGGGAGCAGGGGCTTTTTCCAGCATGAATTTGGGGACAGGCTCTCTGATCATCTTCCTCTGGGGGCTTCAGCCATGCCAGGCCAGAGAGGAAGACAACCATTCCTGATGAGACCTGATAGGCTAGGGACAAATAGAAGGGGAGGAGGACCTCCTGTTTCAGTGGACTAGGGAAGGGACCTATGGAGAGAAGAGGGAGGAAGGGTAACATAAGGAGGAGATGGGGGAGGGGACCACAGCTGGGATACAAATTGAATAAATTATACTAAATGATAATAAAAATATTTTTAAAAATACCAAGAAAATCATGAAATATTCAGGCAAATGGTGAGAAGTAAAAAACATCATCCTGAGTGAGGTATCCCAGAAACAGAAAGACATACATGGTATATACTCACTTATAAGTGAACAATAAACATACAGTGTAGGATAAACACACTGAAATCTTTACACCTAAAGAAGCTAAGCAAGAAGGAGGACCTTGGGTTAGATGCTCAATTGTCATTGAGAATGGCAGATGGGATAGATATCTGAAAAGGGAGAAAACAGGGAACAGAACAGGAGCCTACCACAAGGGCCTCTGAAAGACTCAACCCAGCAGGGTATCAAAGGAGATGCTAAGACCCAGAGTCAAACTGAGTGTAGGCAGAGTGTAGGGAATCTTATGAAAGAAAGGGGAGATGAAAGACCTGGAGAAGACAGGAGCTCCACAAGGAGAGCAACAGAAACAAAAAAATCTGGGCACAGGGGTCTTTTCTGAGACTGATTCTGCAACCAAGGACCACGCATGGAGATAACCTAGAACCCGTGCACAAATGTAGCTCATGGCAGCTCAGTATGCAAGTGGGTACCCTAGTAAGGGGAACAGGGACTGTCTCTGACATGAACTCATTTTCTGGCTCTTTGATCACCTTCCCCTGAGGGGGGAGCAGCTTTATCAGGCCACAGAGGAAGACAATGCAGCCAGTCCTAATGAGACCCGATACACTAGGTTCAAATGGAAGGGGAGGAGAACCTCCCCTATCAGTGGACTTGGAGAGGAGCATGGGAGAAGAGGGAGGGATGGTGGGATTGTGAGGGAATGAGAAAGGGGGCTACAGCTGGGATACAAAGTGAATAAACTGTAATTAATATAAAAAATTAAAAAAGACATGCCCTATTATCAGGAGGAATTGTCTAACACAAATCAGACTATGTGTTTTAGTGCCATTTTTTCCTTTGTGACTTTTTATTTAAATGAGGGAAAGAACATTAAGTTTCGTGGGTAGTGAGATGGCGTGAAGGATCTGGTAAAAGCTGAAGATGGGAAAGAATATAATAAAATTTACTGTACGGAATTCTCAAAGTATGAATCCTTTAAATTAAAAGAGGTTAAAGTTAGATGAAGGTGTTCATATTTGCTTCCACTGTAAGAAGCTGATCTCGGGGCCTTTAACATGTGGGAAGTGAAACATCTGAGGCTCTTTGAATATCTTTTTCATGACTGATGATTCACATGACCTTCCTATTATGGCTGCTTCAGGGTACCCTGGTGGTGTGGTTTGAATGTATGTGCCCTTTAAAAATAAGCACTTTAGAACTTAAGGAAAAAGCAGTATTCTGAGTTTTGGGGGTTGTATTGTCTAGTTTGGTGACAATAACTTTGGACGTTTTGTTTTCCAAATGATCTAACAATCTTGTGCTATGTTCAAATATAAGTGAGGTTTAATCAGGTGTTATTGTGGTAAAAAAAAGAAATTTCTTTCAATTTCAGACAAAGCATAGTCTGTGGAAGAATTGGATTCTCTTGATCTTAAAAGAATATGGCAGTTTTAGACCCAGTCTGAGAGTGCAATAGGGTAATAAACAGCTCTCTAGGTGTGTTTTGAGCTGAGAGTTTCATGGTACATTTCTCTAGAGATGAATTCCAGCTGTTGTTATTCAGACTGACTTGGAAAATTGGAATTTCTATCAAAAACAATAAAATAAATTTGACAGTTTTCCCCTTTAAGAACTAAACAAAAGCTTTCCAACTGTGACTATGTTTTATTTTATTAAATGAAATTAAATTGAGATCTAAACATCAGCTCTGAGATATTTCTAGTATAAAGACTAATCCCAGTTTTAAAGGGGACCTGGGGGTCTCTTAAAGACCCCAAGTTTTACGAATATAAATCTCTAGTGTGTGGTGCACACTGAAGCTTTCTCCTTCAGTCAATAAGAAGTCTCTCAGAGCAAGCCGAAATAGCTCATTTGGGAGAGCGTTAGACTGAAGAAGTCTCTCAGAACACTGAGTCTGTAATATAAGATGACATGACCTCTATCTATGCTCTATTCTTTTCTTCTTGAATTTAGCTCCTCAACAGAAGGCTACAGGGGCGTGCATTTAATACTCTAACTTTCTGTCTTGAGAATAAATTTGCCAATATAAATAACAGAAAGAAATCCTCTCTTCTATGAAATCCACATCCTCAAAAAATGAGGTAAATAAATGATGACTGTATATGTTGCAGAGATTTAATGTATCCCTGTGGTACTTCATAAGTTGTTTGTTTTTCTTCACCTGTAATTTACTTTGACATCTGTGAAAGACTATCTGAAGCATGACTAGTTGTAATTTTCTAGCTCTCAATAGTGATATAATTAGGGTATTTGTAGGCATTGTAGACTTAATTGACATGTAAACAATATGCTTGTGGATGATAAGCACAGGATAATCTACATATCAAAAAACATAAATAAGGAGCTTTGTGCTTCTTATGTCTTTTGGAAGAGCATTTTAGATGGCTTATTTTTTTCTTATAATTATATTATCAGTGTAAGTTTGGCTTAAAACAAAATATTTATTTTGTTCTTGGTAAACATTCAAATGCCATAATGATATGTCAAAAACTGAATAGAAAGCCAATTTATATATTTTAGAAGTTAATCAAGCAAATGAGAAAGAGTTGGAATGTTTGCACAAACAGAAAAGTTATTTGCAAATTAAACTTATTCTGAAAGGGAATGATGGATTCTCCAGTGTCTCTTTCCCACCAGTGTAGTGACCAAGAGCTTCTGTGGCAGGAGCCAGGCTGCAGTAGAAACATCTTCTATGTGTTTAGAAGGTACACATCTTTAGGTATGCCTGGACACATTTTTGGCCATGTTTTTTTTCCTTTTTTTCCTTATATAAGCAAAATAGAAATAAAAATATTTAATTTATCTGTCTCTATAGTTGAATAGCTAATTTTCTGGGAAATCCTTGTCAGAAAATCCTGTTAACAAAACATTCAAAACACCTCGTGATTAATTTTAAGTATTGTCTTGACTAGGCTATATATTGCCTAGATATATAAATATTATTCCTCAGTGAGGGTATTTTGTGGTCATACTGATGACTGTTGTGTGACTTTTCTTAGAGGCCATAAACTTTTTCAACCCACACAGGGTTGAATTAGTTACTTCTCTTTTGATGTGATAAAATGCAATGACCAAGGCAACTTGTTAAAAAGAACATATTATTTGGCTTATGGTATCAAATGGTTAGAGTCCATGATAGAGGAATGAAAGACCCGATTAGAGCTCACATCTTACCTACAACCAAAGGAAAAAAAACGAAAAAGAACAAAAAACAAGAAACAGAGGCACACTGAGAATGGCATAAGCCTTTAGAAATCCCAAAGCCTGTACCAGTGATATATCTCCTCTAACAAGGCCACACTTTCCAATTCTTCCCGAAAAGTTCCACCAGCTGGTGACCAAACATTTAAATATATGAGCCTATAGGCACTATTCTGGTTCAAACCATCACATAGGATACCAACATAAGACTATAAATTATTCCTCCATATCTAGCTTGATGAACCAACAATTTCATTAGGGTTGATTGTAGCTGTATCGCTGAGAAACACGTCCACTTTGGATGATTCTGTCGAAAGTCTTATCTCAGATGCTCCCTAGCTAAACTGCAGGGCTCTGAGTGTGAGTGTCTTTTCTCAAGAATTGTTTATTGCATTTACAACCTTAGGGAGGGACCTCAGGAATCTTGGAAATCTCATGAGCCTCCTGATCCCGCAAATTACAAGTCTTCCTTTTTATTCTGGAAAGGAATATTCCAATTGGGACAAAATAGGTACATAGCAATGACATTAATATTAGAATCAGGACGCTGAAGCAAATTTCATGCCAAGAGTGGATGGGCCCATCCATCTGTTCAAGAACCAAAAATAATAGAAGCCTGAGGAAGAAAGACTTCTTGCTCTCATGTACTATTTTTCACTAATTGTTATTGTATCCATATATATATATATATATATATATATATATATATATACCTCTATATTCCTAAATATATATGGATCATCACAGTCCATATAATGTTACTTTTATCTATGTTTTCAAGGCTGACAATTTGGCAATTACCAGCCAATTGGTGTGCTCTTCCTTGGGGAGGATCACATCTCCCATTCCCACTTTCTTCTGTTGCCTGTAGTTCTTTGTGTAAGGCTTGAGCATCATGGGCTTCTCTATATCCAGTTCGGCATGTTCATTGGTGTCGGTCTTGTTCAGCTCATGATTGTGCAGTTATGTTTGTGAGGCTTTATAGGCTTAGCTTCTGACATTGTTGGAAGACACAACCTCATGGCAAACTCCTCTTGCCTTTTACAATCTCTTTGACACCTCTTCTGCAATGTTCCCCATGGAATAAAATCTACAACTACTAATTTACTAAACCACCCTAATACTTCAAAACATTTGTGCTTCTTCCCACAAATAAGTGTAGCCATTTCCCCTCATCAAGAAAACTTCTCTTTGCAGCAAATGGAGACTACTACAGAAATATGCAATAAAAATAAAATAAAATGCAATAAAAATGCAAAGTTGTGGGGCCTAATGAATATGTCTACAAAACACTGCTCCACCTAAACTTTACTTTTTGTAAAATGCCATTAGCCTTTACAGATTCTTAACAAACAAGGGGATAAAATATGAAGTAATAAAATATGACAGTTATCCAAAACCATTCAATGGAAAAAAGACAGCATCTTCAACAAATGGTGCTGGTCCAACTGGTTGTCTACATGCAGAAAGATGAAAATAGATCTATATTTATCACCCTGCACAAAACTAAAGTCCAAGTGGATCAAAGACCTCAACATTAAACCAGATACACTAAATTGTTTAGAAGAAAAAGTGGGGAAGACCTTGGAACTTATTGGCACAGGAGACAACTTCCTGAGCAGAACACCAACAGCATAGGTTCTTAGAGCAACAATTGATAAATGGGACTTCACGAAACTGAAAACCTTCTGTAAAGCAAAGGACATTGTCATTAGAGCAAAACAACAGCCTACAGACTGGGAAAGGATCTTCACCAACCCTTTATCTGACAGAGGGCTGTTATGTAGAATACATAAAGAACTAAAGAAATTAAAAAGCAATAAATCAAGCAATCCAATTGAAAAATGGAGTATGGAGCTAAACAGAGAATTCTCTGCAGAGTAATATAGAATGGCAGAGAAACACCTAAAGAGATGCTCAACATCCTTAGCCATCAGAGAGATGGAAATCAAAGTGACACTGAGATTCCCACCTTACACCCATCAGAATGGCAAAGGCTAAAAACTCAAGTGACAACACATGCTGGAGAGGTTGTGGAGAATTGGGAACCCTCCTCCACTGTGGGTAGGAATCTAAACTTGTACAACCGCTATGGAAATCAATCTGGCGCTTTCTCAGACAATTAGGAATAGTGCTTCCTCAAGACCCAGCTATACCGCTCCTAGGCATATATCCAAAAGATGTTCAAGAACACAACAAGGACATTTGCTCAAACATATTTGTAGCAGCTTTATTCGTAATAGCCAGAACCTGGAAACAACCCAGATATCCCTCAATGGAGGAATGGATACAGAAATTGTGGTACTTTTACACAATGGAATACTACTCAGCAATTAAAAAGAAGGAAAACATGAAATCTGCAGGCAAATGGTGGGATCTAGAAACGATCATCCTGAGTGAGTTATCCCAGGAGCAGAAAGACACACATGATATATCATCACTTATATAGTCCTATAAGATAGGATAAATATACTAAAATATGTGCAACTAAAGAAGATAAACAAGAAACAAGACCCGGGGTAAGATGATAAATCATCACTTAGAAAGACAAATGGGATGGACATTGGAAGTAGGAGAAATCAAGAAACAGGACAGGAGCCTAGCACAGAGAGCCTCTGAAAGACTCTACCTAGCAGCATATCAAAGCAGATGCTGAGACTCATAACTAAACCTTCAGTAGAGTGCAGGGAATCATATGATAAAAGGGGGAGTTAGTATGACCAGGAGAGGACAGGAGCTCCACAAGGACCAAATATATCAGGGCATGGGGTCCTCTATGAGACTGTTTCTCCAACCAAGGACCATGTATGAATATAACCTAGAACTTCTGCTCAGATGTAGCCCATGGTAGCTCAGTATCCAAGTGGGTACCCTAGTAAGGGGAACAGGGACTATTTCTGACATGAACTCAAGGACTGTCTCCTTTTCCTCTCCCAACCCCGGAGGGATGAGCAGCCTTGCTAGGCCACAGAGGAGGACATTACGGCCAGTACTGAAGATACCTGATAAACCAGGGTCAGATGGAAGGGGAGGAGGACCTCCCCTAGCAGTGGATTTGGAAAAGGACAGGGAGGAGATGAGGGAGGGAGGGTCGAATTGGGAGGGAGTAAGGGAGGGGGCTAAGGCTGGGATACAAAGTAAATAACCTGTGATTAATATTAAAAAATAAAAAATAAGTTGATTATAAAAATATAACAATTATTTCTAAAGGATAAATATATTATACTTTATTGAGCCCACTAACAACTTGCTTTTTTGTCATTTTAAAAAGACATGTTTAAAGTTTAATTAGATATATTTTAAGCAATCTTTTATGTACCAATCACTACTGGAACATTCTGAAGATATTTACCCTTGAACATATATACTCACATTTGTGAGCAACAGCATGCACATACACATGCATGCACACACACACTCACACACATGCACACACATTCACAGACAAACTAACACACACAAGATGAAATGAATGAAGGAGACTCAGAGATAGCAAAAATTACTGATAAAATATACAGTAACAGGCTGCAATGACTAGCTCAGTTAGCACAAAAACAACTTAATTAATTGAATGGTATAAAAATATAAAATATTTCTTAATAAATATAGTTCATTTGTATATAAAACCAGATATTTTGAAATTAATATCAAAATTATTCTTTGTAGTTCAGTTTTACTTTATATTACTTATTACCTTTTACTAAGCTCTCCAGAAAGATGACATTCTATGGTGAATAAATACTGTTCTACAAATACCAATATATCATTATGCTCATTTATAAAGAATTGTTATGGGATTTTAATTTGTAAAATGAAGTTCCTGGGGCATGGAACTCAACAGCTTAATTCTCTATATTGAATTTATATTCTCCCCATTGCTTTAAACTACCTCTAATATAAATAAAATGTTTAACTTGAGTATTGCTGAGGCATATTCAAGAATCTTCATGTAACTACAACTGTGCAATTCCTATCTTTAATATATCTGTGTGTGCATATGTTTAACATAATGTAAATATGTTCCATATCTTCTTCCCCAAATATCTAGGAGTTCAAAATCAAGAAATCCCAAACATGGTTTCAGATATACTAGGTTTCACATTCAACCATGTTTTCATCATGCTTCTTGAACCTCTTTCCCAGCATTTACAGTACTTTAATTTGTATTCATGTGATGTGTGGAAGCATCTGTGTTTACCTGAGGTTTGTGTACTCCTGAGAGACAGGGAATATCATGCTGCTTCCCTTAGTGTTTTCTTCCAGGGACTTCTGAGTACTGTAAACATGAAAGTTGAATAGATATTGAATGGAATGGATCTGTCTTTTGTCTATTCCTTGATTCCACAGGGAATGTCACATTTTGGACTGATAGTTACTGCTTTGATGGAGTACTGACATCCTATGTACATATGCAAATGGACTGCCTTCAACTTTGGAGTTAAGCATTTGTCGCATTAAATATTAAAATGAGCTCTCTGAAGAGAACTGCCTCTTACTGTTACTTGATTAATTGCCCTATAAAGTTATTTTATAATGCCAGAGAAAGTGCTAAGTATTCAAGACATCAAAAGACTTTACCCATGGATTTTACCGTGTAGAGGCACTTCGATTTTAAAGCTAGAATGAAATTAACTGTGGAGACACAGAAACCAGAACGATTTTCTCACACACTGGTCTCTCACAGGGTTTTCTTTATTATTATTATTATTATTAATTACAGTTTATTCATTTTGTATCCCACCTGTAGCTCCCTCTCTCTTCTCCTCCCAACCCCACCCTCCTTCCCTACCCATGCCCCTCCCCCAGTCCACTGATAAGGAGGTCCTCCTCCCCTTCCTTCTGATTCTAATCTATCAGGTCTCATTGGGAGTGGCTGCATTGTCTTCCTCTGTGGCCTGGTAAGGCTACACCCCCCTGAGGGGGAGGTGATCAAAAAGCATGCCAATCAGATCATGTCAGAGACAGTCCCAGTCCCCATTACTGTGGAATCCATTTGGACACTGAACTGCCATGGGCTACATCTGTGCAGGGGTTTTAGGTTATCTCCATGAATAGTCTTTCCTTGGAGTATGAGTCTCAGAAAAGACTCCTCTGCCCAGATATTTTGGTTCTGTTGCTCTCCCTGTGGAGCTCCTGTCCTCTGCAGGTCTTACTATTTCCCACTTCTTTCATAAGTTTCTCTGTACTCTGCCCAAAGTTTGGTTATAAATCTCAGCATCTGCTCTGATACCCTGCTGGATAGAGCCTTTCAAAGGCCCTCTGTGATAGTCTCCTTTCCTGTTCTCTGTTTTCTCTCTCTTCTGATATCCATCCTCTTTGCCTTTCTCAATGGGGATTGAGCATCTTACCCAGAGTCCTCCTTCTTGATTAGTTTCCTCAGGTGTACAGATTTTAGTATGCTTATCCTATTTTATATGTCTAATATCCACTTATGAGTGAGTATATACCCTGTCTCACAGGGCTTCCTATTCTCATTTATTTATCCATGTTTCAATATAAAGATTCAGTATTTTTTCCCACTTATACTTAATACAACAAAATTGTTAGAGAACCTAATAAGTTACACAGATTCAACAAGTTTATTGCTTAAACAGGCCAATCAGGAGCAACAGAACCATTATTTTGTTTCTTGTTTACAGATATTTACACTGAATATCTCATTTTTTATTCTTCAATGTGTTATCTGTATCAAATCCTCATCTGCTAGATAGTTTTATGTCAACTTGACACAAGCTAGTGTCATTTGGGAGGAGGGAACCTCAATTATAAAAATGTCTTCATAAGATTGGGTTGTACACAGGTCTGTAAAGACATTTTCTTAAATAGTGATTGATGGGGGAAGGCCTAGGCCATTGTGGGTAGTGCCATCCCTCGGCTGGTGGTCCTGAATTTTCTAAGAAAGCAGACTGAGCAAGCCATGAGCAGCAAGCCAGTAAGCAGCATCCTGGATTGCCTCTCCAGCTTCTGCTGCCAGGTCCCTGCCCTGTTTGAGTTCCTGTCCTGACTTCCTTTGATTATGAACATTAATATGGAAGTATAAGCCAAATAATCTTCCTGTAAACTTTCACTTAGTCATGGTGTTTCATCACAGCAATAGAAACCCTAAATAAGATACCATGGGGTATCTTATTCTAATTCTAAGATAACTTATCCTAATTCTAAAGTAACTTTTTTTTTTTTCTGGCTATTGTTTCTCTTAGGTTTACTGCAGTCTGCCTTAGACCTTAAATTGTCACATCAACAATTTCCTCCCCATATTTATTAGTCTTATAGGGTACTCAGTTGCACCAACTTCTTTAGGCTTTCTGAAGTCCTGTTTATTTGAATATCTTCAGTGTTTACACTCTTTACTTGGAATATTATTCCCTTCAATTTACTTCTAAAACATTTATTAAGCTCTCATTATTTGTGGAAAATATTAGGGACCTGATATAGTTGCTTTAATAATACAGCATTCTTTTTCAATCTCTTTTTACCTTTTTCCTATCCTCAACCTAAGGCATTTCTAAAATTTTATCTTTTTAAAAAAAAATACACTCGAAGCTGTTAATTTCTTTGTTCCACACTTCACAGAGCATAATTTATGCATCAGTTGTAGCCTTTTAGGTAAGATTATCTTTGTAAAAAGCTTTGATCATATTATATGTGATAGTCATGTTCAAATATCCTAAAGTAGCAATATTTAATATGCAAAACAGAACAACTTCATGCTCTGACACTTCTTTGCATGTATATAGTATGAGTGTACATGTATAGTATGGGTGCACGTGTACATATTTGTATGTATGTATGTATTCAGATCAGTGTGTAAGTCTAGAATTAAAGTAGAGTGTCTTCCTCAATTGCTCTGCACTTGTTTATTGAGGCAGCATCTTCCACTGAACTCAGAGGTCTCTGATTCTAGCTAATCTAGTTAGCCAGATTGCTCTAGGGATACTAAGTTCCTGCCTCCTGAATACTGTGATTACAGGCAGCCTCCATGCCTTCCTGGTTTTTGCATGTGTTTTGAGAATCTGGACTACTGTTTCTAAACTTGCATGGCAAGCACTTTTCTCACTAGCCATCTCCCCAGCCCCTAGTCTATTCTATACATAAAAATTATATATCAACTACTTTCTGGAATAGATTAATCTACACTGAAATAAGCATACTTTGAGAAATAAATACTGTGAAATAAGTTGCTGTGAGAAAAGGGACATCTCTGGGAGAGACATGTAGAAATTTCTGGATTAAGGCAATATTCTGCATCTGTTTAAGGTTTTCTATTATGTGCGTGTGCGTTTATGTTTAAGCTCATTGAACACATTAGATGTCACTGCCACTGCCTGTAAATTTTGTTCTACTTTTATTTTTTTCTTGGCCACGCCATTCCTTCAGTTCTCTAATGTCCTTTCTAAAACTAGGGAAAAATGAAAACTAAAACCAACCCCTCCCCCCAAACACTAAATCCCACTATGGCAAATGCTACAAAATTATCCATTGCTCCAAGCCAAGCTCATGCTTGGAGAATGTTCAGAATGGATCTTTGGTACTGTTAACTGAGACCTTTTTACCCATAGTGCAGGTGGTTAGGGAGACAGTATCACATAGACATTTCAAAACACTTTATTGTGTAATTTGTAATGAAACAATGATTCTCATGTTAAACAAATAGAGTTATCTATTTCTGTGAATGTTTACTACCACATAATCAGTTTCCAGTGATGGCAAAATCCATTTCTTTCCAAAACAACCTTATAACTTCACTCATACACAGATAGAAATTGCTTCGGTTGGAGGCAGTCTTGAGATTGGATATAGATCTAGCACATGCAGTTAAAAATGGCTGCAATTAAACTGGATGAAGCTCTTGTAGCATGATATATAGGAAGTTTTGCTAATATTAAGCAGAATAATTTAGAGATAAGATGTGAACCCAATAAAATTATCAATATCTTTTTTCCCTAGGAAGCTAGGAATAAGTCTGAGACCATCTTAAGATGGTTTATATCTACTTAGAAGTGTTACTGAACTGAGTGTTTGTTCTTACCACATTTACCTAAATGTATTTGTTAAAAGCCTATCATAGTAGTTCATTTCGATTCCAGCAAAGAAGGCACACAGAGTTTATACTAAAGTACATAGACCCCTGTTAACACTTTGAATAAGTAAAAATCATCTTTTGTTGGAGCTGAGAAAACTGGGGCGGACTGTGAATTTAGTAGGAATAACAGAAAAATTCAAAGTTAAAGTAACTGCTTAGGAAAGAAAAATAGGTATCTGTTTTGTGCTATTGTAGCAGTTACAGGATTAGAAAGCCACTGTACTCTGGCATGATGCTGTGTCATGAGGAAAAGGAACTTCTTTTTCTAATTTTTACAAAGGGGTCCAACAAGTGAATATAGTCCATCAAAATGAGAGTAGCAATTCCCACTAACTGCAAATAAAACAAAACACATGTTAAAAGCCCAGAGCTATTTACCCTCCACCATTCTGGATCCTCTTCATATAAAGAGGGAATGTTTAGAGAGATTTTTCCTTAGGATCTGACGGAGTCTGTTGTTCCTTAAATGTAATTATTTTAAATTGAAAATGGCCTTGGGGATCTATTTGCCACATTCTGCGATGCCGATTTAGATATTTAGAAAAGTTGATCTCTTCAAAGGAAACCCTCACAGGCTTAAAACAATCTATGTTTCTTGCTCCCTCCATATATTTAATAAAGAGCTCTACTCACTGCTGCCTTTCAGGGACCGAGGCTGGTGGGATCTTAACCTCTGAACCAGGAAGCTGAACAGTTCAAATACCTGTTCTGTTCTCATTTTTCCTTTTCCAAAACAAAAGGAATAGGCTGCTTCTCCCATATTTATGAAAAAATCCTAAGAACCTGTAAGTTAGATAACAACCATATTGCTTGTACTCATATTTAAATATGAACTCAAGAAGACTATCCAAAATCAGTTTTTCATTATTATAAAAATCTTTCACTTTATTAACAGAGATTGCAGTTTTATTTTCCTCATTGTATACAACTAGTAAGAACAAAATATCATTTGCTAATATATGAAAGTTTTAAGATTTTTGATGTAGGGACAGCTAAAATCATAGGAATTTCAGTATTTATGCTAATAACTACGGGATTCATTTTATCTTTAAATTTTTACGTGTGGGTGCATACGTGAGTACAGTGTGTGATAAATACACAGAGATCAGAGGACATTTGGTGTCTGCCTCTATTGTATTCTGCCTCTTTCTTTTATGTTTTTCTGAAAGGGCTGGCAAGTCTGTAAGCTTCAGTGATCCTCCTGACCCTTAAACTATTTTATCTCTTCTTGAAAGAACACAAATCTCTTATCTACCAGAAGGTAAATCAATACATCTTTCCGTTGTCTGTTAAGTTTGTGCAAGAAAAATAAAAGAGATGAAATAAACCATGCATGCAAGAGTTATCTTTTGGCACAAATCCTACCTTTGTGTATTTCCACATTTAAATTAATCAATACATTCATATATGGGAGGCCTTAGTTCAGTTTTAGAGAAAATTTTTGACTTATGAAGTATTGAAACATATGCAAGCATAAAGTTTGCCTTTCAAGGGAATAAATATCACTTTGGGCTCTGATAATTTTACAATTTCATTCACCACTTACGAGATTACAGATGAAATACATGAATAGAAAAAAGCATTTCAATCACCAAGGATGACAAACGTGTATGGAAAACAGGCACAGAAATTAGTAATTTAATACTTGCATAATTATAAAACCACCGAAAGTGTTGGAGACTTATGTGTAGTGTTTCGTATTATGGAAGGTCTCACAGCAGACAAACTTTACAGAAAAGATGCAATTTGAACTAAATGAAGACGTGGCAGTGGTACAGAAACCCTGAGCTAAGATACCATCACGAGGTTGAAATTACAGGGATGTGACTGAACATCATGGTTCATACTGGACTTTTACTCTGAAGAGGGTGCAGTATATGAAAGTACACTCCACCACCTTAAACATAGTGAGGCTGAAGTGTGTTTTGGTGGTACAAACTGTAGTAGCTCAGGCAAGTTAATGAAATAGTCTCTTGCAGAGCAGCTTTAGGGCTATCTTCATTAATGGATTCATTTAGCTCAGTTCTCCTTCCCACTTAAGGACTCTATACCTAAACCCTAGAAATGTATTTAAGATGTGTTCTCACTCTTGCGGGAGGTTAAGTGCAGCTGTGGAGACCTTTTTGCGACAGGTCTTTAACTGTACTTGAGATTCAAAGCTGCTGTCCCGTGAGAGCTTGAGGTACTCTTCTCTGCCCACCATTTCTCTCCCAACTTCCTTACAGGCAGGAGCCTCCATGTAGGCTTTCAAGTACAATTCATGAATCTGAACTCTGGTTTTCATGCTTGCATGCCAGGCACTACTGTTACACCAGCCCACATAATTTTGTTCTTGACCATCACAAAAATGAGGTTTTGATACTCAAGAATTTAAAAATGAGGCATGGTTGTTAGCCATGCATGCTTTTATGCAAATCCCACATTTCTTCTGTACTCTGAAGCAACCTTCCTATCATTCCAGCCCAGCTTCAGCGATCTTTATGGATGCATCAGAAGCTTGTCTTGAAACAAACCCTTGGTTTTGACCAAATCCCCGTGTAATGAAGTCTAAAAATCTTATTTACTTGTATCTAGGGAAATAAATTTTTCCTAAGTCAACTTAAAATTTTTTTCATTAAATTCTTTAGTGGAAATTATACTAGTAACAAGCCTATGTGAAATTAATGTCAGTGCTTGCCACCATCCCATTCGGCAGATTCAGTGATCTGTTCAAATATCACTCTGGCTACTTCTGCAATTTTTAGGGTAAGACTTGTTCATAATATAGTTAAAAAACTGCAAGCACCCTTTCACTAAAACCTCTAGAAAGTGAATGCTACTTTCATCATCCACCACCAGTGGTGTCCAACAGTGAACAAACTAGATGTTCTGTAACTACCTTCTCATTAGAATGAGCTTCATTGTTACTGATTTTTCAATTAGAGAAAATAAACTTTTATGTTCAAAAAAGACATTTAAATTCCTTTAAATGAGGTCAAGTCAATTTGTAGCTTATGTTCAAAATGTTACCAAGTCCTGACATGAGAATCAACTTAAATGAAATCCAGTAATTAAGACTACAATGAAAGCTAAATGACATACAATTGTTTTTGTGCATGCATGTATATTCACATCTGGAACATGTGTGTACATGCCTACGGAAGTCCCTAATTACCTCAGAAATCTTCTCTACTGCCCTTCTAAGCAGAGTCCGTTGCTGAACCCAGAGTTCACTCTCAATTCTAGTGAACTGAGCCAGACAGCTTGACTAGGGATTATCTGCCCTAAAGGCGAGGATTAAAGGGAGGTTACTATGGTTGCCCATTTCTATCAGGGTGCTCAGGACCCGAAATCAGGGCCTCATATTTACCCTGTAAATCATGTCTAACCACCATATACAATTCTTAATAAATCAAAACTAAAAACTATTACAATCATTAGAGATGAGGCATTATTTATCTCATTACTTTATTTACAATTGTATATAGTATAAGAGTTCAATCCAATTTTCAGATTATATCTCTTAAAACATTCTTCATCCTGCAAAATAAAAATAAAGTAGCATTAGAAACACCATTGACTTTACTGAAGTCACAGTAGTTTCAGATCATCAATTTGATACATCAGAAAGCGTTTACAGTATCATGAATTTATTCATACTGATTTGCTTCATCACATGTATCAAAACTTTGCATGAATTATGCTAAATAAATCCTTATGTACGGAAGGAATCTTCTAGGCTACCAGTATGCAACATATCTATGGAGATGTAATAACATATAATTCCCACTCATTATTTCTCAACCTCAGCAGGCTTATTTACTGATACCACAACACAGGTATCAAAGGATTATAGAAAACACCACAGCAGGATTACCCTATGTTTGAGAATCCTCAGCTAATGTTCAATCTATGGAATCTCAGTCACTTATATCTTTGTGCCTTCAATGGAATTTTAATATCACTCATTTTACAGGTTTGTTGGAGAATCTGTTCAGATTATTGCTATAAAGAGGTACTTGGTAAACACTGACCTTTACTGATCAAAAGAATTTATTATAGGCTTGCCAAACTGCCCCTACAGACAACTATCTACTTGTGTGTAATGTGTCTATGTGGGGAGGTATAGGGTACACAACAGAAATTACTGTTTTAGGAAAATTAGAAAAACTACAAATTACCTGCTGAAGGATAGATTAAATATCCTTATTTTTTGAGTAGCTGGTGCCTTACTATGAAGAAAGGAGCAGCAAATCCAGACCCAAAGAACACAGTCATCATAGCCAGTAACCGCCACTTGTTTTCCACGGAAAATGGCAAATTCTGTTGGAAAAGAGAAAAAGCAGCAAAAAACAGTACTTCAAAGCAACTGACTTCACCTAATAGAAGGGACAGGGGACAATCATGTGTACTCAAGTGTATTTTACAATTAGGTGCATGTGCCAGAACATTAAAATAAACACCTGGGTTTTCTGAATACCAGTCGGTAAGACCGATTAGGTGGTAATTGTTAAAAACGATTCAAGTCTTTTATCTTTCACAACTGAAAAAAATTATTCTAGTTCATTGTTATTAGAAATTCTCCACTCAGTACTCGGCAATATCAATCCCAGTACAAAGTTTGGCTTTTTCATAGGTAGCTATTCCACACACATCCTTCTTCTTCTTTTACAGGCCTCACCTAACAGTTACAAGGCTGTTATTCTATCACTAACTACTCAGTTTACTTACACTTGGGGCTAAACCTGGCCTACGCGAGGATAGGTACTTCTAACGTAGTCTGCTGGCTTAAAAAGGCTAATCCACAGCCACAGGCCCCATTTTCTCTGTTTCCAACGACCTTCGCTCATCCTCCGGCTCCATTCTAACCAGGACAACCTTCGGCCTTCCAGGCCTTGTTCTGGGGCAGAGGTGAGTGAGAGCCGGCGTTGAGGCCGCGGCTAGGCGCTGGGCTTCCAGCCTTCTTGGGGATGTGGGCTGAGGGCCTGAGTCTTCCTGAACTCCTGGTTGGCCATTTCCCTTCCCGCACTCTCACGGCCGGCCCCGAGGCAAGCCTGCGGCGCCGAGCATCCTCTTTCCCGAGGTAGCCCGGCCTCACTCACCTTCCCCGGACCCTCCTCATAGTGGCTGCGACGGATCACGGAGGTGCCGAACCTCCGGATACTCTGCCCCAACATGACGATGCTGGAAGCTCAGCGAAGAGCGCAGAGAACGTAGGCGGAAGAAATGGCTGCTCTACCTCAGACTCCTTTCCCAACGACCTTGCACAACAGAGCGCGAAGGCCGAAAGGGAAGATGGGAACTAAGGCGGGGACTTCCCTAAACGCCGCAAAATAGTTGTCTCTGAGGATTGTGGGCTTTGTAGTTCAGATTATGCCGTGTGCCCTCTCGGTTCCGAAGGATTGTGGGAAATGTAGTCGAGCTCTGGGCCGAGAGCGTTTCAAATCCAAGAGAAAGATTACCATAAGTGATTCAGTAGAACCTGAGAGGTTTTATGAGTTTAGATCAACGATTATCTGGGTTTATGTCCAGAAACAATTTATTGAGGTAGCTGAAGCTGTTTTACAGTGTGTGTCCAAGTTTATGGAACAAGAAAATCAATATCTTTTCCTGTGAATATATGACACATTTTTTATTGCAATACTTTGCCAACATAGAAAGATGTACAGTGTGATCCTTTCAGAGGGAACACAAGTTAAGTGAACAAACAGCATGTAGCACAAAGATTATCATGGAGAAAACCGAATTGAAGTGCTATGAGATGGATTCTTAATATACAGAAAATTGGATATAAAAGGACTAATAGAAAACAGATAAAACTATGTGCATTATAAGTGTGTTGTGGAAGAGATAAATAAGCATTGACATCTGGAGCTAACCTGGATTAGGAGTTGGTGTGTTACTGCTAAACCAACAATTTCACAGACTAGCATCATTAGATAAGGCCCCCAGAAACTGATAGATTAAAAAAAGGGGGTCTACTGTATATGTTCCTAAATACATAAATATGACCTTCTCAATCTATATAATGGTCCTTATGCATGTAACAAAAACAAGTGAAAAATGAAGCCATGAATTTGGAAGAAACCAAGGCAGGATACATAATAGGGCTTGGAGAGAGGAAATGAAAGGACATTATGTAATTATATTATACTCTCAAAAAAAGAGATAATTTTTAAAATGGCACTGTATGTCCTTGTTAAATTTAGTCTAAATAGGTCTCATATTTAATATTAGTACTTTCTTTACGTAATGAACTAAAGGGGTGTGTAAAATTAAGCTCCTCAGTCTCAGCCAGGAATAGGAGTTAAGTAAATCTGTCATCCAGCTATCATTTTCTATCTCTATCTATCTATCTATCTATCTATCTATCTATCTATCTATCTATCTATCTATCTATCTATCTATCTATCTATCTGTCTGTCTGTCTGTCTGTCTGTCTGTCTGTCTGTCTGTCTGTCTGTCTGTCTGTCTGTCTATCATCTATCTATCATCTATCTATTATCTCTCATGTACATATCTATGGATATCTGTTAAACACAGCTGTAAATTCTATCTAGAGATGAAGATTTTCATTGCCTACTCTAGATAGACTCCCCGTGAGTATTGTTAGGAAATGGTTATGGCAGAAATAACAATGTACCATTGTCTTGCCATGTATAACAAAAGAAAGAAGGAAAGAAAGAAAGGGAAGGAAGGAAGGACAGAAGAAAGAAATATCCCTCTTTTATCCTTTTGGAACGTGTGTGTGTGTGTGTGTGTGTGTGTGTGTGTGTGTGTGTGTGTGACATATGCTGACCATACCCAACTTCATTGCTTCAGTTTGTGGTATGTCACTTCATTTGCTCTGATAATGTATATAAAAGGAACCTCTGGTGGAGTGAGCCATTCTGAAGCTTTTTAGTCTGAAATGCTCCTAATTTTATGACATTTTTCATAAGTAACCTTTGTTAAATTTAACTGATTTTAAGTTTTTTCTTATAATATTATATGTAGGCCAAATATTACACCATCTCTTTAATATAACTGTTGCTACATCTTTCAAGTCACAATCTTAGTCTTGGTTTAGTTCTTTTCTGCCAGAGCAAGATTTGAGAAGATACCTAAGTCAATCAATAAAAAGCCCAAATCTTTCAAGCACTTTCTAACATTTTACTGAGAGCTGTGGGGGCAGCATTGCTCCTCATGGCATAGTATATGTCTGTTACTACACAGAATGATAAACTGAACAGATTCCCTATGGGCGTGTGCTTAATATTCTGCAAGTAGTTTCTATTTGGAAGAAGCTGGTGATAAAGGAGGCTGGGCAAGTGGGTTCAGTTAGACTGTGAAGGCTCCTGGTCACCTAAGTGTCATGTTATTCATCTATTGGAGAGTTTATAATGCCTCAAATAGATAATTTGACAACAGTAAATAGTTCAAAAGAATCATTACACTTTTTTATAAACTACATCTATAATGTATGCTTGAATTTTTTTCTATTTTACAGGTTTTGAAAGAAAAAATATGTTTTCTCCTTTGGAGATTTCCAATGATTTGTCTCTACAAATAATAATGGATTGTATTTGGAATAACTACAGTTGGTTTCCTCCTTGTTCAGAAGGTATATGATCTTAATTTAAAAAACTTTTTGAGATAGTGTCTCATTATGTAGTGTTAGGATTTTGGAACTAAACCTGCTCCTGGGTTGCCTAGCAACTTATGATATCATCATGTAGCTGGCCAGGTGGCTACACCTGGAAGGCGTAGTTACCTTCCCCCTTAATTTTGGTCTCTCCTCTCTTGGTCCCTTCTTTCTTGCTCCCCTTCTCTTGGCCTCTCTTGGTCCTCTCCCCTTTCTCTGTCAGGGCACCCTCCCTCTTTCTCCCCATCATGTCCTGCTCTCTCTTCTCTCCCTCTCTATCTAATAAACCACTTTCACAGAAGATCTGTTGTAATCATCATTACTTAAATTGAACCCAAACATTACATGTAGTTCATGCCAGTCTTACTATATAGCTCAGGCTGGCTTTGAACTCAAGAAGCCTTCTAGCTTCAGCCATTCTGTGTGTTCAGATTACAAAATTGTGATACCTGTGCTTTTCAGTTTGTGCCAGAGCCTGCCAGCAGAGTCAACTGGTTCTTGAGTGTTGGGAGTGAGGATTGAAATTATAAACCAACACACAATACATGGGACCTTTCCAAGAGGGCTCTAGTAGACACTAGATGCTTTGCTTTATTCCAGACTCCTTTTTAAGTCAGAACAAAAGCACCTTAGTACAATAAACGAATTCACAGGGTAGTCAAGCAAAAGGTGTGACTTTTTGACAAGACATCCCACCTAAAGGAGACAGACTTGGTAGCTTATCGCTGACTCCAGGGTGAAAGCATGTCTTTCCACTGAGATCTAAATAACAAAGCAGCCTGGCAGACCAGCAGCTCCCAACAAGTTTGAAAAATTACTTATTTTTATTTTATGTGTGACTCTTTGCCTATGTGTATGTATGTGTACCACATATGTAGTCTGGGCCACATGGAAGTTAGAAGAAGGTCTTGAATCCCCTGAAACTTGGTTCTGCTACAGAAGCAGCAAGTACTCTTTAACTATTAGGCCTTCTCTTCAGTCCCCCCTTTAATTTTTTGAAAGAATCTCATTCTGTATTTTTCACATGGATAGATTTGTAACAATATTTTTATTTATTCTTCGAGAGTTCTGTACAGGTACATAATATATTTTGATAATATCTATTAACTATGTCCTCCTAGGATTTTCCTTTGTACTTCCTCCGACACATTCCTCTCCCAACTTTGTCTTTATTTCATTTAAGTTCCCCCACTGAGTACATTTAGTGTTGCCCATGTCGAGATGATGAGTGGATTTATAGCCATCACTTGAGCATGAGAAACTTTCCAGTGACCACATAGTCGGGGCAAATTGACTCTTCTTCAAGGAGCCTTCAGCTGTCTTCAGCTGTCACTCCTTAGTTAGGAGTGGGCTTTGTGACCAGAGCCCCAACCCCCATGCAAGAATTTAGACTAGCTTAATCTTTTCAAATGTGCAGGTAACCATTGTTAGGTCCAAATGGGGGGACCCTAACTTCCTTAGGGGGCGAAGAAAACTCAGGAGACCAAGATTCGATGCAATAGCAAGAGGACATTTTATTTGATCCATTGCATGGGACTACCCCCCACAAAAGTGGCGAGGGACAGCAAGGAGAGACAGAAGGCTGAAGTTTTTAAAGGGAGAAGGGCGGGAATCTCAGGAGTTGCAGGTTTGGCAACACTGGATTTGGGTAGTTGACTTTTAAAATGATTGGTTCATGTTAGACGCCAAATCCACCTGATCCTGTCCCAATGTGGGTGGGGGAGCTGTGACCTCTAGACCAGTTGCTAGGCAACATTTTCTCTACTGCAGATCTGGACACTACTCCATGGCGGGGAGGAGACCTTTCGTATTCCTTTGCAAGGGGATAGGGTCTGGTTCTCTCTTCTTTCTGCTTTCTGCAAAAGTGCTAGGAGAATTTACTTTAACATGGGGTACAGAATTTATAAAGCAACCTGTAAAGCTAGCCTGATCCTTTCACCATATCTGCTGTGAATATGCAAGTGCAATGGTCATGTTATTTCCAGAAGATTGCATATTAAAGCATTCCTCCCAATCTTCTTGTTCTTACATTCTTTCCAGCCTGTCTTTCTTGGTGTTCTTTGAGGCTTGGGGAGAAAATACGGTATAGATGTGTTGGTACATTAAAACAACAACAACAACAACAACAACAACAACAACAACAAAACCTTTTTTAAATATTTTTATATCTTTTTTTTTTTTTACTGTATTTCATCCCAATGCCTTCCAGCACCCCAACACCAGGTAGGAGACAGAAAGGGTTAGTGGGAGAGGGGGCACAGTTCTCTTAGCTGCTTCCTGATGGTTAGGTTTGTTGGGTTCCTTGGAGCCAGTCCAGTCCTCTTTGTAGGAGATCTCCAATGTCTTGTCTGCATCAACAGCAACCAGGAGCTGTAGCAGTAGCCTTCTTTCTCAAAGCTTCCCAACACATTCTGGCCTCTGGCATTTATTCTCTCTTCAGAGTCCTCAGATTTTAACTATTTGCAGCTGGCAAAGAGCTCCTCTCAGAGCCCACATGAGGCAAATAGTTTGCTGTTGTGGACTATCTGAATCAGTTCCACATCCTACACCTGGGACCAAAACAAAAACATGTTTATATCCACAACATAGATGTCCTGAGCACTGGCAGGACAGTTCTCTGTGTTTGATAGTTACAGGTCTGCACTGACCAGTGCCCACTGCAGAAAGACTTATCTCAGCGAGGATGACAGCAGCACAGATCTATTGGATAAGCACAAATATTCAGAAGACAATTTAACAACATCCGCATTTAACAAAAAATACCAATAGCAGTTCTCCTCCTGCCCCTCACCCTAGGGCCTATAATCTCTAGACTATAAACAGGGAACAGTTTCTTATTCTGAATTCTGAGTCTTCTCTGCGATTCACACAGGCCAGTGGCTGTAGAAAACAGCTTCAGAGGTGTAGCACACTAAACATAGTTACACAAATTATTTTCATAAGAGTTGGGCAGTATCCTTCCTGGGAACACGTTCATTAGGAGAGTATGGCAGAAATGTGAATGTTACAGTGTCTTGTCCAGATGTAATAATATTGAGAGCCGCTTTTCTGGTCTCTTAGAACATTGACATCTCCAGGTAAGAAGTTTTCTCTACTCAAAAGGCCTCATGGAAAGTTCCTTAGATTCCAGAAAAGAGGAATGAAATCATCTTCCCCAGAGCCCAGCCCCACCACCAGCTTGACTATCACTACCTGTCTGCTTTCAAGGTTGTACAGAGTTGCCCAGAAGAGCATTCCCCCAAATGTTTAGGTATAAATTTGTGATCTGTAATGATTTGATTTTTCTTGTAAGCTATTAAGATTAAGGGGGATGGTTAGGAGTCAAGAAATTATTACCTAGGTTTAACAACTGCTTGAGACTTCATTAAGCAACTGATAGGAGCAAATGCAGACTACCACAGGCAAAGATTAGGTGGAGCTCAGGGAGTCCTGCAGATGAGCTGGAGGGAGGATCAGAGGAGTCAGAGACACATCAGGAGAACAGTGCCCACAGAATCAACTGACTGGGACTCACAGGAACATGAAGAGATCAGGGAGGGTCTGATCAGGTCCTCTGTGTATGCATTATGACTGAGTAGCTGGGTGTTCTTACAGAAATCCTAAAAGTGGGATCAGGGGCTGTCCCTGGACTCCTTTGCCTACTTGTGGGATCTTTTTTCTTCTGCTGGGTTGCCTTATTCAGCATTGATGTAAGTGCAAGTTCTGCAGTATTTGGTTGATGCCCCTGGGAGGCCTGTTTTTTGTTTGTTTGTTTTTTAATGTTTTTAATTTTTCCTGAGGGGGGGCAGGATGAGGCTGTATCTGGGGGAGGGCAAAGTAGTGGGGTAAGCTGCGTGGGAGGGGGAAGGGACGGTGGGGGTGCAATCTATGCAAGAAGACTAACTAACTAAATAAACCTTACTCCTTTCCCAATCTCCCATTAGAACAGCACTTCTCATCACAGCTTGGCTGTGTCATTTTAAATGTTTATCCTAACTTAATACCTGTCTCTTTCCATTGTACTGCCCTGATGACTCTCCAGCTCTTAAGAAGCTAAGCTTTGCTAAGAAAGGATCATAAAGTAGTGCTGTTTGGCTGTCTTACCTCTCTTGGAGAGTACTAGACATGTTCCAAAATGCATGCTTCAGCTCTCTTTGGCTCTCACTGAGTTGAGGCGAATTGGAGTGGGATTAAAAGTGGCTAAGATCACATATTATTGGAGAAATGTCTGGCCTCTGGCTGCTACTAACCTTAGAGTACAATCACGCCAATTATTTCAAAACACTAGGTTAAAAATGTTATTGTTTTCATTTTTCTTTCTTTTATAAATTTTTTCTTTATTATTTATTACAATTTATTCACTTTGTATACTGGCTGTAGCCCCCTACCTCATATCTTCCTAGTCCTACCCTCTCTCCCACCCTCTCATGTCCCTCTCCTAGGGGACAGGAGGAAGTGGAGGTCCTCTTCCCCTACTGTCTGATCCTAGCCTATTAGGTCTCATCAGGACTGTCTGGATCTTCTTTCTCTGTGGCCCAGTTAGGCTACCTCTCCAGGGGGAGGTGATCAAAGAGCCAACCACTGAGTCCATGTCAGAGATAGTCCCTGCTCCACTTACTAGGGAACCCACATGGAGACTGAGCTGCTTATGGGCTACATCTGAGCAGGGGTTCTAAGTCCTCTCCATGCATGGTCTCTGGTTAATTCATCAGTCTCTGCAGGACCCCTTCCCCCCCGCCCCTCGCCCAGATATTTTGGCTCTGTTGGTCTTTTCATTTTTCCTTCCTTCCTTCCTTCCTTCCTTTCCTTCTTTCTTCCTTCCTTCCTTTCCTCCTTTCTCTCTCTGTGTATGTGTGAATGAGTGTGTGAATGTCACAGCACACATGTGATGTCAGAGGACAACTTTTGGGACTAATCCTCATATATAATCCTTGTTTTGAGAAAGAGTTTCCTCATTCCTGTGTCAGGCAGGCCAGCTGGCCTCTGAGTTTCTACAGATTTTTCTGTTTCCATTTCTTCATTACAGCGTGCTGGATTACTGATACTGTGCTTCTGTGTCCAGCTTTTACTTTGGTTCTGAGAATCTGAACTTAGGTCCTCTGTCTTACACAAGCATTACTACACATTGTGCCATGTCCCCATGCCCATGAAGCATGTTTTTATTAAAAAAAAACACTACACATGTGTGCACACACACGCACACACACACACACACAATAGCAACCAACCAAACAAAAAACTGATCACAAAATGATTTTTACATTAATTCTATATTGTTCTTTTTAATTACTTATTACAAACTATCAACTAATTGTGAGAATAGACTTTATGCTTGTCTTAATCACTTTTGAGTTCACTATAAGGGAAAGGGGAAAAGCTCAAAGAGATATGGCTGTATTCTAGTCTTTAACCAACAAGCTAGCAAAATAAAGACGGCTAACCACAGGTTCCTCTTAACTTGTCAATGAGCAGTGACCTATGTTATGAGCTTGACCAGCAGAATCCAGTAGATTGACATTCACATATATCTGAGGCTGGAAACTTCCATTCAGGAATGTTTTCTTAGATATCCATCAGCTTTTAAGAAACCAACGATGAGTCTTTGAGAACTGAGAGAAAGTCAGGCTACTGATATGGAGAAAACAGAGAAGGTTAAAGAAGGAGGGAGGAGCAAAGAAGAAGATGCGTATGAAGGAGACATGGAGAAAGTCAGGAGGCAGATAGGAAAAAAGAGGAGAAGAAGACAGAAAGTCTTTCTACGAACCCACCAAGTTCCCCACCACCACACATACTGCAGGCACATGAATAAAGGGGGGCCTTAGGTGACTCTCCCCATGGTCTTACTCACCCACATTTATAAAGTATGTTAAACAAAATTTCCCATATAAACATGTCATCTCCAGAACCACAGAGAATTTCACGCAGTGCTGACTTGAGCCACTAAGCTGTAGGGTAATTTGTGACAAATGTAGAAACCTGCAGCAGGGATGATATACTATTTCTTGTAGAGTAAGCTTAGCAATCTGTATTCCTATCATAGTAGCTGGCCAGAAAAATGTCAGTTATCTTGGAAAAACTTTGGAATAAATGTGATATATATTTTACCATAAAGTTCATTGTAAGAGAAATGAGACATTTCGTGAATTGATTAGTATAAAATGAAAAATATCCTTAGGGACATGAGATTCACTCCAAAGCCATATTTTAAAATAAAGTTCAATTATTTTTAAACAGTGAGAAAGGCGCATATCATGAAGGAGTGATGCATTCTTTAGAGCGACAGGAGCATTTGGAGACTCAAATACATTATGTAGAAGAGTGAGACTAAAAATTAAAATACAATGTTATTTCTTTCAATAGCTCTTATTATGTTACATTTTAAAGAAGTAAATTCAACTTTATTTAGAGATGAATTATTTAGTGAAGAAACTTTCCAACTTAAGTTACAAAAATCAAATTAACAAAATTAATTTGGCCTTGAACTTATATAACTTCTTGACACTGTGAATTAAAATCAGAACTCTGTGACACCTGTTGGTAATTTCACATTTGTAAGAGGAAAGCCTGATATTAGAAAAGGGAGAAAACATGCTGGACTGGGTCTATTATGATTTAGAAATACGCTGCCAAGTTTCTGAATGGTTGAGTGGTGACAGACTGGGAGACAAGGGTCTGACAAGAAAGAAAAACAATTATCTAATGGTCAAACTTGACTTTGTTATGTCTTTTTTTTTTTTTGAAATTTTCTCATTTCCTTTCTTTATGCCCCACAGAAAAATTTTAACATTCTTTTAACATTCTTCAAAAATCACCAACTTCAGGTGTTGCTCACTTCACCTAGAAATAGGTTTATACTATTCGATGGCAGTAACGTTATCCATTATAATTAGTTATGTCTTATCTCATTACTACACCATATAAATCTTTAGAAGAAATCATCTAGTTATCCCATACCCAACCTCAAGACATGTTATTTTCTTTTGTTTAGCATGTTTTCAACACAGCACTGAGAAATCATGTTAAGATCATGAAACTATCCTGTTTCTCAAAGAAAATTTTTCCTAGGTGTAACATCCATTGATGATTCTTTCTTAACTATTTCTACAATGGTGAAGTGAGTTTCCATCTCCAACAATTTCTCCAGCTTACTAGTTGTTCTTCAGCATTCAACTAAAGATGAGTTTCCTCTTCCATTGATTTCCATTTATCTATTGTTACAGTCTAATGACTACTTACTTTTAATGGTTTATGATTCATGACTTCACCGAAATATTTTTGCGTTTTTGTCATTTTGCATTTGGTTAGTGGCGGCCCCTTCTAGCTGCCACTTGCGTTCCAGGTATATGCTTTCATCATTTTGTGTTGAATATTTAGTGTTTTCTTATCTTACAAGACATGTCCCTAACCCCTATCAAATTTTACAGATGACCCCTTCTTTCTTTAAATAGGATGTGATAATACAAACCAAGGTCTGGATACCAGGTGGGTTTACTGCTGATGCATTTGCTTTGTAGTAAATCTACATGCACACATGTATGTATGTAAGCATAAATATATATGCATATCAACAGTTTAGAAAATCATGTTTTTGTTTTTGATTTTTTCCCCAATACCATCATTTTATATCCATACCATAAGGTCCCTTTTATTTATTTAAATTTTAAAATTTTATGCTCCTTCTTTCATAGTAGCAGTGGATTCCAATATCTGAAATATGCTCATTCGTGTGTTATATCTAGCATAGTTTAAGAATTTTATCTGTGGTTTGAATTCGAATGCACATAGTGGAATCCATAGTTCTCTTCCATTTCTTCTTCTGTCACTTTTGACCCCATCTCACTTTTCCCTCTCTTTTCATCACTCTTCTTCCATCCCTCCTTTGATTTGCCTTCCTTCCTTTCTTCCATCCTTCCGACATACCCTTCTTTTTTTTCCTTCCTTTCTCCCTTTTTTCATTTCTCCCTCCCTCCCTCCTTCCCTTCTTTTCTTCCTTCCTTCCTGTTCTGCAGTGATGCTCCATCAACATAATACAGAAACTTTAATGACCATAACAATTCCAATATTTACTGTGCTCTCTATTCCCATGGTCCATTCTCCTCTATATTTCTCTGTTATTTCCACAATTTTGAACATTTCTACTTATTAATGCTTATTGTAGTTACTCTGCCAACAATTTCTTAAACTTATGCTTTCTTGTGCCCCCCTCCTACTCTGTGTCTTTTATATTGCACATAGATTTCCTAGTCTCTGTGTTACTCACTGAGGTGGGTCTCTGCTTAAATATTAAAATCAAAGACTCAAAATGACAGAATGATTATTTCAGCTAATGTCTTCTCACACCATTTTAAGGCCTCCGATTGTTCCAACTTTTTTGATTGGCTTATGCCTCTTTCTTATTTAAATTGTATCTGAGAAGATAGAGACAATTCTTTAAAAAAATCAGATAGTCTCTAAATAAAGAACTCACTCCTGACATTTTTTTTCCTTGAAGGAAATAGGGAAACTACAAAAGTAAACCAAGGTGGAGAACGTGTAACGTTTGGTGTCTTCTAAATGTATTATTTATCCAAAGTAAGAAACTGATGTAGAAGTGCTTCTTAATTATTTATCTGGATGCATTATTTACATGTAAAACATGACAAATGTTAGTCAGTTTCTAGCCCTGTGATAAAACACTTTGACCATAAGTAACTTGGGGAGGAAAAGGTTTGTTTTGCTTATAGTTCCACAACATCATAAATAATGAAGGAAGCCAGGGCAGAATCTCAGAAAGGCCATGGAGTGTTGCTGAAAACTTGCTTGTTCCTCATGGCTTCCTCATAAAATCCAGGACCACCTGCCAGGGATGGCTCTGCTCAGAGTGACCTAGGCCTTTCCACATTAACCACCAATCATAAAAATGTCCTACAGATTTGCCACAGGGCAATCAGATGAAGGCATTTTCTCAATAAAGATTCTGTTTTTGTAGATCACCCTAGCATATGTCAAGTTGACATAACAACTAGCCTGCCAGAAAGAATATTAATGAGTCTCAGTTTCTGCTTTGATACACTGCTAGGTAGAGTCTTTTGGAGGCCCCCTGTGGTAGGACCCTGTCCTGTTACTTGTTTTCTCCTACATCCCATTTGTCTTTCTAAGTGAGGATTGATCATCTTACCCCAGGTCCTCTTTTTTGTTTATCTTCTTTATCAAAGCAGAAACTGAGACTCATAACTAAACCTTCGGCAGAGGGCAGGGAATCATATGAAAGAAGGGGGAGTTAATATGATCTGGAAAGGATAGGAGCTCCACAAAGACCAAATATTGCTGGGCATAGGGGTCTTATATGAGACTGTTTCTCCAACCAAGGACCATGTATGGATATAACCTAGAACCTCTGCTCACCTGTAGCCCATGGTAGCTCAGTATCCAAGTGGGTACCCTAGTAAGGGGAATAGGGACTATTTCTGACATGAACTCAATGGTGGGCTCTTTGGCCTCCCCACCTTGCAAGGGAGGAGCAGCCCTCCTAGGCCACAGAGGAGGACTTTGCAGGCAGTCCTAAAGATACCTGATAAACCAGGGTCAGATGAAAGGGGGAGGTCCTCCCCTATCAGTGGACTTGGAAAAGGGCAGGAAGCAGATGAGGGAGGGAGGGTAGGATTGGGAGGGAATGAGGGAGTGGGATTCACCTGAGATATAGAGTTAATAAAATGTAACTAATAATAAAAATAAAATCAAAAAAGTATATTAATGATCCTTTTTTTGTTTGTTGTTTTGTTTCTGTAAGAAAATAGTAACTAGGAAATTAAAGATACTTGAGGTTCAGAATTCCACATTTGCATGAGCTTTTAAAATGCTCAGAGGAAGGTACTGGGTCCTGTTAATGTAATATGGTGAATGTTATGTCCTTGTTTCTATTGGAGTTTTCCATCTGCCATATATAATTTCCCTTGATGTAAGTGGTGTTAGAGAAACTGAGATCATTACTTAACCAGAATGGGCGGAAAATTAACACAAAATCTTAATAACAATTATGTTATTAAGAATATAATATATTGCAATGAAGATTTCATTACAAGTTGATTAATGTTTTATCATTTCAAAGAGCATTTAGGACTAGTCGTTGGACCAGAAAGCTCAAAGTGCCTGAAATTTGAGAAACCATATTTGAAATAAACCTGATGCAGTATTTTAGAACAATCAAAATGTGCATATTTTCATGATGTGAAAATTCTTGTACCTTTCAACATCAGTTCATTCAAATGTTCTGAATGATGAATGTATATATTTTGCAAATAAATTTTGGAAATTTTACTTTGTGATTTGACCTTAGTTAAGCCAATACAATATTTGTATTGTATAGATGAGACTTCAAGAACCCAGATAGAGCCAATCTGCTATGGGGTGTAAAAGTCTGACAATTTTAGTCCATCAAATATACCCATTTATACAAAAGATGGCTTTTGTACTTGGCTTTTTCAGTTTATACTTATAAGATTAAGAAAGCAGGATTTGCTTGAGGGAAACATTTATGTCCTTGGAGTAAATTATTCCTCATTCACTAGAGATGTTTTAAACAGGCCAACTAATTACAAAATTATTTCATAAATTGGATTAGGTTTAATTACCAGTTCTTTTCACATTCCTTATTGAACAGCATTTTAAGCTGTATCATTGTTTCTGAATTGTGCTTAGGCTTATCCATACCGCCCTTTACTAAGGGATTTTATAGATGACAGACTTATAGAACTCATTGCTGGGTTTATTGTAACTTTTTTTTTCTTTCTGAAGGTGTGCTTTAATATATTCCACAGTATCATTTTTATGAAGACCCATAGGTGAAATATTTCTCTGGTCTTCATACTAAGACAAACAGGCTTCTTCTGGATATTTGATTTGCTTTTGCCATATGGGTACTGTGAATAACAAACATCACCATGATTCCCTATTTATACTACTTCCTAGAAAGCTTAGAGCCAAGCTTTCCAATGGGAGATGGATATGTTTTGTGTGTACTCGTGGCTCTATCTTCTTTCTTAATTTACTCATCTTTGCTTTACTTGTGAATTTTGAATGTGTTTTTATCTTGTTTTATAGTCTTTGTCTTTGTTTTGTATTTCAGATGTTTCCTGAAACCATATTAGCATGCAAATAAAATAATAAATCATATATCTTCCTCACAAAAAAATGTTCCAGTGTTATTTATCAAATTTTCTTGTTGCTTTATGGACCTAAGCCAGACAAAATAATTATAGCTTAGCTGATTCAACAAAGGATTCCAAAATTTAGTGATTTAGAATTAAACTCAAAGATCTTGCGTTCATGATGATGTCACAGTTTGGATTGTATATTCAGCATACATGCTACTTCCCTAGAGTTTCTACTGGCCATCTAGACTAACCTTTCTAAGGCAATATGTAGGAAACGAATAGAGAGCAGAAGAATTCAGGCAAATCTATAGGTGACATACACTACTCATGCTCAGATTTCATTAGCACAAACCGAGAATGCTCTTACCATTATATATGAATAGGGAATTTCTGTGTAGCTGCGATCATATCAGAAAAGCATGGCTGAAAATATCATCTCCTCAAAGGAGATCTTATATTTTCTTTCTGGGATGACAAAATACAAATATGAAGACTTGATTTTAAGGTATCATCATTTTTCTAAGTGGTTTTCTAGCTTCTACACATTTTTCCAGAGTTGCACATTTCAAGTAATACTCTATGGCCTCAAGTGTACACAATGGCCAACCACAAATCCAAGTTTACCATGGCTACTTAGTTTGGGTGGGCATCATTTTTCCTGAAGTATTGAAAGAAGGACTTCCTTTGCTTTATAAAGGGAGTAATAATATTTATTTTATTAGTAATATTTGATAGGAGGATTGATGAAAATATTTTCAAGTTTAAAAGTTTCTGGTAGCCAATATCGCCATGACAATCCCCTTCTTGTGTCTTCCCACACATGTCATTTTCATTAATGCTTCCTTTATCCAACAACTTTGCTATTTAAATATATAGTATAGATATAAAATAGAAAAAGAGAGAGAGAAAGATAGGCTTGTAGTTCAGTTGCTAGAATGCTTACAGAAACCCTGAGTTCAACCATCAGCAATGCATACAATGGGCATGATGGTACACTCCTGAGATCCTAGCTCCAGTTGGGGACAGAAGTTCAAGGTCATTCTGTGTTACACAGTATGTTCAAGGGCAGTATGGGATGCATGAGAACCTATCTATTAATTAATGCACACATACATAAATATAAAAAAGGTTGATGTACAGCTAGAATATGAACTCTTGGAAAGAAATGAGTTTTAAAATTTTGATTAGTGATATTCTAACTATCCTGCACAAACACACTCACTGAATATTTACTGGAAAAAGTGACTTAACAAGATGTGCATTTGAATTTAATCAGGTATCTTATCTTGAGTATGTGAGCTTATGAATTTGTTCATAAAATCAGTTTCAATGAGGCATAATTTGCATGCAATAAAAGACATCACTCTGAGTATATCTTCCAAAGAGTTTTACCATTGTACATTCCTATTGGGCAGTGGCATAATTAAGACAGATCATTGAATTACCCATAATTTAGTTATAATTTTAATTGTATGTCTTTATGGATCTGGTATAATAATTTTATATGCATATACAATGTGAATTATCTAACCTATGTATTATTTTTATTAGCATAGTTTTGGCCTTTGAGTGCCATAGCTTTGGCGCCTAGCTTTTCTCAAGGGAGAAGCTCCTCCTCACTCAGCGCCACATAAGTGAGGTTATGCAGTTAGGTTTGTTCACACTGAACTGCCAATATTATAGGCCTGATAATTGTTTGCCATGGAGAATGTTCTCTATGTTAGAGAATATTTAGCGGAATTCCCAGAATCTACTCATTAAATGCCAGTACTATCACTTATTAAACCCCACTTGTCCTTACTAACAACTCATCCCAGCTGAATACATCTTGCAAAAAAAAATTTAAATCCCTTAGGTAACATGTTCTGTCTAGAAATTCATCACTCTGAACTCAATTGACAGTCACTTTGAGTCAACGAAACATGAACCTTTTCTGAACAGTGCTGCCGCACCAGCAGGGGTTTATGTTAGGAGGTTTGGTTTTTCTGATTCAAGACCCAGCTGTTTTGGAACTGGTCTTGCAGTCCCGGGTCACACTCTGATAAAACTCACTGCTATCACTATGTGTATCATGAACTTAGCTTCTCCTGATCCTCCTACCATTTGATCCTTGCTTGTGCACTATTACTACTTTATAAATGTGTGTTCTCTGAGACCTGTTCATTTAGAAGATAATGAACAACACTTTGACAACATATACACGAAGATTGTTGCTTGTGAGCTTGTGGCCAGCCTGGGCTACATACTAAGTTCCGTGCTATATTGGGCTACAGGGTGAATGTCTTAAAAACAAACAAACAAAACAAAGCGGTAAACATGTCCTTAGCAGTTCTCTTGAAAGTAGACAATTCACTTTTAACGAAGTGAACATGTGTGTCTGTCATTGCATCAGGCAAGCAGGTATACTTATCACAGAGTACTTAGGACTATTTTGTTCCACACCACTGCGTTTTCATTTTGCTGCTCTTCCACTATTTTTCCTGTGCTGAGATCATGGGTTAGGATGATCCTATTGTCTTCATACTATAATCTCTATATTTGTAAAATCTGATTTTGTATTAAGTCCTCACAAAGAGACTTTTAAAACACATTCATTGCACCAAGATACCCTTTACTTTGCCCTCCTGGCCTTTTAGGTTTCTAATCACATGTTTCTCAGTTTTTGATTTAAGTTTGTTTTTTTTTTTTTTTTTACTTTCTTGTGTATGTGTGTCCATCCATGTTCTCTCTTAAGAAGCTCTATGATCATTTAATTAGAAACAAACTATTTTCCTAACTATCACTAAGAAGATAATCTATAGAATAAAAACAATATTCTTCATTTGATAGTGTTTTAGTTTTTTCACTGACTTGTCTAGTTAATCCTGTGTATTTTGGAAGCATTAAAAGCACTTACTTTGGTTTATTAAGGATAAATAAATCCTCACAAAATATCAAAAATTAAAGATGTGAGCAGCTGGAGAGATGACTTATCAGTAAAAAAAAAATGCTTACTGATTATTGCAGAAGACTCAGGCTCAGTTCCCAGTACCAACATGGGGCTGTTCACAATTTTCAGAAAATCCAACTCCATAGAATCAAATACCCTCTTCTAAGCTCCTTGGGTACATTCATGCATGTGACACACACACTCATAGATGCCCATGCATACCCATAAATAAAATAAAAATGAAATTTAAAAACATTAAGATGTAAAAGAACCTTCCTCTCATCAAATCAGGAAACCAGACTAATGTTCACTGTGAAAGGAACTCTCTTTCATGCAAGAACTTGTCTGGAAGAGTATTAAGAGGGAATCTGTCTCATTGAAGTCTATGTTATTTGTTATTGTGTTGTACATACTTTATGATTCATTTTGTATTATTCAATTGTGTATTATTTAAAAATATATAGATTATGAACATGAAAAAGTGTGTTGAAGCGTTGTTGAGAAAATCTTATTTATTTATGTAGCACAGCTATCATTATAAACTTGGCTTTTGCAATTCAATCTCATTTCCAATTCTAGATCCTTCTTTGTCAACCTATCAATCACCAGGTATTTCCCAATCTTTCTAGAAACTCAAAAGAAAGTATCATTTCATCCTTCCCCTTTTCACTTTTTCTGTAGAAATACTATTCTGAAGGAGGAATGGTAGATGGAATAGAAAATATCACTTTTGTTAATAAAACAACAGATGATAAGTTAAGTATTGTTTTCTTTAGACATAAGTTTTTTTTTACAATCGGAAGTAAAATAACTGATTAGCATTCTACTCACATCTAATCCTCCAGGGTTCTGCCCTGTTTAAGTTCCTGTGCTGACTTCCTTCAATAAACAGCGCTGTAGAAGTGGAAAACTAATAAGCCCTTCGTCTCCAACTTGCTTTTTGGCCATTGTGTTTCTTCACAGCAATAAAATCCCTAAGTAAGATAAGGTGTTTTAGAGAATTTTATGCATTGGTTTCTTTCATTGATATTGGTACAGCTATATAATTTGTATTCCACACTTTAGATTTGTAAGTTTCTTAAAGATCTGAATTCTATAGCAATTCTGAAAGATTTGTTTAATTTCTCCATATAGGTTAGAAAGATATACTGAACTTGAAAATAAAAGGAAACATGACATTTAAAATTCGTATTCTTTCTTTCATTGCTGTCTGTATTGAATTATTCCCATTTCTATAAAACAAATCACTGTAAAAAATAATACAAAGAGAAATTTAATGTATCTATAGAGTACTAAACATTAGTTATTTTATTCATGAAAAGTTTAAGCAACTAGTACAATAATGTTTAAAGAGTAAAAGTGATAAAAAATATAAATTTTTTTCTTATATAATATGCAGATAATTGAAACAGCAAAATAGATTTTGGCACAAATCTAAATCATCCATTTTACTTTTTACTGTCTCTATATATTCATATAATTAAAAATTTAAAACTACCTACTTAAAATACTCAACAAAACTAAATCTGAATATTTTAAGGTCCAATCAAAAATTATATTTTCTTGAAATAGGTATGTTTTGAGTATCCAGTGTTAACCAGTAATTTTCAAACAAGAGAAAATAGTCTTCTGTATATTTAAAAACTTTCAACAGAGCATAGATATCCTAAGACTAACAAATGGCTTAAATATTAAAGTAACAGATTCTAAATTAATTGATCTTCAGTTAACGATAGAAAGTAATGATATTTACATCCTTTTCAAACTCATTAGTAAAATTTATAGTATGTTTTCTTTACTTACAGACAAGGTGAACTTCAGAGAAACAAAAAGAATGGGTTGTTACTTTTATTGTATAATATGATTTTCTTTTAAATAGTTATCTTTTTAATAAAAACAATGAATGGACTATTAGTTAAAATATGAAGTGACTCAATAAATTTTCTCCAAAGTTGTATAGCTTTAAGAAGCCATTTCCTTTTGCTCAATAAGGTATGTGAATGGGGCAGGACAGTGTGATCTCAGCACTAACTGCAGTGCTTCTTTACAGTATTCACTTTTGCAGCCAAGGGGGAGAAAAGAATGCTTTAGAAGATGCTCAAAATTTAACTACTTTAATTCTAAAATTTTTAAGATGAATGCCAATACTTTGAAACCAATTGAATTAAACATTTTACTTTGAGAGGCAAAAATGGGGGTGACCAGTGTGCACCGTTTCTGAAGCCCAAAAGTCCAAAACTGATGAATGGATGGGCCGCGGAGGCCAGAGCATCAATTTTGAGGCTTTCCTGGGCTTGAGGGGACTACCTGTGAGCTGGGACAGATTGGATCTGTGCCCCCCACAGCTCCCACCATGGCCATCTGAGAGTAGCAAACCATCTGGTGCACCTTTTCACTGTGAGTGCAGGTACAGGGCACCTCCTTTACTCCAAATGCCAAACAGGGCACCCAAATCTGAGAGCAGAAAACTGTGGGCTCTCTGAGCTTACCGCTTATGCCTGCAAGTGAACTCACAGGCCCTAAGGCCCTCCAACCTTTCCACACCGGTCTGACAGTGAGTGCTTGCTGGTCTCTGGCCTCTGGCCTCTGCACTTTCCACACAAGCCTTCTAGTGAGTGCCTCTGCAGGAGAGTGCATACAGAGCCCCAGATCAGGGTCCCTCTACTCTAGCAGCCAGACAATGGGTCTTGGGTCCCTCCCACCCACACACCCGCTGTGGGCAACATAGGGATCTCTGGGACAGACTTCCCAAAATCAAAGCCCCTGTTCTGTGGGTCTACCAGTGGAGTCCAGCCAAACAATTTTTGGAACCAAGATGGTGCAACTCAGGCAGATCTGAGCTCTTGGAGTACAATACCAAGACAGGCCTGTGGGCCACTGGGCTATTCTTGGCACCTGCACGTGTACATTGCTTCCACCCATACCACTCCTGCACAACAGCCTGCCCTTGCTTGCACTTCCACAAACACTCCTGTGCTTGCACACATGTGCCTGTGACCTTCATCCCTAAGCTGCATCTGAAACACTGAGACCCACTCTCAAACAGAGGGACCTCTCTCATCTTCATGAAGACTACGGCAGACTCCAGAGACTGACAGACCCAGTCTACAGTACAGGATCCAGGAACAAACAGCAGAGCCTAATGACCATCAGATGGCTAGAGGCAGGCTTAGGAGCACATCCAACAAAAATCAGGACATCGTGGCTTCACCAGCAACCAACAACATCATGGCTTTACCAGCAAAATCAATGGCTATTTTAATTCAATAGAAACACAGGAAAATGATTTAATAGATAGACTTATTGAGTTACTGGAGGCACATAAAGAGGAAACAAACGAAACCCTCAAAGAATTAGCCACACAAATAGAGCACAAATAGAGGCACATAAAGAGGAAATGAATAAAAAAGTAGATGCCATCATGGAAAGATAGGAATTCACAGTCAAACAGATGAAGGAAATGATGCAAGACATGAAAACAGAATTAAAATCAAGAAAGAAAACACAAACAGAGAAAAACCCTGGAGCTGGAGAACTTAGAGAAAAGATCAGGGACCACAAAAGTAAGCATCATCAATAGAATAAATGAGATGGAAGCGAGAATATCAGGCGCTAAAGATACAATTGCAGAAACTGATACTTCTCTCAAAGGAAAAACACAATCAGGAAAGTCCCAAACAAAAAACATCCAAGAAATCAAAGACACCATGAAAAGACAAAACCTGAGAATAATAGGAATAGATGAAAAAGAAGATTCCGGGCTCCAAGGTCCAGAAAATATTTCCAAGAAAATCATAGAAGAAAATTTTCTCAATTTAAAGAAAGAGACGTTCTTAAACATACAAGAGGATTACAAAACACCACATAGACTAGACCAGAAAATAAACTCCTCACATCACATAATAGTCAAAACACTAAATCTACAGAACGAAGAAAAGATATTAAAAGTAGCAAGAGAAAAAGCCCAAAATAACATACAAAGGTAGACCTATCAGAATCACACCAGGCTTCTCAACAAAACCCACAAAAGCCAGAATGGCCTGGACATATGTCATGTAGACTCTAAGAGAACACAGATGTCAAACCAGACTACCATTCCCAGCAAAGCTTTCAATCAACATAGATGGAGAAAACAAAATATTCCATGACAAAATTAAACTTAAACAATATCTACACAGCAACCCATCCCTATAGAAGACACTAGAAGGAAAACTCAAATTTAATGAAATCAAATACACTCAAGAAAACACAAGACATAGATAACCTCAAAACAAAAATCAAAAGAAAACAAGCACACAAACACTATCACCACTAACTCTACAATAAAAAGAACTAACATGAATTGTTCACTATTATTTATCAATATCAATGGACTCAACTCCCCAACAAAAAGACACCGACTAACAGAATGGTTGCAGAAACAGGATCCAACATTTTGCTGCATACAAGAAACACACCTCTGCAGCAAACACTACCTCAGAGTAAAGGGCTGGAAAAATGCTTTTCAAGCAAATGGACCCAGGAAACAAGCTGGGGTAGCTATCCTAATATCTAATAAAATAGACTTTTAACCAAAATCAATAAAAAAAAGATGAGGAGGGACACTACATTCTCATCAAAGGAAAAATCCACCAAGAGGGCATCACAATTCTGAACATTTATGCCTCCAATACAAGTGAAACATTATTCAAGCTTAAATCACACATCGATCCTAACACCTTAATAGTAAGAGACTTCAACACCTCACTATCACCAAGGGACAGATCATCTAGACAGAAGCCAAAGAGGGAAATAAAGGCACTTACAGAGGTCCTAAATAAAATGGACCTAATAGTTGTCAACAGAACCTTTCACTCAAACTGAAAAGAGTATATCTTCTTCTCAGTACCCCACCCCACAGAACCTTCTCCAAAACTGACCTCAAAAGATACAAGAATATTGAAATAATCCCTTGTATTTTATCAGACCACTATGTCCTAAAATTGGACCTCAACAACAACAGAAAAAATAAAAAGCCTACACAGACATGGAAACTAAACAAGTCTCTACTCAATGATAGCTGGATCAGGGAAGAAATAAAAAAGTAAATTAGAGACTTCCCTAAAATTCAATGAAAATGAATCATAACTTACCCAAATTTATGGGACACAATGAAAGCAGTGCTAAGAGGGAATGTTCATAGCACTAAGTGCCTTCGGAAAGAAGTTTGAGACATCTCATACAGGCAATTTAATGGCACACCTGAAAGCCCTAGAAAAAAAAAAAAAGAAGCAGATACACCCAAGAGGAGTAGATGACTGGAAATAAAACAATTCCAAGAATCAATGAAACCAAGAGCTGGTTCTTTGAGAAAATCAGCAAGATAGACAAATCCTAATCCAAACTAACTAAAAGGCAGAGAGAAACTATCTAAACCAGCAAAATCAGAAACAAAAACAGGTAAAAAAACGGACACTAAGGAAATCCAAACCATTATTATTTCTTATTTCAAAAGCCTATATGCCACAAATTTTGAAAATCTAAATGAAATGGGCAATTTTCTTCATAGATTCCATTTACAGAAGCTAAACCAAGATCAGGTAAATAGATTAAAAAGCCCTATATCCCCAAGGAAATAGAAGCATCAAATAGAAGTCATCAAAAGTCTCCCAAGGAAAAAAACCCATGGCCTGATGGTTTCAGGGCAGAATTATACCAGACCTTCAAAGAAGAGCTGACACCAATATTCTACAAACTATTCCACAAAATAGAAACAGAAGGAACATTACCAAACTCATTCTATGAAGCCACAGTCACCTTGATATCTACTCCACACAAAGATTCCACAAAAATATAGAATTTCAGACCTATCTGTCTTATGAACATTGATGCAATAATACTCAATAAAATACTCCCTTACTGAGTCCAAGAACAGATAAAAGATATCATCCACCATGACCAGGTGTGCTTCATCCCAGGCATGCAGGTGTGGTTCAATATACAGAAATCCATCAATGTATTTCACCATATAAACAAACTGAAAGAGGGAAATCACATGAACATCTCCTTATATGTTGAAAAAGCATTTAACAGAATCCAAAACCCATTCATGTTTAAAGTCTTGGAGAGATCAGGGACACAAGGCACATACCTAAACATAGTAAAGACAACTTACAGTAAGCCTATATCCAACATCAAAGTAAATGGAGAGAAACTTAAATCAATCCCACTGAAATCGGGACAAGGCTAGGTTGCCCACACTCTCCTTATCACTTCAACAGAGTTCTTGAAATCCTAGCTAGAACAGTAAGACAACTAAAGGATACCAAGGAAGAAGTAAAAGTATCACTATTTGCAGATGATATAATAGTATACATGAGTGACCCCAAAAATTTTACTAGAGAACTACTTCAGCTGATAAACACCTTCAGCAAAGTGGCTGGATACAAAATTAACTTAAAAAACAAAACAAAACACCAGTAGCCCTTCTGCATTAAAAGACAAAAGGGCTGAGAAAGAAATTAGGGAAACAATACCCTTCACAATAGCCACACATAAAGTAACTTGTGGTGGCTCTAACCAAGCATGTGAAAGATCTGTTTGAAAAAAATTTCAAGTCTCTGAAGAAAGATATTGAAGAAGATATCAGAAGATGGAAAGATCTCCCATGCTCATGAATCAGTAGGTTAGCATAGTGGAAATGGCCATCCTACCAAAAACATCTACAGATTCAATGTAATTCCCAGAATTGCTAAAACAATCCTGTAAAATAACAGATTCCTGGAGGTATCTCCGTCCATCATCTTAAGCTGTACTATAGAGCAACAGTATAAAAACTGCATGATACTCTCAGAGAAACAGGTTGGAGGATCAATGGAATCAAATAGAAGACCTCCTTACAGATACTGATTTTTGACAAAGAAGCCAAAACCATACAATGGAAAAAAGATAGCATCTTCAACAAATGGTGCTGGTCTAATTGGATGTATACATGTAGAAAAATGCAAATCGATCCATATTTATTACCCTTCACAAACTAATGTCTAAGTGGATTAAAGACCTCAAAATAATACCAGACACACTAAACCTGTTAGAAGAAAATGTGGGGAAGAGCTTTGACTTCATTGGCACAGGAGACTACTTCCTGAACAGAGCACCAATAGCACAGGTTCTAAGATCAACAATCAATAAATAAGACCTCATGAAACTGAAAAACTCTGCAAAGCAAAGGACACTGTCATTGGAACAAAATGACATCCTACAGACTGGGAAAGTATCATCACCAATCTTTATCTGACAGAGGGCTAATATCCAGAATATATAAGGAATTTATAAAGTTAAACACCAACAAAACAAGTAATTCAATTAAAAATGGGGTACTGAGGTAAACAGAAAATTAGCAATAGAGGAATATCAAAGTGCAGAGATACAGTTAAATAAATGTTCAATGTCCTTAGTCATCAGGGAAATGCAAATCAAAAGAACCCTGAGATTTTACCTTATACCCAATAGAATGGCTAAGATGAAAAACTCAAGTGACAACACATGCTGAAAAGGATGTGGAGAAAGGAGAACCCTCATCCATTGCTGGTGGGAGTGTCAACTTGTACAACCACTTTGGAAATCAATCTGGCACTTTCTCAGACATTTAGGAATAGTGCTACTTCAAGATCCAGTTATACCATTCCTACGCATATATCCAAAAGATGTTCAAGTACACAACAAGGACATTTGCTCAACCATGTTTGTGGCAGCTTTATTCGTAATAGCCAGAAGCTGGAAACAACCCAGATGCCCCTCAACTGAGGAATAGATACAGAAATTGTGGTACATTTACACAGTGGAATACTACTTAGCAGTTAAAAATAAGGAAATCATGAAATTTGCAAGCAAATGGTGGGATCTAGAAAAGATCATCTTGAGTGTGGTAACCCAGAAGCGGAAAGACACACATGGTATATAGTCACTCATAAGTGTATATTAGCCAACTAATATAGGATAAACATACTAAAATCTATACTCCTTTACTAGTTAAACAACAAGAAAGATGCTAGGGAAGATGCTCAATCGTCATTCAGAAGTATAAATGGGATAGACATCAGAATCAGGTGAAGACATGGAACAGGACAGGAGCCTACCACAGACTACTGATTGCGGTATTGAAGCAGAGGCTAAGACTCATAGCCGAACTTTGGGCAGAGTGCTGGGAATCTTATGAAAGAAGGTGGAGATAGAGAGACATGGAGGGGACAGGAGCTCCACAAGGAGACCAACAGAGCTATAAACACTGAGCCCTGGGACTGTGAAGAGAATCATACCCCTGCCAAGGACAATGCATGGAGAGGACCTAAAATCCTGGCTCATAGACTCCAAGTGGTTTCCCTAGTAAGGGGGAGCAGGGACTTTCTCTGGCATGAACCCAGTGGCAGGCTCTCTGATCACCTCCTCCTAGGGGGTGCATCCTTGCCATCCACAGAGGAAGACAATGCAAGCAGTCCTGATGAGACCTAATAGGCTAGGGTCAAATAACAGAGGAGGACCTCCCCTATCAGTGGACTTTGGGAAGAGAGTAGGGGAGGGAGGTTGGGATTGAGAGGAGAAGAGGTAGTTTGCCACAGCTGGGATACAAACTGAATAAATTGTGATTAATAATATAATAATAATAGTAAATAAAAATAAAATAAAAATATAAGCTATCAATCCTTAAGATAAAATAAAATCCCCACTGTGAATATCTAGTATTTGATTATTACTATAATTATTATATTGTAATATAATAACAAATAAATAGAACTAAGAAAAACATTTTCCTTTGTACACACTATATAGAACATATCAGAACTAATAAAGGATGTAAATGAGAGAAAGAAAATGTCTAATATTTTTAGTATTGCATGTTTTTTTACTACCATATTAAAAGCCTCATAGGTTATATTGGTAACTATTCTTGCATATTTATGCATAAGTGGTACCAAAAATCACAAAGAATTATGTATGTTTGTATTGCATTTTAATTATAATTCTATATAACTTCAAACTATAAAATCATTTGGAGTGATGCAGCAGAACATTAAACAGTGAAAGACAGCATAACTTATTTAAAAAGAGCATGTTATACCTGTTGTCAGGTCATGTTTTAATTTCTTTTTCTTATCTTTATGTTCTGTTTTAAAATTCTCTTGCTTATTTTTAAGTTCTGTTTTAAGGATAATAATACAGGAGCAAAGATTCAAGCTACCCCAAAAGAATTTTCAAACCTGCGAATCCACTGGTTCACACACCATGTAGTCTCTTTCTAATAATGATTCTTAATTATTTTATGCACGCACACGAATACAGTCTGAAAGATCAGAATTTTCATGGATTTCTGTAATTGAATTTATTCTGACAAATCCCCATGCACATAATGAAAGAGTTGTTAAGGCTGCTGAATTTGTAGTGGCCTTTTGTACATTAATAAGTAGTAGACACAGAATTCAATATCTGAAAATAAGATGACACTCACAACTAAGGATCAAAGAGTGGACAAGCACAGTGTACTTCAAAGAGGTAGTAGACGCTGAGAAAGAGACGAGAGAATAAGGTACACTTGTTAATTACAGTAAGTTTGGTCATAGTGTGAGTTAGGAAACTGTGGAAACATAGAGTGTATAATGAACTTGGCTCACTAAGAGAATTGCAGGGAAAATAATCTACTCATTTAGCTTCCAAAAGAGAAAGAAGGACATCAAATCTACTCTTCAGATTTCAAGAAAAATTTAGAGGAATAGTAACAATTACTTCTTTTCTTAGTCTAGTTACAATTTCGAAAATAAGATAGCAGATTAGAGTATGAATCAAATCCAAGAAGTTTTTGAGTATGTGAAGCTTAGAAAAAAGGTGAAGAAAGTGAGGGTTGGTCATTAGTTTTTTTTTTTTTTAAGACCACAAGATGATTTAAGAATGCATCTCACAAATACTTTTAATTATACAACAGGGCTTTTAAAATTCCAGAAGAACTTATTTTGTAGTCTTGTTAAACCTTGAGACTTGTAGAAAAGATGAGAATATTTTCCAGGTCCCGCGGGAAGAAATAAGATGGAAAATGTCTTTTCTCAAAAACAGTTATATGAATGGCCCCAAAACAAGTGCCTTGTTTCTATTCCATTTGAGATTCTTCTGTTAAGAATTCTCTCTTTATAGCTGTACCCCATTTTTAAATTGGATTATTTGGTTTGTTGATGTCTAGTTCTTGAATTCTTTAGGTATTTTGGAAATTATCTGCCTGTCAAATGTGGGTTTGGTGAAGATGTTTTCTCATTCTGTAGGCTGCTGTTTTGTCGTACTGACAGTGGTTTTTTTTTTTTTTTTCTTGCCTTACAGAAGCTTTTTAGTTTCATGAGGTACCATGTATTAATTGCTGTGCCTATGCTATTGGTGTCTGGTTTGGAAATTTGTCTCCTGTGCCAATGTGTTCAAGGCTAGTCCACACTTTCTTTTCTATCAGGTTCAGTGTATCTGGTTTTATGTTGAGGTCTTTGATCCACTTGGACTTGAGTTTTGTTCGGGGTTCTACATACCAATATCCAGTTAGACTACCACCATTTGTTGAAGATGCTTTGTTTTTCCATTGAACAACTTTGGTTTCTTTAGCAAAAATTAAGTGTCTGTATGTACATGGATTTCTGTTTTTATGACAATACTATGTAATTTTTATTATTATCATTCTGTAGTGGAGCTTGAAATCAGGGATAGTGATATCTCTGGAAGTAATTCCTCTGTTTCTTCTTCTTTTTTTCTTCTTTACTGATTCTTTGTGAATTTCACATCACGCATCCCTGTCCCACTTATCTTCCAGTTTTCTTGTATCTACCTTTCACCCACAACACCCCCCACACACCAATAACACATATACACACAACAACAACAAAAACATAGCATAGAAAATATCTCATTGTGGAAACTATAGCGTGTCACAAAGTGTCCCACAGAATATTCCTCTGTCTGCACATCTTCACTTGCAAATGTTCATTGCAATAAATCATTGGTTTGGTTTGAGACCAATGACATCATCAATAAGGGATCCTCATCAGGGACTGTTCCCAGTTATCTTGTTGCTAACCTGTGTCATGGAGATCTTGCAGCTTTGAAACAGCAGGACTGGCCCTTTCACTCATTCCAACCTTCAATATGATTTTTGGATGGGTCAATTTAGAGCCTTGCATCTGGCTCTGGTCAGCTGACCCACAGGCTCTCTCATCCATGTTTCCAGGGTGAGATATCCAGCGCTGCTCTTACTAGGCCACCCAGTGCCACCATAGACAGGTGGCAGGGTCAGTTATCCTGCTCTCATGCCCAGTCAAGGTGCAGGGGCTCGCTCTCCCAAGAGCTGCAGCCTGTGAGAGGCTGGGCTAGCTCTGCCACTGTCCCATCCTCTGGACTGGCTCGCCTATACCTTTTCCATCAGGGCCAGCTTGACTGTGCTGTCCAGGCAAGGTGCAGGGTCCACTCACCTGAATGCTACAGCCAATGAGTGACAAGGCTAGCTCTCCTGCTCTCATGACCCAGGGCCAGCTCTCCTGGCTGCTGAAGGTGGCAGGAGTGGGGGAGAGGGCATCACCCTTTTACCCACTGCCGCTTCACACCACAGGGGTGGTAGAGCCAGATTCCCCAGGCTCTTGCTATTGGGGTTATCTCACGTGTATCCCCTCCAACAGAACCAGCTATACTATGAGGTCTAGATGAGGTAAAGTGCCCCTACTTCTGAATGCTGCAGCCAGTGAGGGGCAGGGCCATGTTGTCCACTCTCGTGATCCAGGCCAGTTCTCTCAACTGCCTTAGGTGGCAAGGGGTGAAAGCATCTTCCCTGCCCCCCCCCCCTTATAGCAGAGGGGTGGCAGGGCAGTTCTCACTCTCTGTTTTCAGGGATGACTCTTTCATTCCACCTGAACCAGGGCCAGGCAAAGTGGATGGTCCACTCCCCCAAGTTCTTCCATCAGTGAGGGGCAGGGAAAGCTTACCTGATCTCATTACCTGACTGCCACAGGTGGTGAAGGACAAGTAAGGAAAACCATCACCCCCATGCCCATTCCATCTCATGGCAGATGAGTGGCAAGGCCAGCTCTCCTGTGCTCTTGCTCTTGGGGTTGGCTTACCTGCACCCCTGACATCAGGGTCAGCTTTGCTGTGCTGTCCAGGCAAGGTGTAAGGCCTGCTCTCCTGAGTGCTGCAGCTGGTGAGGGGCAGAGCTAGCTCTTCTGAACTCATGACCCTGTGAGCAGCTTTACCAGCTGCTGGAGCTGCTGAGGGGTGAGGAGAGCATCACCTCTGCACCATTGCCACCCCAGGACAGATGAGTGACAGGGTCAGCTTTCCCACACTTGTGCACTTGGGGCTGGTTCACTTATAACCCCATCAACAGAGGTGCAGGGCCTGCTCTCCAGAGTGCTGCTGCTAGTGAGAGATGGGGCCAGCTCTCCAGAGTGCTGCATTCATTGAGGGGTGGGGCCAGTTATGCACAGGCACTGGATATCCACATGGTCCTCTGCTGCTGACCCAACTAGGAACATCCCCATGTTCTCTAGAGGTAATGTGAGCCATGGGCATTTATGCTGAACCCTGTTGCTGCATAATCATGGACTCAGACAAGGCCCTCAGCAGCAGTTTGGGCTGGGACTTCATCATGGCCCAAGGTGGTGGTGCTGCCCACTTATAACCAGCTACTCCTCTCCACCCTTCAGCGTCCAGTTCAGTTTCATCTCTCTTCATAATGCTCAAGCTACTCTACTTTTCTTTCTCTCCCATCTGACCACCACATACTCCCATATTGTAGGGGCTTCTATGACAGGCTGGCCAAATGGTTGGTGGACACCTGGGTGACATTCTCCATCCATGCTGCATTGGGTGTTGGCAAGCAGGCTAACTCATGCTCTGTGTTTGAGCGCAGGTCTGTGGGTGACATGGCAGTCCACAGGTCTCTATCTGTCTTCCTCCTCCAGTGCTGCACTGTCTGGATTTGATATGATATGATTTGATTTTTATTAGTCATAAGAATAAAACAGCTTTGATCACAAAGCCAGGCATAGAGCTAGGGTTGGTTAAGAATGATACCACCATTGAGAATTCTCTGTTTAGTTCTGTGCCCATTTTTTAAAATTAGCTTAATTTGTTCATTGGTGTTTGATTTCTTGAGTTCATTGTATATTTTGGATATTAATCCTTTGTCAGATGTAGGGTTGGTGAAGATCTTTTTCCCAACCTGTAGATCGTCTTTTCATTCTATTGACAAGTGTCCTTTGCCTTACAGAAGCTTTTCAGTTTCAAAAGGTACCATTTATTAATTGTTGATTTTAAAGCTTGAACCGTTGGTGTTTTGTTCAGGAAGTTGTCTCCTGTGGTGATGAGTTTGAGGCTCTTCCCCACTTTCTCTTCGTACCTGATGTTATATTGAGGTCTTTGGTTCACTTGGATTTAATTTTTTTGCAGGGAGATAAATTTGGATATATTTGCATTTTTCTATCTGTGGACATCAAGTTAGATCACCACCATTTGTTGAAGTGGTTATCTTTTATTTATTGTATGATTTTGGCTTCTTTGTCAAAAATCAAGTGACCATAGATGTGTGGGTTTATTTCTGGGTCTTCAATTCCATTGATCAAGCAGTCTATTTCTATGCCAGTACCATGCAGTTTTTTATTACTATTGTTCTAAAGTATAGCTTGAAGTCAGGGATGGAGATACTGCCAGAAGTTCTTTTATTGTGTGGGATTGTTTTAGCTATTCTGTTTTTTTCCATATGAAATTTAGAATATTTTTTTAAGGTCTGAAAAGAATTGTGTTGGTATTTTGGTGTGGATTGTATTGAATATGTAGATTGCCTTTGGTAAGATGGAATTTCAAATGGCTGAGAAACATTTAAATGCTCAGCTTCCTTAGTAATCAGGGAAATGCAAATCAAAAGGAGTCTGTGATTATATCTCATACCAGTCAGAATGGCTAAGATCAAAATATCCAGTGATAGCACATACTGGCAAGGGTATGGAGAAAGGGGAACATTCCTCCATTGCTGGTAGGAATGTAAACTTGTACAACCACTTTGAAATCAATCTGGTGCTTTCTTAGAAAATTTGGAATAAGTTTACCTTAAGACCCAGCTATACCTCTCTTGAGTATATACCCAAAAGACACTCCACCATACAACAGCTATGTTCAAAGCAGCTTTGTTCATAATAGCCAGAATCTGGAAACAACCTAGATGTCCCACAACTAAAGAATAGATAAAGAAACTGTGGCATATTTATACAACAGAATACTACTCAGCTATTAAAAACAATGAAATCATGAAATTTGTAGGCAAATGGATGAAACTAGAAAAGATCATCATGAGTGCGGTAACCTAGACCCAGAAAGACACACATGGTATGTACTCATTTATAAGTGGATTTTAGCCATACAGTACAAGATAAGCATTCTATGAGTCACAGACCCAAAGATAAGTAATAAGGAGAACCCAAGTGAGGATTCTTAAACCTCACTAGGAAAGGAACATAGAATAGACCGAGGTAGTGGTTGAAGAGAGGGAACAAGGTAGGAGAGGGGGCACAGAGAGTTAAGAGGGTGGAGATCAGACCTGAGGAGAGCATGAGTAAGAGGACAGAGACCTGTAGAGAAAAGAGAAACTGAGGGTGGGAACATCTTGTGACAAAGCTTGAGACCTACGTTGGGGTAGGCTCCTGGGAGGACACGAGGGGGAGTCAAGCAGAGATTCCTAGTAGTAGAGAACACAGAGACTGAAGAGGACAGCCTCTAACTGTATAGTCTTCTAGAAAAGGGCAGCAAACACCCAACCCACCCACAAAAACTTCGACCCAAAATTTACCCTGCCTATGAGATATGCAGGGATAAAGATAGAGCAGTTGGAGCAGAAATTCAGGGAATGCCCAACACCTTATCAGAGAGTGCCAACCCAACCCCTGACATTATGAACAAATATTCTTGCTAAACTTGAAGATAGGAGCTTGTCAGAGTTGTCCTCTGAGAGGCCTTACCCAGCAGTGCCTAAAACCAGATGCTGAGACTCACATCCAAACATAGGGAATCTTGGGGAATAGTGGGAGGAAAGAGAAAAGGACCTGAAAGTGATAGGAGCTCCACAAGAAAAACATCAGAGCCAACTAACCAGGGCCCAGAGGGATTTTCTGAGACTGAAGCATCAACTAAGGACCATGCATGAACTAGACCTAGGCCCCTACAAAGATGTAAGAGATGGGCAGCTTAGGCTTCAAGTGGGTCCTGTAGTAAGGGAAGTGGGGACTGCATCCAACATGGATTCACTTGCCAGCTTTGAGATAACTTTCCCCTGGCAGGACTGCCTTGACAGGCCACAGGGGAAGAGGAAAAGTTCAGTCCTGATGCAACTTGATGAGTTAGGGTGGATAGAAAAGGCATCTCCCCTTTTATGAGAAAAGGGGAGAGGGCAAGGAAAGGGGGTGGGAAAGGGGATGAGACTGATTGGGGAGGATGCTACAAGGATGTAAAGTAAATAACATAAAATCATATGTTATGTTTTAACATAATCGTATATAATCATATGTATGTTTTAACACAACATGTTCTGATTATGATTTCCTCTCCTCAAACTGTTTCCAAATCTCCCACTATCATCTCTTTCTCCTTACAATACATACAGAAATCTAATGAATATTAATTAAATCAGACAAAAAACCCAAAGAAACCAGAAAATGACAAAACAAACAAACAAACAAAAGTATGGAGCCAAAGAAAAAGCACAAGAAATAAATATGGATGAAGACACAAACATTTTCATACACAGAAATTCCATAAAAACATACAACTGGGAAACCATAGAATATGCACAAAGGACCTGTAAGGAAACTTAAAAAAAGAATCTTCTAGCTTAGGTTGGCCGGTGAACATATTTGCTTGTGATTCTCTTGATTGTTAATTAATGTAGGTTAATTCAACTGATTGCAGTGGACCCATGCTAGGTCCATAGCTTTCAACCTGTGGGACGCGACCCCATTGAGGGTCAAACAACCCTTGTGAACCCAGGTGAGACACTGTCTGATGCAGGAGTCACCTAAGACATCAGAAAACACAGATATTTCCATCATATTCATGACACTAGCAAAATGACAGTGATGAAATAGAAACAACAATAACTTTGTGGTTAGGGGTCACCACAATCATGAGGAACTGTGTTAAAGAGTCACGACATTGCAAAGTTGTGAATCACTGCTCTAGGCTGAGCCTTGAGCAAGCAAGTGAGGATGTGTATATTTTCTTTGTTTTTTACCACTCATGTTCAATGAAAAATACTGACATTTCTGCCTTGACTTCATAATCATAATAGACTTTAATTGTGCAATTATTTATATAATGTTTCAGTTATAAGTCATACAAACTCTCATTGCTTTTTTCTCTATTTAATTTCTTTTCTAGTGTCTTATTAATTAATTTATTTTTATCAATTACAGTTTATTCACTTTGTATCCCAGCTGTAATGCCCTCCTTCGTCCCTACCCATTCACACTCTCCCTCCCTCTTCTCCTATACCCTTCCATCAGTCCACTGATAGGGGAGGTCCTCCTTCTCTTCCATCTGACTCTAGCCTATCAGGTCTCATCAGGACTGCATTGTCTTCCTCTGTGGTCTGGTAAGGTTGTTCTCCCCTTCAGGGGGAGGTGATCAAAGAGCCAGCCACTGATTTCATGTCAGAGACAGTCCCTCTTCCCTGGACTAGGGTACCCACTTGTCCAACCTTGTGGTATCCCACAAAAACCACTAAAATGTTTGTTCAGTAACCTAGACTATATATCTTGAAAAATATTTTCATGTAGTAGTTCATTTAAATCTTAGAAACTTTTATAGTTTTTATTTAGACTTTTAACAAAGGAAACAACTTTTTAAAAACATTGGCTGATCAGAATTACTCTGCTAAAGAGGAAGACATGGTATACCCAGGTATTTTGAACAGATTTAACTAAAGAATGGAATTTTAAGTACAAACCCAGAAAGCTGAAAATTTCAAAGTATAGAAATTATAGCTTTACTTTCCTTATTTGAGTCCATCATAATTGTGGTACTGAGTCCAGGCTTCTGCTTTTTCATTTACCCTCTTTAGAGACTTGAAAGACTTTTTTCTTATGCAGAAGTCTAAAAATTAAAACTGGTCATTAAATACTTCATTAGGCTGACAATAATTATATTGCTTCAGCTTTTTCCAATTCGTTATTAAAGAACCAGTGGCAGAGTTCTCCAGCACACAGTCACTCATACCTCTCAGTTACTTAGTAAATGCCCATTTGTTACTGTTGGCTACCTGGCTTTCATCAGTCCTGGGTAAAAGACAGAAGATGGTGGCTAGAAAACCATAAATGAAGTGAATAATTTCCACTTTGTTTATAAGTGAAAGTTTTAGGTGAAGAATGGTCCATGAACCACAGATTTGATGTAAACTAGCTTTTTTTTTTTTTTACATCAAATCAGATACCAATAAAACTGACATTTTCCTCAGTACTGGTTTTATCTAACTTAGGTATGATGGAGTCATTAGCATAAAATATGCGCTCTTACCTTTCATTCTAAGAATAATATCTTTAGGAGATACTATTGTATTTCTCTCCTTTCTCTTTCATAGTCTTAACTTTATTGCTTATATATTGTGTTTTCTCTTTGTTAGCCATTCTTATTTCATCCATTTCATAATTATACCATTAACACTACATTAATCGTGTAAACCAACCTTTGACAGAATCAATATTAAACATTTTATCAATACCTCAGATGGAGTTTTTTTCTTTTTCTTGGTCATTTATATTTGCACTTGAAAGAAATACAATATATAGTTGACCACTCCCTGTTCACAGGCTACATTTTTTAGTCAAAAAAGTTATGTTTCTAATAGTTGAGTAAAGAATAGCTAACTTAGTAGCAAGAATAAATTCTGGGAGAACATTTGGAAGGCAGTTGGGGAAAGTGAAGTTGACACAAGCTGATAGATTGAACTACTACTCACAATGGAGGTTGAGATAAATGAACAAAGAAAATATTGGTGTGTAGGGCATTTCTTGTAGAAAGAAACTTGGTTTAATTTTGGATATGTTGAAACTGAGAAGCTCAGATGTCCAAATAGATATAGTGAATAGATTTTGTTCACAGTCATTATAAATCACAAATATGAATTCTGACATAGAGCTAATTTACAAGCATCATCAATAAGTGAGGTGGTATCAGACTATTGGTGGGATTGAATAGAAACATTCAAGGACAGAAGAGTAACTCAAAAGCTAGGACTTAACTAGATGTCAATGATGTGTTCTAGTTCTCCTTTCACTTAAAACAATGGCTATAGAGAAAACCTGGATAGATTAGGTAGTGACAAGCTAACAACCTCAGGATTTTTCTTTTCATTCTTAATTTCATGTGATCTCTTTCAGTAATCTCTTTCAGTTTGCAGGACACATGGAATTGAAGACATATGTCTGGGTTTTGCTACACTTGTCCTTGTGCTTTTAATAATGTATTTCTTTAGGTATACAGATTTTAGTATGTTTATTTTATATCATATATCTAATATCCACTTATATGTGAGTATATACCTTGTGTGTCTTTCTGCTTCTGGGATACCTCACTCAGAATGATCTTTTCTAGTTCCCACAGTTTGCCTGCAAATTTTATGATTTCCTTGTTTACATTTCTACCAACAATGAGTAGGGTTCCCCTTTCTCCACATCCTCTCCAGCATGTGTTGTCACTTGAGTTTTTCTTCTTAGCCATTCTGGTGTAAGGTGAAATGTCAGGGTTGTTTTGATTTGCATTTCCCTGATGACCAAGGACATTGAGCATTTCTAAGTGTGTCTCTGTCATTCGGTATTCCTCAATTGAGAATTCTCTGCTTATCTCAGTACACCATTTTTTAACTGGATTACTTGATTTTTTGCTGTTTAACTTCTTGAATCTTTTATATTTTCTGGATATTAGCCCTCTGGCAGATATACTAAAATCTGTACAGCTAAAGCTAAGCAAGAAGTCAGAAGTTCAATCCTCATTCAGAAAGACAAACAGGATAGACATCAGAAGAGGGAGAAAACAGGGAATAGGACAGGAGACTACCACAGAGGGCCTCTGAAAGAGTCTACCCAGCAGGGTATCGAGCAGATGCTGAGTCCCATAGCCAAACTTTGGGCAGAGCTTTCTCAGACAATTAGGAATAGTGCGTCCTCAAGATCCAGCTATACCACTCCTAGGCATATATCCAAAATATGCTCAAGTACACCACAATGACATTTGTTCAACCATGTTAATAGCTGTTTTATTCTTAATAGCCAGAACCTGGAAACAACCCAGATGTCCCTCAATGGAGGGATGGATACAACAATTCTGGTACTTTTACGCAATGGAATACTACTCAGCAATTAATAATGCAAATTTTATGTTTATTTTAAATATTTTCTTCTAATGACTTTATTGTTTAAGACTGTTTTGTTTTTGATGGAAATATTCAAATATACGGAATGCCTTGCCCCATTGAAAATGATGGTAACTCTCATCCAGCTGTCGCTATGAGTTGGAAATCCTCCAGAAACTCCTCAAGCCTTAGACAGCTCACAGATGATTCTACCAACATTTGTTCTTGAGTGCAGTTTTTCCACTGATTGTCCCGCATCTTCATTTTTTGTGAGGGTTGTCTTCTATAATGAATACTGTCACAGAAAATATAATGACTAAAAGCCTAATTGATTATATTTACTTATGTATGATTAGCTACAAGTTTCCAGATGTCCTTTCTGAAATTACTATTCTCCTCCAACCCAGTTTTCTGAGTTGGTTGAATTTTGTTAAATATGGCTTTCTTCATCTTTTAATATGATCTCATCGATTTTCTCCTCCATATTGTATCAGTTTTCAAATATTGAATTGATTTTTTATCCTTGTAGTACCCTCCACAAAATAGTACATAAAGTTTTTTTGTATGTTACAAATTCAATTTGTTAATATTTTGATAAAGGTCTCTGTGATCTATATTCCTGAAGAATAATGAGCTTCAGCCCTTTGCTTTTTGTATTGTTTTTTTTTATTGTGTTTGGCAACTTCTTTTTTACTTAATCTAATTTTGTTTTATTAATTAAGTCATTTATTTACTTTACATCCTAATTATAGTTTCCCCTCCCACATCTCTTCCTAGGCCCTCTTTCTTATACCCCCCATTCATCCCGAGTTCTCCCTTTCTCCTCAAAAGAGGGGAAGGCTCCCATGGATATCAAAATAGCCATGGCATATCAAGTTGCAGTAAAATTAGACACATCTTCTATATAGGCTAGAGTAGGAAGTCCAGTTAGGGTGAAGGTATCCAAAGGTAGGTAATGTAGTTAGAAACAGCTGCTAATCCTGTTTAGGGGACCCACATGGAGAACCAGCTGTTCAAGTGTTACATATGTATAGAGGTCTTAGGTCTATCCCATACATGCTTTCTGCTTGGCAGTTCAGTTTCTATGAGCTGCTATGGGCCCTTGTATTTTTTTTTTTTTTTTTTTTAGTTCTAATACAATGTTTTCAACTGTCTGCAATGATTTATTTCACTTTTTGTTTGTTTTCACAGGTATCATTGAGGTTTTTCTTTTGAGATTTTTTAAAATTAATTTATTTATTTTTGTAACAATAACAGGTTAGGTACTTTGTATCCCAAGCTTAGCCCCTCCCTCATTCCCTCACACCCTCCCCCTCCCTCATCTCCTCCCATCCCCCTCCAAGTCCACCAACAGGGGAGGACCTCCTCCCCTTCCATCCAACCCTAGCTCATCCTGTCTCTGCAGGGCTGGCTGCAATGTCCTCCCCTGGGATCTAGCCAGTCTGTCACTCCCCTGCATGTATGGGGGAGGGTCAAAGAGTCAGCCATCAAGTTCATGACTGAAACAGTCCTTGTTTCTCACTAGCATCTTCATTCTGAC
>CM053764.1:31725768-31763881 GCA_028658305.1 Pachyuromys duprasi
TCTTTATAGATTCTAATTCTGTTTTCATGCTTTGTATCGTTTCCTTCATCTGATTGACTGTGTCTCCTATTTTGGATGTTTCCTCTCTGTCTATCTTTAATTGTTCCTGTATGTGGGCAGTTAAATCCTTCTTAATTTCCTTGAGGGCCTTGTTCATTTCCTCTTTTTGTGCCTTCTTTTGTTCTTCTAATATCTGCATAATTATAGCTTTAATATAATTTTCCTGTGTCTCTGCTGCATTAACATCTCTATTGCTTTTGGGTGTTTCTGGTGGGGCCATGGTGTCCTGATTTTTGTTGGGTGAGTTCTTACGCTGATTTCTGGGCATTTGTTTATATATAATCAAGGAGCTGTTTGTGCTTCAAGGCTGAACTTCAGACTGGAAATGCGCAGTGCAGCCCGCGGTATCTGGGTGAAACTCAGTCCTTCCGGGGTACCGTGTACCCCAGCCCAAACTGGGGGCTGCTGGCACAGAGGGTTGTGTGCTCGTGCAGTGCAGCCCGTGGTATCTGGGTGAAACTCAGTCCATCTGGAGGTCCCGTGTGACCAAAATGGCAGCTTAGGCGGCCAGCCTGGCTGTGTGCAGCCTGTCTCCCTCCGGAATTTTTCCTGGGAATAGCTGGGTGTCCCTTGGACTTTTCCACTTGATTTCCCCACTGTAGGAATTCCGCTCACCTGGCAGTTGCAAATGCTGGTGGTTTAGGTCGGAGATCTCAGTCTCCTGGTCGCTGTGCCTACACTACTGTCCTGCTCTTCAGACACAGTGTCCTTCTGGGGCAGCCATCTTGGATCCTCTCTAGAATATTAGTCTTAAGAGAGTACACCAAATATTACTTAGAACGCTAAAGGTAGGTCCAACAAAGGTCTTTTCAAAAAATACCAAAACCCCAAATCTGGCAAAATGTCATTATTAGTTTCCTCTGGAAGACAGTATTGCTGTATCTGGCCATGCTAAGGATTACAGTCATAGTGTCTTCCCCCTCTGTGTTTTAACCTGAGTCTCACCATCTTTTTCTTAATCCGTATTTAGCCTGAGTGACTATAGTTTCCATACTGGACATGCTGGAATGACAATTTTCCTTTCTCCATGCTAATCTCTTTTCTTTAAATCCACTCAAATATTTGCTATATTTCACTTACATTCAGTTTATTTCACTTACACTTAGCTTGTCTCATTTCTACTAGGGTTCCAAGTACCATGCTCTGGCAGTAAACAAAAAGAGTTTTAGGGAAATATCACATTTTAGTTAAGTTCTCAAGTACAAGTGGGAATCAAATTTCTTTAGATGGGCAAATTTTCTTTTAAGTCTTTGGATTCTGTACAGAACCTTTTTAGCAACTCTATGCACATGGCTTGCTAGTTCTCATGAGCAGAAATGATGCGATTGTGCTGCAATTGTGATGGTGAGGCTGCCACTTTCAGTAATGATGGTCATTCTGACATAGGGCTTCAGTTACAGCTGCTAAAGGAGCAGGGGATAAGCAATTTTGATCTTTATCCTTGAATACAATTTATGGCTTAGGAGGAGGTACTTCCTTTGATGTCACATTAACAAAAATGACACGAAACACAGATATTAACATGTTGTTTTGCTTTGTATATATATATATATATATATACACACATACATTTTTTTTATTGTAAAGCATAACATAATGTTTAACCCTTCATCTCTCAATACTTAGAGGAATCATTTGGCTGTTTTTGCATGCCAATTATCAAATTTTCCTTTGCTTTTGGTCAGTTTTTGGTATGTAGTCCATATACAAAAGAGCTTACATGCACTCTTGTCACCATGTTTACATAACTATGTCCCTTAGAATTATTTAATGAACCAAAATTTCCATTGATAGAAAAACATAGCACTGCCTTGAGGGAGGTGTACACTCTTGGTAGAGTTCTGATCACCAATGGTCAACAACATCTCTCTTCTGCAGAGCTTACCTTCATTAAGGAATCTGATAGCAGTCCTGTTTATAAAGAATGGGTAGAAATGGATAGTAATATGGTCTAACATGGGGCTTTAAGTCCTAAGCTGTGTAATTAACAGGAGATTATTGTTGCCAGAGTGGACATCTGCTTACGTGTATGTTGGAATTACAAACAGCTCAATGAAACTACCAAAAGCAGAATGCTATAACTTGAGGTTTATTCATTAGGTAGTTTGAATTAGTAATATCCTGGATAATTCTGAGAGTCATTGGGGATTTTTTTCCCCTCTAGTATAGGTAATACTGAGTGCCAATTTGTTAGATTTATACATTGTTTCTTTTTTTTTAAAAAAATAGATTTTTCAATATCTTCAATATTTTGGCATAAATATAAATTACTTTTGTTTCCTCCCATAGTAATTATAGTTGTAAATTATATCACAGGCATGGATTTTTAGTACTTTTTCTTTTTTATTTAAGGAACTGGTATCGAATCGAATTTTAATATAGCAATTTGTACCAAATTAGGACTTTTAAAAAAGTTCTTGTAATAAATGTGTTTTTAAAAAAAATCAACTCGATTTTGATTTGTAAGAATTTGATTTAAAATGTATTTTGGCTAACAATCCTTTACCCAAACTGTCACCAAGTTACTGGGAAACTTAAAAAAAATAACTGTACATGCATAGTGATAGCAAATCCTACAAACATGGGTGGCACACAGCTGTGCTTTGGGAGAAATATGTGTTGATATTAGATTCATGTAACAAAACTTAGAAACAAAAAATATAATACAGGAATATGTGTGTAAACTTCTAATATAGCATAAAGGATGTTTGCGTATTTGATAGCTGATTTTCAAGCATTTCATCAGTTTAGACTATAACAGTTCTGTATACCTACATAAATTTGGCATATAAAAATCTAAGAAACATCAGAAGTTGTATTAAAACTTTTATAAATCTATCTATAGTCTAGAGACTTAAGATGTAGTTTCCACTAGGTTCCACAAATTGTACACTTAAAAATAAGGTCAAGATGTTAATGGCAATTTAGGAAAAAACTTTAGAATTAATTGTTTACATGAGGCCATGAGCTTAGGTTCTCATATTGGCATTTTTTAACCACAGAGGGCCTGAGAAAGACTCTACCCAGCAGGATAGAGTCTCTAAGCAGATGCTGAGACTCATTGTCAAATTTTGGGCAGAGTGCAGGGAATCTTATGAAAGAAGAGGGAGACAGAAAGACCTGGCAGGGACAGGAGTTCTGCAAGGAGAGCAACAGAACCGAAAAAGACCCTGGACACAGGGGTCTTTTCTGAGACTGATACTCCAACCAAGGACCATGCATGGAGATAACCTAGAATCCCTGCACAGATATAGCCCATGGCAGCTCAGTTTCCAAGTGTGTTCCCTAGTAATGGGAACAGGGGGACTGTCTTTGACATGAACTCAGTGGCTGGTTCTTTGATCACCTCCCCCTGAGAGGGAAGCAGCCTTACCAGGACACAGATGAAGACAGTGCAGCCAGTCCTGATGAGACCTGATAGGCTAGGGTCAAAAGGAAAGGGAGAAGGACCTCTCCTTTCAGTTGACTTGGGGAAGGATATGGGAGGAGATGAAGGAAGGAGGGTAGGATTGGGAGGGGATGATGGAGGGGTTAGAGCTAGGATACAAAGTGAATCCAATGTAATTAATAATAAATAAATAAATTTTAAAAAGAAAAAATTAAATTTATTATTTTTAAATTAGTCACTTTACATCCTAAATGTAGCCACCTCCCTCATCTCCTCCCTGTTCCCTCTCTTCATCCACTTATAGTGTCTATTATTAAACAAAAAACAAAGAAAGATTTGAGTTGACATGTTTAATATGCCTTTCAATGGGATGAACTGTGTCCTTTATGATGTAATGAGGCCCACATCAGATACCAAAGTGATTCAGGTGTCATGTTGTTTCTGTTTTTATGATTTACTCACTATGTGACATTTTACTGCACCAAAGCAATATGTTTATTAAAACAGGACCACTTTCTCCTTTTCAGTGTCTTTCTGTCATATATTTTATAGTTTACAAACAAATGCATATCCAATATATTTTTGATCCCTCAATAAAATAAATACTGAAAAATTTAAATTCTAATTCTGAACATTTTTGTGTCCTAAGTTAGAACTCTTTGACAATTTTATAACTTGTGTATTTTCTTTTTTATTAATTCATTAAATCACATGCTTTTTGATATGAATGAACACATTTTGGTACTTATTTACCAATACATCTTTTGGTTGATTATCTGTAATATATTTTTCTAATCTTTTCTTAATCTAACAGATGTATTTCAGATTTATTATAAGACATAATAGGTAATGTAGAACCTCTGATTTTATTTGGAAAGTTTATTAGCTTTAAGTTTATTGCTTATAGATTATGCTCTACATTACCAAAAAATATTTGCCACTGTTTGATGAACTGAAGAACTGTTTTTAACAGGTTTGTGTCAGTACTACCTATTCATGCACACACAAAAGCTTAAATAAATGTAGCACAAACTGATGAAATTTGTGTATGTTGGATGAAATTTATTGTTGCATGTAAAGAGACAGTAAAGTGGTGGTAACTAAATTAGCTCTTTGGAAAGATGATACATGGAAATTATTAAAGAGTTGTGGGGTCACTGGGGAAGTCTGGGAAAGAGCAAAGGCATGGGAAATTTGGAATTCTGGTTGGTTTATGAATGCAGTTATGCTATGATATTATCTTAAAGTAACTGAAATTACAGTTTGGAGATAGCATACCAGGTTATGCAATATTGAACTGTTCAATCAATGTACTAGTTCATCCTTGGAGAACATTCAACATGGTAAATGAGTGTCCATATTTTAAATCAAAATATATATGCATTATATTAAAATGCATATTCATATTTCATCTACTTATGTGTACATGTATGTGTGTTGGTAAATATTTCCTTAAAACTTACTGTTATTTGTTTAGGAAACACCCTATGATTCTTACTGTGGTGTTTGAAGACTTAAGGCATCCATCAATCCTGAGATTCTTCATCATGTAATAGAAAGTGAGTGATCAAGGTCATTATCAGAATATTAACAGTTTCGACATCACACCTGATAATATAGCATATTTAGGTTATTGCACTATTTTAAGAGTCTACAAAACACTATCTGCAAATAAGATGAGTTGAACTTTGACTTCAGAGTGTCCATTATTCATCATGAAAGAGATGGAAATGCTCCTAATATGTGAATGGACAAAAGGTTTGTCCTTTATCTTTATTGTAGGGATCTCCTTAGTTTTAGGGAGCTGGTTTTATATTCTGAGGACATTACAACAATAGTTTCATTGATTATTATTTCTGTATCATATTTATTATAATATTATTATACTAAAATCTCCAGACAGGTTTTCTTACTTGGATTTACACACTGCTCAGGATTTATCTTTGAGTTAAAATCAGGTGTACTTTTATAGAGTTTTGCATTTTCCAAAACTGCAAAAAACTTCTATATGATTATTAGCCTTCTCTGGGATTCTTGGTGATGATTTTTCTGCACTTGCCTTGCATCTACGACTTTTCTATAGTGCCTGGTTTTTCACTATTCTGCCTTTCTGCATCTTGGTAAAAGCCTTTTGAAATTTTTTTTACACCGATTTGTTTGTTCATTTCCTATTAATTGGTTTTGTTGTTCTAGAATAATGAGTTTTTCAGTACATTGAGTTTGTAGGTAAGAAAATACTTCAAATTTGAATCAGATGTATAAATTGATTCTGTTAGACAGGCCTGTAGAAATGATTTCCTGTAATACAAAATTAAACAAGACTTCAAACAGTAGTCACAGAATTTAACTGTTTAATCTCTATGCTCACGGCTGTGGAGACTGTAAGAACACTTTCTTTCACATTTTTCATTGCAAATGTTAGATCTCTTAAAATTTAAATTCTTTCTGTCTTTATCATTTGTCTATATCTACTATTTATCTATCTATCTTCTATCATCTATCTATATCATGTATTTATCTATTATGTATCTTATGCATTAATTATATTTATTTATGCATATGTGTAATATTCATATTTATATCTGTTATCTATATCTATTTCATATCTATATCTATAGATGTATTTATATCTATTTATCATCTCTCACTATCTATATCTCTGTCTGTCCTCTATAAATATATCTATTTGATCTGCCATTTGTATGTATACACACACAGGTATATGCACAAATCATTAAGTCCAGAATCTATAATAGAAGTAAATGATTCTTTTTGACATGAAATTAGAAAACAATGCTCTGTGACAGAAACTTGCCCAGCTGTGTGGATGCAATTCTTGTCGTATGTGTTTTTGTTTGTTTGTTTTAGAAAGGGAACCTGATAATTTTTGCTTTTTGAGGAAAAGCTTTAGTTAAACAAGAGAACTTCGCAAAAGCCTTTTCCTTAACTTTTGCTGGGAAAGAGGAAAAAGGTAAAGAGATAACTCTTATCCTACTTTCACAACTTTCTGTCGTTTTTAGAACTGACTGTTCAATGTGACAAAACTTTATGCTGTGTTGCATCGGCATCACTATCCAAGCATCTCCCATGTGTATGGGACACAGAAGGGATATGACTAATTGAATACTTCACACAGAATGTAAAATTAGTGTGCATTTTTTACTAAACATGATCAGAATTTGTTAGTTACTCTGCAGAGGTACCAAAATGAGGTACAGCTTCTGAATGTACTATGAATTCTCATTATAATCTAGAAAAAGTTCTGTGTATATGTAAATGATAGTTTAATAAAAATAGTTATGTAGGTCCTTTACCTATTGTGCCTAATTTTAATATTTATTTCTTTGTTTCTGGTTTTATGTAATTTTAATATGATTTGTATTAATTCTTTGAGAATTTTCTGCAATGTGATTTGATCATATTCATTTTCCTACTTCAACTCCTCCCAGATAGTTGCCTATTTACCTACTCAGCCCTCTCATTGTTTCTCTTTCATCCTTAAATTCAGTTTGTGCTGGTCTATTACTCTGGGCATGAGCTCTGACCTGGAGTGTGGGTGATATAGCAGTGATCATATTGTTAATGAGAATGGACTTCCTCTCCCAGAGCAACCAAATGTCAATGGCTTCTCAGCAAGGGGTGGGACTTGATGCTCATCTTTTCCTCTGGAACTTTACCTGGCTTAAGTTGTCTTGTGCTGTCACAGTCACTGAGTTATATGTGCATCTTTCTGTTTGGTCCAGAAAATGCTGTGTTCTTGAAGTCAACCATCACTTCTGAGTCTTTCTCTTCCACAAACAGCCCAAAACCTTTAGGGGAGGAGTGTGATAAAGGCATTACAACCAGGGCTTGAAAGTGAAGTTTTCTATTCTCTGTATATGGACCAGTTGTGAGACTGTATGTTGTCACTTATTTCAACAAGTTTTGCTGATGAGAGAATGAGTTTTTCTATGGGTATATCAATACATCATTGAAGATCATACTAATGCTGTTTCCACTTACTAGAATAATATTAGTAGATTTTATTGAGGGCCCATGACTTAGCCAGTCACAGGTTTTATCTGGGGCAGGCTTTAAATATAATTTAAAAAAATGGCTGCATAGGTCTCTGTAGTGCCCCCTGGGCCCAGCCTTTGTTTTGTGTGTGTGGCTTTATTGTTTCCTTGTGGGGCTTCTGTTCCCTCCAGGTCCTTCTATATCCCCCTTCTTCCTTAAGACTCCCTGCACTCTGTCCAACGTTTGGCTGTGAGTCTCTGCATCTGCTTTGATCTCCTGCTGAGTGTAGTCTGTTAGAGGACATCTGTGGTAGGCTTCCATCCTGTTCCCTCTCTTCTGCTACTTCTGATGTCTATACTGTTTTCCCTTCTGAATGAGAATTAAGCAGCTTCCCTAGGGTCCTTCTTGTTGTTCAGCTTTTTTAGGTCTGTAGATTTTAGTTTGCTTATATTATATGGCTCATATCCACTTATATACCATGCATGTCTTTCTGCTTTTAGGTTACCTCACTCAGAGTGATCTTTTCTAGTCCCATTGATGCATCAACTAAAGATCATGCATAGCAAGGACCTAGACCCCCTGCTTAGATGTAGCCCATACAGAGTTCCTTCTCCATGTGGGTTACTTAATAAGGGGGGGAAGAGAGTTTCTGACATGAACTTGGTTTCCCATTCCTTGGTCATTTCTCCCTGCTAGGGTGACCTAGCCAGCCCACACAGGACGAGGATCCAGGCAGTCCTGATGGGACCTGATAGACTAGAGTCAACATTAGGAGGGGAGGACTTCCTTTATCAGTGGACTAGAAGAGAGGGATAGGGGAGGAAGAAGGAGGGAGAGTGGGACTGGGAAGAGATGAAAGAGAGGGCTACAACTGGGATATAAAGTGAGTATATTGTAAATAATAACAATAGTAATAAAGTAAAAAAGAAATTGCTGCTATTTCCAAACCTTTGTAGTAGTGTTGTACCAGTGGGTATATCTTGCCAGGCAGCTAATTATAACTCTCAGAGCCCACAGCTGGTTGGGATTGTGACTCTTCTCCCTCAGTAGTGTTTATCTACAGCACCTTTCTGCAGTATGAAAGCATAGCCAAGTGTGACTATATTCAGCTTTTTAATTATTTTTCAGTATCTCAGATCTTCTTTACATTTGATATACTTCCGCACATCTTCATTATTTATATTTGATAAAATTCTTAGTATAAGCGATTGACCTTTCTGAAACACTGAAGCATGGCGCAATTACAGAGGCCATGCTTATCTATAAAGGATTGGTTCTTAGCACGTGCACTAATTGTTTTTGTTCTTATTACTACAGGTAAATCATGTATGAAGTAATTATGGGAGAAGGGTTTTTGGCTCATGGTTTTAAGGGAAAAACTTCATGCTCAAGGCACGGCAGTGACTGTTCACTGGGATAGGAACTTACAGTATGACATAGCTTAATCATATTTTAACAGATCAGGGAACAGAAATATTGAATTGAAATTTGTAAGGATTAGGTTAAGTGTATGTGGTAGGAATGGAGGAAGAGAATAACTATGACACGTGACTAGGGAAAGGGCATAGGGAGAGAATAGGGAGGGTGGGTAGGACTGTGAGGAGGTAAGGGAGGTGGCTGCAGCTGTGATACAAAGCAAATAAATTGTAATAATAAATATATAAATAAAATTAAACAAAAATTAATAAAAAGCTACATAACTGGCATTACTATTACAAATTTATAGCAAGCTAAAAAGTGCCTGTTCAGAGCTGCTAATATTTTTAAACATTCACACATCTCCATAATAAATTGAAAATAGTATATAAAAAATAAACAGTATTATGTTATATTTATCTTAAAGGATGTCCATCTAAGATTCTTTTTCTGAACCCTTTTCTGGTCCCCTTTGCCATTCCAAAGGCAGTTTCTGTCCAAAGTAGGTGATTTTTTTTCTCTCTAATGTCCAGGTCCATCGCTTTGTGTGACCCTCTCTGCATTTCAACATAAATACATTGACAGTGATGGTTTTTATTCATTTCTTCTGGATTCCTTTTGAGTTGATTAGCAGGCATTTTAATACTGCAGGTCTTTTCATGTATATGTATTTGTGTTGTGTCACCTTTAAGTAGATTTGTTAGTTTATAGATGTGTGTATGTGGGTGCATTGCAGAAGTGTGCATGTATTTTCAGGCCAGATGTCATTACTGAATGACATCTTTCTTCACTTTATTTTTTTGAGACACTCTTTCACTGAACCTGGGGTTCATCAATTATGCTAGGCTGGCTGGCCTATGATCTTCAGGAATGTGCCTGTTTCTACTTGCTGCCTCCTTCCAGCAGTCCTAAGGTTACAGGTAAGCCTGATTTTTATGTGGCTGCTAGGAAACCAGATCATGCTTTCTTGCTCGTGCGGCAGGCACTAACCAACTAAAACTCCTTCCTCGACAGTGGGCTCTGATGTCCTTACATACTCTAGGTGACATCACTGATCTTCATGTAGCACACATGTGATTTACTTGTTAATTTTTAAATCTAAAGTTCTGGAGCCAATACTGAACTCTTGGTTTTCATTGTAACTCTTCTTTCTTTTCATATTGCTAAAAAAAAAAAAAAAGACTGGCTACTACCCACCCACTTGCTCAAGCCAATTAAAGCTGTGTTATTCAATAGGTATCTGTACGTTTAATGTGTTTTCTTAAGTTTAAACTAATTGAAATTAAATAAAATTGAAAATTTAGCTTCTTGGCTGCTTTAGTAAACTTTAAGTGCTCAATAGTCACACTTACTAATTGCTATCTGAAGGAGTTTAAATATAACTAATCAAAAGCCCACTTTCCTGACTGCTTATTCCCTTTCCTGCTCAGAACTTACTCAGTATAGTAAAAATCTGCACCTAATCTAAGGAATGAAAAAATATTAAGTTTGTTAATACTGTTTTCTTCTTTTTGCCAGAAACCATCAACTGGAACGAGGGAGACTAAGGCAGTCTACTTATCTTTTAGTTTGTGGTTTTCAAACTGTTCTTTGCAGACCAGCTATCAGAATCTACTAAAGACGCAAACTTATCATGCCCCCTCCTCATTTTAAACCAAAGTCCTTTATGGTTTGCCACTACTCATAACCCAAAGTCCAGGTATTTTATTCTTGTCTGAGAGTTCGGTGTGAATTGGCTACTGCATGATTACTGTCCTGACTTCATGTGTTTGCTCTCATACACTCTGCTTTTCCACAGTTTCATTTTTTTCTTTTACTTTCCAGAAGAGTATACCTATCTCATTATATTTTAATTATTTTCACGAAACTATTTTATTTATTGGGGACTTTGTACTATATTAAAGATGCTACACCATCTCTGGACCCATTTCTAAATTTGTGCAACACATTTTAATCGTGTGTAGTATTTGTTATTAAGCCTATTAGATTATGTATTCATTTCTTCATTCTTTGAACTACAATTAATCTTTATGAAAATTATAGTATTATGTATATCTTGTTTACCTCCTTATCTCCACCCAAAATTCCTAGTAAATAGTAAAGAATTAAATCTCCTGAAATATGAGTTAATAATGGGCATTAAAACCAAATAAAACAAAGCATGAGAATAAATAATTAAAATTTATAGTGAGATTAATTGACATCATCCAAAACAAACATTAACAGTTTTCATAGTAACAAATATGTTATTCAAAGTATAGTTTGATTAAAAATAAAAATGAACAGTTTTGCCTGAAGAGATGGACAGTAAATTATATTCAATGATGCCATTTCTTAAGCCAAAGGCTGGTCTATGCACCTGTAAAAATATCTACTTTCAGGCTTAATAAAAAATCATATTGTGTTAAAATAACATTTATTCTAAAAATGAATAAACTACAGATATTGATAAATTGTCCCAAATTAATTTAGTAGACTCTCTTCTAGAACAATACACAGTATGAAATACAGAGAATTAAATTTTGTCTATGGAGAGTTTGGCCACTAGAAAGCTCAGTTTACTGAAGGTTGATTATTATTAGTTTATTACAAATGATTCTTAAATATTATAGGAAAGGAAAAAATGTAATTTATCTTTTGTGGTGAAATTTAAAATACATGAAAACTTAAATATATTCTCAAAGCTTCTAAGTATAAAGTGCTTCAAAAATGTGAGAAGTATACCACGAAGTGTATGCTTTTAGAGGGAGGTGGCTGCAGCAGGGATGCAAAGTGAATGAATTGTAATCGATGGATGTAGAAATAAAATTAAATTAAAAAAAGAACAGAATCAAGGAATCAGAGTTACTAGGTTCCTACTAATTTGTGTTTGTGTACGTATATGTGTGTGTAAATTTGGGGACACAAAAGGTCTAGCTATTATTGTTATTTACTGTGAAACAATACATAATAAAGATAAAGGTGGAAAGAAAAAAAATTCATTTAGGTCTCCCTGCATCTGTATGTTACAGGTGCAAAGTCCATTTGTATGTAAAGAGACCAAGATACAGAGTTTAAGGACATTCACAAGTTTCACAGCTAGTATGGATCAGAAAGAAGAGATGATTCCAGATGATCATATTCTCTGATCATATGAGATAGTTCTTGAGTGACAAACATACAGTAAACTAGGAGTTATATGTTAAGCTTCCCATAGTTATTTGTGTGTGCGGGCACAATTTTGTCAGGTTTCTATTAGTTCTAGTGTGGGACAAGAGAATGTAATAATTTGCTTTTATTGAGTAAACTCTTTTTCACAGTAGAGGAGATTTCCTTATAGGCATGGGTTGATGGTATCTGAATTAGACTTCTAACCTGAAACAGGCAAACTACAGGTGTGAGTCTGTTAAAGATATTAATATAAGGTATCTGGGATGGATTCTGCAAAGTCCTTTCTCCCAGAAGATGCTGAGGCCTTTTTAGCTTCCAAAACATAAAAGGAATGTAACAAACTGGAAGTCCCTCCACAATTACTACACTGAGCCAATATTCTTATTGTAATCTTTGGCAGGAACTAGGAACACCAGTGAGCAGGATTTCAGATGGAGTGTTCTCCTTACTAGGCTGGAACTGGAGATTACACACTCAGCTGGGTGAGCTATTTGTTTCGGTTTGTTGCTGTTAAAAAAAAAATCTGAGATTGGAAGACTGGTACAGTATACAAAGGTATAGGAATTCCTAAGATAGGGAAAAGAAGTTCACAATGTTTTATTGAGAATCTAATATGTAATATTAACTCTTAGTATAGATTGAATTTGGATATATGAATGCCACAGAGTATTTGAGGCCACAAAGTATAAATGATAGAACTATGTCTACTGATGAGAACAAAAGATGGAAACAGAATAGTACACGCACTGATCACAAAAAACTTTTTCTCTCTTCATATCATTAGTCATTTTGTTTATGATCAAGCATATAGATATAAATATTCCAATTGTTAGTCAAATCTTAAAAATATGCTGTACCCAAATAAAAGTAAAGTTAATGAATAAATAGCATATAATCTATCCTTAAGAAAGCTAAAAGTTCCAAAACATGCTCCTTTAGATGGTAAGATCTTTTCTTTTTTTTGTTGAAGAAATTCTTGACACCCATAGTTCTGATATAGCCAAAGGCTCTAGTGGTCTGAGTGACTGAACTCAGACAGCCTCTATCATAGTTGTGTTTTCTAGGGCAGGTAAAAGTTGCTATTGGCTGTTTCTTGGTTCACATCCTAAGTGTCATGATTTTTGACTACTTTTCTAAATTAAGACCTTGTCTGGAACCTGATCTCTAAATATATGAGAAAAATATTGGAAACTGGTATTTGTACCCAGAAGAATATTCAAATTTCATATAATAATATAGTAACTATAATAATATAGTAACCTCTTTGAAGAAATTTCTGACCTGCTCTTCAAGGTCAATAGCAAAGTAGAGGATTAAAAATTAAATTTTCTATTCTTAGTCTCTTAACACAATAGCCACATGCTGAGGTCATAATACATATAATGTATAAGAAACATTAAAATCAGCTTGAATATTATCCTCTCAGATAATCAAAAAACCTGAATAGTTTATGATATAAAAAGTTAATCTAATCTCAAAATGTAATGTGTACTTTTTAATTTTAAATCAAACAAAGGTTATTTTTCAGGGAGTTAGAATGAGAAGTGCATGAAGTTTTTAGATAAACTTCAGAAAACAAAGTAATATATTACAAAAATTAGTGGTTGAAAATATGCTTATTTCTGAGCAATCATATATTGTCTTAATTTAAAATTTATTATTATACATGTTGTTTACACTTAGAATTATCTGAGATTTGTAAAATTTCTGATAAATTTGCAGAATGCACAAACAACCATGAGCTAAAAGTAGATATATAAGCATTCAAAAATATGACTTCACAGAAAATTTATTACAAGGGGAGAACATTTAAAAAAATCACTTAATGATTTGTGTATCATGATATCAGAAATACAAATGAAGAAAAAAGAAGAAAAAGAAAACGACATTAACATAGGAGTTAAAGCACTTCTTTTGAGGCAGAGAGAGGGTAACAAAACAGCCCCCATATTATTGAACATCTGGTCACTGAATCAAGAATGGACTTTGATTGGAAACAGACAGATGGTGCAAGCACTATTAGCACAGGGAAAGCTGCAGTGTAGACAGAGAGACCTCAGATAACGACTTTGGCAGAACTGTCATTATATCACATTGCCAGTGATGTTATTCAAATTGAATGGAATATCATGGAGGTTGACCTCCCTCCATAACATTCCTCCAGGCACATTTGTAGTGTTTGAATAGGCAGACAATTACATGTTCTCAGGTAATTAAAAAAATAGATTGGACACCTCTGTTTAGGATATTTGCTCACATACAAGCATATGCTGTGAGACATAATATTGCCATTTTGACATTTTGCTTCCTTTTGAAAACGTTACTTCAGACTGAGAATTTTTTCCAAGTATCTCTATTATGTGGGAAGAGTACATGTCATTATTCTCAGTGTGGGGAATAAATAGTCACAGGAATAATTATACAAATCTTTTTACGGTGAATACCCTAACAATATAAGAAATATGGATATAGTAACATAAGCAGAAACATTTATCTGTGTATGTCTTTGAATTCTCAGTTCTAAGTTAAAGAGTTTTGTGTAATTCATCATTAAATGAACCTAACTGTTTTGCAAGTCTAACCTACAAGTCCATTTTAAAACAGATTTTTATAATACTAATAAGTGCCTGAAGAAAATCACTTGCATTAAAACACTTGGGGAAGTATTTTGTTTCATGCACTGGTTTTATTTCTAGTAAATTTGTTCACAGAAGGATTATTATTTCAGAGGTGCTTGGGCTTAAGAACTGAGCTTTCTTGGGATCTAGGTAAATTTAGAAAGATGTGTATAGAAATTCTTGTGTATATTCAGATATTTATCTGATAAAGCTGTATTCAGAGCATATGAATCCTAAGCGAAGATGCTGTGATTTCTGTTTCTATAGGCAACACACGCAGTACTTCTAAAACAGGAATAAATGGAATAAATATCATAGAAAATGGGTGGGAACGGGGAGTGTGCACCTAAAATTGCATAGTTAAACTACTGATGGTGTGTTTTCAAATCTTTATGTTGCCAGTCATCTAACTTCTTTCTGTTGACTGTCTAAGTGTTCTACCTTCTAAAATAATGTAACTTTCCTTCTCTAACCTGCATTAATTGTTGCTGATTATTCCAATTTGAATAACGAAGAAGAAATTTCATTTAAGAAGAAATTAAATGATGCTCACTCGTGCCTTCTCACAGTTGCTTTTATCAGGCTCTTAATGCAGCACCTGAATTCTATCACCAAGGTGTAGCCAAGCAGATGCAGTAGGGAGAATTAGTTTCGGCTTTCCCCATCACTCCCTGTCTCTCCTTCCTCCCTTCCCTTTTTTCTTCCATTTTTTGACAGAGTTTCACGTGTACTCCAAGTGAACCTCAAACTCATGGCAACCCATGGGCCTCAGCCTCTGAAATAGTAAGATTACACACCCATTTACATTTGAAATGGTCACATTTCATAACAAGGATGAGGACATTAGGCGTGCTCTTGTGAATCAGAAAACCCATTAGGCTTCTACCATACACAAAGGGCTGCAGGCAACTGAGAAATGCTGAGAGTCAGAAATAATTAGCTCAGGGTAGAGCACACCAGTTGGTTATCCAATACCAAATGCTCAGCCTTGGAAACACACATACAAGCATCACCATAAAGACTGAACAGGTTGTTTTTATGTTTTAGGGATTATACATGCATGCTCATATGTTCATGAAACAATAATTAATACAAAAGTAGTCAATGAAATCGAAAAAGAACAAGGACTGGTATATAAAAAAAATGGTGGAAAAAAGGTAAATGATATAATTATAAGTGTCTTCCCAAAACAGATATATTTTTATAAATTCTTCAAATATTTTATATTGGGGATTTGTGTATAACTACTTGCCAATTGATAAGCTGTATATGTACAGAAAGACAAATCTATTGTAAAAGTGAGAAAAAGGTAGGAAACCACAGCCACTCAATATTCGATCACATTTAGTAAATTTCATAGTGTGTCAGGAGTAGATTTGCATGCATCAAATGATATGTTTTGCAGTCATTCCAACATCGCACAATAGGCATTATTGGAAGTATTGTTAATGCACATTATATAGATAAGGAAAGCTGGGTCCAGACATGTGAAGTACACTGCAAACGTTGCTTTTATTTCCTCAGTTGAGGGGATGAGGTGAGAGCCGTACCCAAGCTTTACTGATCCAGGCTTGGGCTAAGAAAATTTCCATATAATTATCCCTAGGCCTAGGCCTGGAAGCTCCAGCCTCTGTACAGTCTAATCTCTACACTGCACTGAACTGCATGTACCTAACTCGCTGAACAGCAGGAATGTTTTGTACTGACTCTACGAACTCTACTGTATTCCTCTACTCTCCTCTGCTGTGCTGTACTGGCCAACACTCTCTCGGTGATGCTCTTAGGTAGCGCCTCTCCCTCAAGAGAGTTGGGTATATTCTACCTCTGACTCATTCTGCCAAGTCTTTCTCTGATTCATCACTTTGTCTGTTCCTCAATAATTCATCACTGTTTGGGATTAAAGGTGTGTACTAAATTCTAGCTAGAAGGATTAAAGATACTTTGTGTCTATATTCTAGCCAGGGGTGTTAAGGGCGTGTACTAAGGACATGTCTGTATTCCACCGAGATCACAAAGACTTAGGTCTTTGGATGTGATCTATTGCCAGGGCAGATATGTTGCTAGATTAAAATCCATCTACAGTCTTCATAGTGAAGTACGAAACCTAGAATTAATCTCATAATGCTCTTCAGGTATTTTAAGTTTGAGCCACTACATGGTAAGTGCTTCCTTTGACTGATACACATAAGTGAGTTTCTAAAAATTTAATTATAAATTAAATCAATTAACTAAACAAAATTTAAAATAGCTGCATATGAATAGAATCTCTAACTTTTATCTATATTAGTAGATGTTAACTTAGTTATACCTGTTCACTTGCATTTCTAGGTAAAATCAATTATTAATTTCAGTTCCTATTAAAATGGAACTTGTGTTAAAACCTAAATATTAAAGATAATCATCAGAATTCATTTCTGACATGAAGAAAGATACTTTTCTTCAGAGAAGTACTTTTTAAGAGTAAGTCACAGATAATCATGTTAACAGTTGCTTTTACATTGTTTATATAATGTCATAACTGGATTAGCCACTATGATACCATAAAGTTTCATAATTAATAATCTAATACTTTAAAGTTTATACAGATTATGTTACAAGAGCTACAATCTGTAAAGCCTAAGTATCCTGTAGACTGCATATTACTATATTGATCAAGTGAAATACAAGTAAGTTAATTCAGGATCTAGTTAATGATATGCATAATTGCATAATTGGTTATTAAGCCTGAATAGCCTGAATAGCCAACAGATGATCATAATTTTACATTGCCAAGCTAAAACTTTATAGTTCTTTTCTTTATTATATTTTCAATACTTCTGTTACTGGTGGTGCTGAAAATTTTATCTGATCCCGTGTAAAATTTAATAGTGACTCTCTCTCTTTAATCTCATTACTACGGTCTGTGCTCCTCATTACACACTGATTCTAGTAAAGTTCTGATTGCACTGTTTTTTTCTTCTCTTCCTTTCTTTCTGTACCCCATATCCTGGAGTTAATACCTATTTTCTAATTAAATACTATTCTTCCACCTTAACAGGATAATAAAGCATAGTTTCAGTGAAATAACCAACATGAATAAGAGAGAAAACTCAAGGAAGATAATTGATGTCAATTTCTAGGCTCATACTCACATGTACACCTACATAACATAGTCTCACATACATGTGAACATGTATACACATATTCACATTTCACACATATGCAAAATAATTTTTAAATAACCATTCTTAGACATCAAATACACATTTATATGGTGGTTTGAATAGGAATGGCTGCCATAGATTCATATATGTGGATGCTTGGTCATTATGGAGTAGCAATACTTGACAGGGATTAAGAGCTGTGGCCTTGTTGGAGGAAATGTGTCACTTGTGGGAGGACTTAGGGGTTTTAAATAAGGCCAGGCTCAGCATCTTTCCCTCTGCCTAGCACCTGTAAATCCAGATATAGAACTCCTGGCTTCTTCTATAGCACCCTACCTGCCTGTGTGCTTCCATGCCTCCTCCCATGATGATTATGAACTAAACTTCTTAATCCATAAGCCAGTCGCTCTTAAATGTTTTCCTTTATAAGAATTGCCAAACATTGGGCAGATTGCTGAGAATCTTATGAAAGAAGGGGGAGATAAAAAGAGCTGGAGGGGAAAGGAGCTTCACAAGGAGAGCAAAAGAACCAAAATAATCTGGGCACAGGGGTCTTTTCTGAGACTGATACTCTAACAAAGGACCATACATGGAGATAAACTAGAACCCCTGCACAGATGTAGCCTATGGCAGCTTAGTATCCAAGTGGATTCCCTAGTAATGGAAACAGGGACTGTCTCTGACATGAACTCAGTGGCTGGCTCTTTGATCACCTCCCCCTGAGGGAGTAGCAGCCTTATCAGGCCACAGAGGGAGACAATGCAGCCAGTTCTGATGAAACCTGATATGTTAGGGTCATATGGAAGGAGAGGAGGACCTCGTCTATCAGTGGACTTGGAGAGGAGAATGGGAGGAAATGAGAGAGGGATGGTGGGATTGAGAAGGAATGAGGAAGAGGGATACAGCTGGGATACAAAGTGAATAAACTGTAATTAATATAAAAAATTAAATTAAATTAAATTAAAAAATTACCTGTTTTGTCTTTTGAAGACAGACATTTTTACTTTGTAACATCTTTTATGTGTAAGCTTACCATGAAAATGACCACCATTAACAATCTAGTGAAATTTTTCACACTCTTTACATAGGTAGCAGGTATGATTGAATTCAGTTCTTTACTTACTCAGGTTTGGTAGTTAAAAGGCCAAGCAGCTATGAATATGTGATTGGGTTGGCAAGGAAAGGTTTCAGAAAACTATAAAGAAAATACAGATTTCTTAACATTTTTTCTCTATTTATTTATTTACTTATATATTTATTTATTACAATTTATTCACTTTGTATCCCAACTGCAGCCCCCTCCCTCATCTCCTCCCAGTCCCATCCACTTCTCTTCTTCTCCCCCTTTGCCATTTCCCTAGTTCCCTGAGAGCAGAGGACTTCCTCCTCTTCTATCTGGCCCTAGCCTGTCCCATTTCATCAAGGCAGACTGCATCATTTTCCTCTGTGGCCTGGCAAGTCTGCAAGCCCCAGGGGGACCTGATTAAAGAGCCAGCCCCTGAGTTCATGTCAGAGACAACCTCTGTACCTCTTATTAAGGAATTCACTTGGAAACTGAGCACCTATGGGCTTCCTCTGAGCAGGGGGTCTAGGTCTTTTCCATGCATGGTTGGAGTATCCCTCTCTGTAGGCCACCCTGAGCCCAGGTTCTATGACTCTGCTGTTCTTCTTGTGATGTTCCTGTTCCCTCCAGGTCTTTCTGTCTCTCTCTTCTTCCATAAGGTTCCTGGCACTCTGCCCAAAGTTTGGCTATGAGTCTCTGTATCTCCTTTGATACCCTGGTGGGTAGAGTCATTCAAAGGTCCTCTGTGGAAGGCTCCTGTCCTGTTCCTTGTCTTCCCCTACTTCCAATGTTTATCCTGTTTGCCCTTCTGAGTGAGGTTTCAGCATCTTCCCTATGGTCCTCATTGTTGTTTAGCTTCTTTAGGACTATAGATTTTAGTATGTTTATCCTATATCATATGTCCGATATCTACTTATAAGTGAGTATATACCATACATGTCTTTCTACTTCTGGGTTGCCTCACTCAGGATGATCTTTTCTAGTTTCCACCATTTGCCTGCAAATTTCATGATTTCCTTGTTTGTAATTGCTGAGTAGTATACAGAGTGTAAACATACCACAATGTCTGTATCCATTCCGCCATTGAGGGACATCCAGGTTGTTTCCAGATTCTGGCTATGAACGTAGTTGAGCAAATGTCTTTATTGAATGGTGGGGCATCTTGATGTACTGAGGTGGCTTTGTGAGTGGGCTCCCTTTTTTGAGGAGTAGGGAAGGGGGAATAGAAGGAAGAGGGAGTGAGTGTGGGACTGGGAGAAGAGGAGGGTTGGAGCTATGATCTGGATGTAAGTGAACAAATAAAGAATATTTAAAAAATGCCATTGAGCAGACTTTTTCCCTGAGGGTAGTCTTTCTTCACTCCAATGCACTTTGGTTTCTTCTGAATCTCCTTGTTGCTTTCAGCTCAAGCCTGCTCTTTTTCTCTGTAAACTATATATTTTGGTATTTCTCTTTTTCCCCTCCTTGCTCTTTCTTGTTGTAGACCTGCATAAGAGTGATTAACAATAACCGTGCAACAGAGTCAATATTAGGTTGCTTGACGTCTGCTCCTTTAATATAGTTAAACCATTACTTTTCTTTTTTATTATTTTAATATTAGTTACAGTTTATTAACTTTGTATCCCAGCTGTAGCCCCCTCCCTCATTCCCTCTCAACCCCACCTCCCTCCCTCATCTCCTCTCTGCCCCTTTCCAAGTCCACTGATAGGGGAGGACCTCCTCCCCTTTCATCTAACCCTGGTTCATCAGGTCTCTTCAGGACTGGCTGCAAAGTCCTCCTCTGTGGCCTAGCAGGGCTGCTCTTCCCTTGGGAGGTCAAAGAGTCCGCCATTGAGTTCATGTCAGAAATAGTCTCTGTTCCCCTTACTAGAGAACACACTTGGATACTGAGCTACCGTGGACAGGAATTCCACAAGGACCAAATATATCTGGGCACAGAGGTCTTATATGAGACTGTTTCTCCAACCAAGGACCATGTATGGATATAACCATTATTTTTCAATTCAGTTTCAGGCAACTCTCAGGGAAAGAGTGAAAGTAGCTGGACTCTTTTTAAAAACTTCTAGCATAGTTGCTGTGAAGTATCTTGCTTCTCTCTCAAGCCTCTTGAGCTGAGCCTCCACAGTCTGCACAGCGCTCAGTACTATCGTATTCCATGGTCTTACTAGAGTGACCTGTTAAGCTCTGCTTATAACATCCAATTACTCTTCTTTTTTTTTTTGCCTTTGAAACATCATTTATTTTTTGAATTTTCAATCAACAGTAAAAGCATTTTCATTATCTTTCTTTGTTTTTAATTTTAATTTAAAAATTTTATATTAATTACAGTTTATTCACTTTGTATCCCAGCTGTTGACCCCTCTCTAATTCCTTCCAAATCCTACCTACTCTCCCTTATCTCCTCCCATGCCCCTCTCCAAGTCCACTGATAGGGAAGGTCCTCCTCCTATTCTCTGTGACCCTAGCCTATCAGGTCCCATCAGGACTGGCTGCATTGTCTTCCTCTGTGGCCTGGTAAGGCTGTTCCCCCCTCAGGAGAGGTGATCAAAGAGCCAGCCACTGAGTTCATGTCAGAGACAGTCCCTGGTTCCCTTACTAGGGAAATCCAGTTAGATACTGTGCTGCCATGGGTTACATCCAGTCACCCTTTTACTCACAAGTCCCCTGAGGTTTTTCACATTTCTCCCAAAACAAGCAATACCTGAATCCTTGGCACCAACTTCTGTTATAGTTACAAGATGGTTTCCTATTGCTGCAATAAAAACACTAAAACCAAGGCACATAAAGCAAGGTTTTATCGGGCTTACAGTTTTGGAGGGTTAGACTTCATGGTGGTAGTGTTAAGGCCTGGCACAGGAACAGCAGAGACCTCAGAGGTCAAAACCCCAAGAAGAATGTAGAAAGCTCGTTGTCAATGACAGAAGGCACTTGAAATTTTACGGTCATCCTGTCACACACCTTTTCCAAAGCCACAACAAATAACCCTCCCCAAACACCTACACTAACTGGGTATCATGATACGGACACATGAGCACTTATGAGGGTCAGTCTCATTCAAACCACCACAACTATTTGATTAGTTTGAACAAGAAAATTGAGTACTCATACAATGTAGAAAATGATTGCGAGAGCTGCTTCAGGCCGAGAGTAAATCATCCTCAGGGAGGAAGAAAGAAAGAAAGAAAGAAAGAAGAAAGAAAGAAAGAAGAAAGAAAGAAAGACAGAAAGAAAGAAAGGAGAAAGGAAGAAAGAAAAAGGAAGGAAGACAAATAACAAACAGATTGACATCTTATCTATGGTCCAGAGATTATTTTGGGTATTTTATATATGTAAACTACATAATGCCTCTGGTGACATCACATAACTAGTAAGCGATGAAGCTTTCTTTTGAACCCATGTAATGCTGCTTATAATCCCATACTACTATTCTCTGGGCTCTTCTGACCTTTCATTAAAAAGGAGAAGTTTCTTTCAATACCAAGAATTTGGGGAGTGAGGTAGTTAATAGTCAACTGCTTCAACTCTGTCAATGCCTGGAAATTAATTGGTTATGTTATTAATTTGGGTCCAGAAACAGGACTGTTGGTCTTGTTGAAAGTAGAAATTCAGAATCAGTTATGATGGGTTCTGACTGTACACGTTTATTCATGGTAATCAACTATTATAGAGTTGAGTCTCCATGGTAAAATATCGCTAGCTTTGGTGCTATTTAAAAAAATAGAAAAAAATTCAAACCATATAACAAAAACTTAATCTAATTTATTTTTTCAGGTAAGGGAAACTTAGCATAGAGTTTTTCTTATAGAAGATGTTGAGGAACATAAATGAACATTACGTTGCTTTTCAAAACTGCTGTAAGGAGAAAAGAAGAGAGATCTGAGGGAAGAGGACCTGGAAACACCAGAAGAGATGATCTGGACCTAAGATATGACTGAAAACTAACAAATACCAGGTGCTATTTATGATACTTCACACGCTCAGTGTCCTGGATTCTTGGGGACTCTAAGATGATGATGGCCAGTACACACTGTTTCTGAAGGGAATAGAATCCGAAATTCCAAAACTGGTGAGTGGAGGGACAGCTGAAGCCAGATATTCTACTTTGAGGCTTCCTGGGCTAGAGGGAACAGCCCATGAGGTGGAACAGAGTGGATCCAGGCCCTGTGGATGTCTCCAGGGTCTGAGAGTGGAGAACTATCAACCCCCTACACTTTTGGCTGCAGTTTTGCTTGCAAAGGCAGTGGCAGGGAGTGCATAACCCCAGGTACAGAGCCTCCTTACTCTAACAGCTAAACAGGGGACACAAATCTGGGAGTAGAAAACTGTGGGACCTTGAGCTTACCACCTAAACTTACCACTGAGTGCACGGGATCTCTGTACTTTCCACACATGCCTGTAGGTGACTGTGTCTGCAACAGAGTGTGTTCAGAACCCCATCTGAGGTCCATCTACACTAGCCTCCAGACGTCAGATCCCTCCCACCCACACCCCCCACTGTGGGCAATCTAAGAATCGCTGGGACAGTGTTCTCAACATTGAAGCCCCTGTTCTGTGGCTCTCCCACTGGAGTCGAGCCAAACAATTCCTGGAAAATAATTCCTGGAATTAAGATGGTGCAACCCAGACTGATCTGACCTCTTGGAGCACAATACCAAGACAGGCCTGTAGGCCACTAAGCCACCTGCCTAGTGCACCTGCACACTCACACTGTGCTCATAAACCAAACCAGCATCACAACCTACACTTATGCTCCTCCCTTACACTCCACCTTTACAGGCAGACACACTTTCACACACACTTCTCCACTTGCACACGTGTGCCTGCAACCTTCGTCCCTTAGCTGCATTTGAAACACCAACATCCACTTTCAAACTGGTGGATTTCTCTCAACTTCCTGAAGAATACTCCACATTCCAGAAATAGACCCAATCTAGTGCCGGCTCCAGGAACAAACAGTAAAGGCTATGGACCGTTAGAGGGCTAGAGGCCTAAATAAGAACACATCCAACAAAAATCAGGACATCATGGCTTTACCTGAAACCCCAAAATCAATGGATATTTTAATTCATCAGAAAGAGAGGAAAATGATCTCAAATCTTTGCTCACCCAGTTATTAGAGGCAGATAAAGAGAAACAAATAAGGTCTCAAAGAAAATGCAGGCAAATGCAAAAAAAAAAAAAAACTAGAGGCAAATGTAGAAGCACATGTAGAGGCATATAGAGAGGAAACAAACAAAAAAAATAGATGCCATTATGGAAAGACAGACATCCACATTCAAACAGATGAAGGAAATGGTGCAAGACTTGAAAACTGAATTAAAATCAATAATGAAAACACATGACAAATTCCAAGAAATGGAAAACCTAGAGAAGAAATAGGAAACCACAGAGGTAAGCATCATTAACAGAATATGACAGATGGAAGAGAGACTCTCAGGAGCTGAAGATTCAATTGCAGAAATTGATACAACTCTCAAAGAAAAAATAAAATTGGAAAAGTTACAAACACAGAATATCCAAGAAATCAGAAATCATGAAAAGACAAAATCTAAGAATAATAGGAACAGACAAAAAAGAAGATTCCAGGCTCCAAGGTCCAGAAAATATTTTCAAGAAAATCATAGAAGAAAATGTTCCCAATTTAAAGCAAGAGATGTCCTGAACTCAGTGGCTGGCTCTTTGACCTCCTATCCCTTCTCCCCTCTAGGGAGGAGCAGCCTGCTAGGCCACAAAGGAGGGCATTGCAGCCAGCCCTGATGAGACCTGATAAGCTTCAGGCAGATGGAAGGGGAGGAAGACCTCCCCTATCAGTTGACTTAGAGAGGGGCAGGGAGGAGATGAGGGAGGGAGGGTAGGTTTGGGAAGGAATGAGGGAGGGGGCCACGCCTGGGACACAAAGTAAATAAACTGTAATTAATATAAGAAATAAACATTTAATTAAAAAGGAGAAAGAGATGTCCTTAAACAAACAAAAGACTTACAGAATACTACATAGACTAGATCAGAAAAAAAAAAACTCCTCAAGTCACATAATAGTCAAAACACTAAATCTACAGAAAAAAAATTAAAAGTATCAAGGGAAAAAGGCCAAGTAACATACAAAGGTTGACCTATCAAAATCATTCCAGATTTCTCAACAGAAACTATGAAAGCCAGAAGGGCCTGGGCAGATGTCTTGCAGACTCTAAGAGACCACAGATACCAACCAAGACTACTATACCCAGAAAATTTTTTAATTGACATATATGGAGAAAACAAAATATTCCATGACAAAACTAAACTTAAACAATATCTACATAGCCACCCAGCCCTTCAGAAGATACTAGAAGGAAAACTCCAATATAACAAAATCAAATACACCCAAGAAAACAGAACATATATAACCTCACAACAAAAAATAAAAAAAAAGTCACACAAACACAGTATCACCACAATTCCACAATAAAAGGAACTAACATTCATTGGTCACTATTATCTATCAACATCAATGGGCTCAACCCTCCAATAAAAAGACACAGACTAACAGAGAGGTTGTGGAAACAAGATCCAACAGGATCCTGCATCCAAGAAACTTACCTCTGCAACAAAGACAAACACTAGCTCAGAGTAAAGGGGAAAAAAAAAAAGGTTTTTTAAAGCAGACCCAGAAAACAAGCTTGAGTAGCTATCCTAATATCTCATAAAATAGACTTTCAACCAAAATTAATCAAAAAAGATGAGGAAGGACACTTCATTCTCATCAAAGGAAAAATCCACTAGGATGAAATCACAATCCTGAACATCTATGCCCCAAATATAAGAGCACCTGCATTTGTAAATGAAACATTATTAAAGCTGACATACACATTGATCATAACACTTTAATAGTGGGAGACTTCAACATTCCACTCTCACCAAGGGACAGATCATCGAAATAGAAGCTAAACGGGGAAATAATGACACTCACAGAGGTCCTAAATCAAATGGACCTAATAGATGTCTACACAACTTTTCACCCAAACTCAAAAGAGTATACCTTCTTTTCAGCACCCTACGGAACCTTCTCCAAAATTGGCCACATAGTCAGAAACAATGCAAGCCTCATCAGATACAAGAGCACTGAAATAACCCCTTGTATCAGACCACCATCATTTAAGACTAGACCTCAACAAAAAAGGAAATAACAAAAAGCCCACATTCACATGGAAACTAAACAACTCTCTACTCAATGACAGCTGGATCAGGGATGAAATAAAAAAAGGAAATTAGAGACTTCCTAAAATTCAATGAAAATGAAGGTATAACTTAACCTAATTTATGGGACACAATGAAAGCAGTGCTAGGAGGAAAGTTCATAGCACTAAGTGCCTTCAGAAAGAAGTTTGAGACTTCTCATACAAGCAACATAATGGCATTTCTGAAAGCCCTAGATAAAAAAGAAGCAGACAAACCCAAGAGGAGTAGACGATTGGAAATAATCAAATTCAGAGCTGAAATCAATAAATCAGAGACAAATAAAACAATCCAAAGACTCAACAAAACCAAGTGCTTATTATTTGTGAAAATCAACAGGATAGACAAATCCTTCACCAAACTAATTAAAAGACTAAGAAAAATTATCCAAATCAGCAAAATCAGAAATGAAAATGGGGGCATAAGGACAGATAGTGAGGAAATTAAAAAAAAAATCAGGTCTTACCTCAAAAGCCTATATACCACAAAATGTGGAAATCTGAATGAAATGGCAATTTTTTGATAGATTCCATTTAGCAAAACTGAAACAAGATCATGTAAATAGAAAAAACAGTCCCATAATGCAAAGAAATAGAAGCAGTTATCAAAAGCCTCCCCTCACAAAAAAACAAAACAAAACAAAACAAAACAAAACAAAACAAAACAAAACAACAACAAACCCCAGGGCCTAATGGTTTCAGGGCAGAATTGTACCAGACCTTCAAAAAAGAGATAATGCCAACATTCTTCAAACTATTCCACAAAATAGGAACATTACTAAACTAATTCTATGAGGCCACAGTAACCTTGATACCAAAACCACATAAAAACCCACAAAACATCAGACCTATCTCTCTTAGGAATATTGATGGAAAATATTCAGTAAAAATACTTGCAAACTGAATCTAAGAACACATAAAAAATATCATTCACCATGAACAAGTAGGCTTCATCCCAGGCATGCAGGGGTGGTTCAATATATGCAAATCTGTCAATGTATTCTACCACATTAAAAAAAAAAACAGAAGGAATAAAAACACATGATCATTTCTTTAAACGCTGAAAGAGCATTTGACAAAATCCAGCACCCATTCATGTTTAAAGTTTTGGAGAGATCATTGTTTGCACATACCTAAAGGCATTATACAGCAAGCCTGTAGACAATGTCAAACTAAATGGAGAGAAAGTTAAATCAATCCCACTGAAATCAGGGATGAGGCAAGGCTGTCCACTCTCTCCGTATATATTTAACATAGTGCTTGAAATCCTAGCTAGAGCAATAAGACAACTAAGGAGATCAAGGGATAGCAAATTGGAAAGGAAGAAGTCAAAGTATCACTATTTGCAGATCATATGATAATATATGTACTTGATCCAAAAATTGTACCAGAGAACTCCTTCAGCTGTTAAAAGCCTTCAGCAAAGTGTTGGATACAAAAATAACAACAACAACAACAAAAATCAATAGCAACAGCCCTCCTGTATACAAAAGACAAAAGGGCTGAGAAATTAGGGAAACAACACCTTTCATAATAGCCACAAATAACATAAAGTACCCTGGGGTGACTCTAACCAAGCAAATGAAAAAAACCTGTATGAAAAAACTTGAAGTCCCTGAAGAAAGAACTTGAATAAGATATCAGAAGATGGAAAGTTCTCCCGTGCTCATGGCTTGGCAGGATTAACATAGTAAAAATGGCCACCCTACCAAAACCAATGTAGAGTCAATGCAATCACCATCAAAATACCAATACAAGTTCTTTACAGAACCTGAAAGACCAAATCTCAATTTCATATGGAAAAACAAAAAACTCAGAATTGCTAAAACAATCCTGTACAATAACAGATCTACTGGAGTTTTCTCCATCCTTGATCTCAAGCTATAGTATAGAACAACAGTAATAAAAACTACATGGTACTGGCAGAGAAACAGTCTGGAGGATCAATGGAATGAATTAGAAGACCCAGAAATAAACCCGCGCACCTACAGATTCTTGATTTTTGATGCAGAAGCCAAAACAACAAAATGAAAAAAAGATAGCATCTTCAACAAATGGTGCTGGTCTAACTGGTCATCTACATGTAGAAAAATGCAAATAAATCCATATTCATCACCCTGCACAAAACTAAAGTCCAAATGGACCAAAGATCTCAACATAAAACCAGACACACTAAACCTTTTTGACAAAAAAGTGGGGAAGAGCCTGGAACTCATTGGCACAGGAAACAACTTCTTGAACAGAACATCAACAGCACAGGCTCTAAGATCAACAATCAATAAATAACACCTCATGAAACTGAAAAGCTTCTGTAAAGGAAAGGACACTGTCACCAGTACATAACAACAGCCTACAGATTGGGAAAGGATCTTTACTAACCCTTTATCTAACAGAGGGCTAATATTCAGAATATATAAACAAATAAAGAAGCTAAACACCAACAAACCAAGTAATCCAATCAGAAAATGTTGTACAGAGCTAAACAGAGGATTTTCAATAAAGGAATATCAAATGTCAGGGAAAGAGTTAAAGAAATACTCAACGTACTTAGTCATCATGGAGATGCAAATCAACAGGACCCTGAGATTTCACCTTGCACCCAATAGAGTGGCTAAGATAAAAAACTCAAGTGACAACACATGCTGGAGAGGATGTGGAGAAAGGGAAACCCTCCTCCATTGCTGGTGGGAATATAAACTTGTACAACCAGTTTGGAAATCAATCTGGTGCTTTCTCAGAAAATCGGAATAGTGCTACCTCAAGATCCAGTTATATCATTCCTAGGCATATATCTGAAATATACTCAACTATAAAACTGAGACATTTGTTTAACCATGTTCCTAGTAGCTCTATCATTAATAGCCAAAATCTGGAAACAATCTAGATATTACTCAATGGAGGAATGGATAAAAAAAAATTGTGGTACATTTATACAATGGAATACTACTCAGCTATTAAAAACAAGGAAATCATGAAATTTGCAGGCAAATGGTGGGCCCTAGAAAAGATCATCTTGAGTGAGGTAACCCAGAAGCAGAAAGACACACATGGTATATATTCACTTATAAGTGGTTATTAGGCCTATAATATAGGATAAACCTGCTAAAATCTATACTCCTAAAAAGCTAAACAAGTAAGACCCTAGGGAATATATGTAATCCTCATTCAGAAATGCAAACGCAAAAGACATTAGAAACATAAGACAGGGAACAGTACAGGAGCCTATCACAGAGGACCTCTGAAAGACTTTACTGATCAAGGTTCAAAGCAGAGCCTGAGACTTATAGTCAAACTTTGGGCAGAGTGCAGGAAATTTTATGAAAGAGTGGGAGATGGAAAGACCTGGAGGGGACAGGAGCTTCCAAAGGAGAACAATAGAGCCAAAAACAAACAAACAAACAAACAAACAAAACCCCAAAATATCCCCCCAAACCAACAACAACAAAACAGCAACAGCAAAAATTGAGGCCTGGGTGCTGTGCAGTGATGTTATCCCAACCAACGAACATACATGGAGACAATCTTAAACCCCTGCTCAGATGTAGCCCTTGGCAGCTCAGTTTCCAAGTGGGTTCCCTAGTAAGGAAAGCAAGGGCTTTCTCTGGCATGAACTCAGTGGCTGGCTCTCTGATCACCTCCTTCTGGGTTGTGCAGCCTTATCAGGCCACAGAGAAAGAGGATGAATCCAGTCCTGATGAGGCCTGATAGACTAGCGTCAGATAGAAGGGGAGGAGGATGTCCTCTATCAGTGGACTAGGGAAGGGGAGAAGAGGGAGGGTGAGTGGGATTTGCTGGGGACGAGGGAAGGGGCCACAGCCAAGATAAAAAGTGAATAAATTGTAATTAATAAAAATTAAAAAAAATCCTGGATTCTTCTTAAAAAAACTGCTCTAAGTCACCATTATCTCCTGTTCTGCTTTGTAAGCTGTGTTGATGCTCGTTGAGTTGAAATTTCCTCATTTTTATTTTAAAGTTCTTAAGATTTTGCTCTGTACTCTGTTATGTAACAAGACTTTTTCCAATTATACTTGATGTAGTTTATTTCTGTTGTTCTCCAATCTGAATCATAACATACTCTGAGCTTGCAGGCAAATGGTGGGATCTAGAAAAGATCATTCTGAGAGTATCCCAGAAGAGGAAAGACAACACAATATGTACTCACTTATAAGTGGATATTAGACATATAACATAGGATAAACATACTAAGATCTGTACACTTAAAGAAGCTAAGTGAGAAGGAGGACCCTGGGTAAGATGATTAATCCTTACTCAGAAAGGCAAATGGGACAGACATTGGAAGAAGGAGAAAACAGGAAACAGGACAGGAGCCTACTGTAGAGGGCCTCTGAAAGACTCTACCTAGCAGTGTATCAAAGAAGATGTTGAGACTCAACCAAATTTTGGGTAGAGTGCAGGGAATCTCATGAAAGAAGGGGCAGGTAGTAAGACTTGGTGAGGACAGGAGCTTCATAAGTAGAGCAACAGAACCAAAAACTCTGGGCACAGGGGTCTTTTCTGAGACTGATACTCCAACTAAGGACCATGTATGAATTTAACCTAGAACCTCTGCTTGCCTGTAGCCCATGGTAGCTCAGTATCAAAGCAGGTACCCTAGTAAGGGGAACAGGGACTATTTCTGACATGAACTCAATGGTGGGTGCTTTGCCCATTCCCAAGGGAGGAGCCTCCCTGCTATGCCACAAAGGAGGACTTTGCAGCCAGTCCTGAAGATATCTGACAAACCAGGGTCAGATGAATCTGGTGGAGGACCTCCCCTATCATTTGACTTGGAGAGGGGCATGGGAAGAGATGAGGGTGGGAAGGTGGGATTGGGAGGGAATTAGGAAGGGGGCTACAGCTGGGATACAAAGTAAATAAACTCTAATTAGTATAAAAATAAAATTATAAAATAAGAAAAAGAGAAAAACATACTCTGACTTTTAAAAATTCTTAATTTCTCTAAAGATATGAAATACATGAATGAATTTATCTATAGGGATGACAACCCTAGGGACAGTATATGGGTAATGCAAGCCTTTTTTACTGAGAACAGTAGAAAGCATTGGTCAGAATCCAGATGCAATAATATGCATTCACTTGTCATTTTCTGAGGATTTTAAAAACCAGATTTGGGCTCATTGTAAAATCGAGGGGTAGGAACCAAGCTTTCAATGTAGTTCTTTCTCTGACAAAAGAATAAGTTTAGTTTCTTCTTTTCTTGTTACATACATAAAAAGCAAACCTTAGTTCTTAAAGGCTATCATTTTTTTCTCCTGGAAAAACTATTACTTCAGTTATTCATACATAAAATGTTGCATGTCAGGAATTGCTACTGAAACTTTTATATTAAAAATTTTAGAAAAAAGAGAAAAGTCAACGTGACCACAAACTACTGTAGTTTTTTATTTAAATATTGATTTATGTGTGTGTTTGTGTGTCATGGTGTACTTCTTGTTCCACAGATAGTTGAAGGAAAAATCTGATTGTAAAATTTGAGACTGAAACGCATAGATATATGAGAGAATACATACAAGTGGAAAAGAAGAAACCCTTGTTGATTTAGAAATATTACTTTCTTTGTCTTGTCTGTGTGTCTGTCTGTCTGTCTCTGTGTGTAAGTGCAGGAATGCTTTGCCATAGCTAACTGGCTCAAGAGCATTCCAGAGATTCTTCTGTCTGTGCCTTCCACACTGCTGTAGGAGTATTAGGATTGCATACGCACATCACCATATCGGGCATTTTTTCTTTTCTTTTCTTTTTAAAATTAAAGTTTATTCACTTTGTATCCCAGCTCTAGCCCGCTCACTCATCCCTTCCCACTCCCACTCTCCCTCCCTCATCTCCTCCCATGACTCTCTCCAAGTCCATTGATAGGCAAGGTCCTCCCCTTCCCTCTGACCTGACCCTAACCTATCAGGTCTCATCAGGAGTAGCTGCATTGTCTTCCTCTGTGACCTGGTAAGGCTGTTCCCCGATTAGCAGGAGGTGATCAAAGAGCCAGCCACTGTCTGAGACAGTCCCTGTTCTCCTTACTAGGGTAGCCACTTGGGGACTGAGCTGCCATGGGCTACATCTGTGCTGGGGTTCTAGGTTATTTCCATGCATTGTCCTTGGTCAGAATATCGGTCTCAGAAAAGAACCCTGTGCCCATATTTCTTGGTTTGGTTCTGTTGCTCTTCTTGTGAAGCTCCTGTTCCCTCTAGATCTTTCTATCTCCCCCTTCATTTGTAAGATTCCCTGCACTCTGCCCAAAGTTTGGCTATTAGCCTCAGCATCTGCTTTAATACATGGGGCTTTTTATATGGTTTCCAAGGATCAAAGCCAAACCCTAGTCTTTTGTCATTTGTGCTTTCACCTGTTGAGCCATTTCTGTGGCTCCTAATTTTGGATTTAAGTAGACTTGAAATCATAATTTGATAGTTTTTACTAAGGGTGATCTTTGTGCCATTTTAAACATATTGTTTCTCTTATCCCTAAGTCTTGGTTTTTCTATACATGGAAGTAGATTAATAATAGCCAAACTCAAATAGTTATAAGGAAATAACAGTAAGTCTAGTAAATTTTAGATAATAGGGGACAGCTCATATTCCAATATGTGTTCCAACATTGAGTTTATGAACTTAAACAAGTCACTGAGACTTCCTAAGTCTATTTCCTCATTTGTGAAACAGTGAAGTTTGTTGCAAGATGTTTGATCCTATTGTGAACTCCAAAACTGTGAACTGAAAAACCCTGTTTATTGTTTGGTGTAAGCCCTATCACACCAAGAATTTTCTGTTCATTTTAAACAGGTGATTATAGTGTGGTTCACCAAGCCCTAGCACACACTTTTACTCCAAGAGCTTTCTGTACACCGGATTTAATAAAGTTAACCCTAGGTCAAGAGGTAGGGCAAGAAACCAAAGAAACCAGCTGACAGAGATTAAAGAGCAGGAGGGACTTTGTGCTGAGGGATATTTAAGACAGTGTGGAGAAGTAGAAAGAAGTTTTAGCTTAAGCTCTGGCTTTAGCTTAGGCTTCAGCTCCTCAGCTCTCTCACTTTTTGGGCTTTGAGCTAGCAAGCCTTTGACCTTGGCTTCTTTGGCCTTTTCCTTCTGGTTGTCAGTTGAGCTCGTGGGCCTTTGGTTTTTTTCCATCTGGATCTGAGCTGTGAAGGAAGGTCAGCTGGGTACTTTCTCTGCCTCTCTGCACTAGCAGGTTTTCACCCTAGCATCTGGTGCCTGAGTCTTTACTAGAAAAATAGAACAGTTGGGATTTTCCTTCTTTTAAACAACAAAGTTAAAAATAGAAATTTGATTTGATTTATTTAAAATTTACCAATTCTATGAAAGATAGTCTAGACCTTGTGCTGCTCATATGTAAATCATTCATTAAATTTCACCTGTTCCTGGTTTTCATAAAGGTATATAGAATTCTGTCACTTTGTGAATTCCCAGTTTTTGTAATTTTATATGATCTGAGTGAAACCTTTTAGCCCTTTTAGGTCTCTCTCACTGGTAGCAAACTGAATGGCATGTTGGTCATTCATGTCTCTAAACATCCCATCCCCAAACTGGGTATTCGTGTAGACCTCATTCTAATGAACTCTTTTGACTCTCTAAAGGTATACATCTTAAGTTCTGTCAAGAGGACCAAACAGAAATACTAATTTTGTAAAATAATGAATATTATGGATTCCCTGGCATAAGAATAGAGATAAAATTTAATCTTTTAGTTGGAGAGAATAAAAACATCTCTTTATGTTAAAAATGAATGCTGTCATTAATTACATTAGATGCTTCTTTAGTTTTAAACAAATACCTCAATCAAAACTAGTAATAAATAATATTTACATTTCTTTTTCTGGAAACAGGTAAGACAATGTGAGGGTTGCCAAGTTTGTTAGGCCTTAAACATCCCATCTCATGCTTTATTTGTGTGTTTGATTGTTTGTTTGATTGTTTGTGTGTTTGTGTGTATGGGTTGAAACAAGGCCTTGTAGCCTTGCACTTGAAATACAAATACTCTGTCACTGATTACTGAAATAAATTCCTGGACATGTTTTTATGTTGAATTTTGAGACAAGATTTTGTTAAGTAAAATTCCATATTTAAACTTGAAGTTACTATATATACCAGGATGGTCCTGAGTTTTACATCTTTCTGCTTAAGTCTCCAGAGTATCTGAGATCAGAGGCTTGGACTGCCAGGTACTGATATTCCTTACATTTTGAACACTACTTAGAGCCTGGATTTGTTATCATAACGCACATATGTAAACACACACACACCACTGTCATTTGATAAATGATATAATATTCATGCATCAAAATTTATGCTTATTGCTGCTTTTATGTATTAGTCTTACATGGGTTTCAGACCCCTGTTACTTATGTTAACTTAAAAACAAAAGTAAATAAAGCATGCCAGATGTGTTATTGATTAAAATGGATAATTGTTGTGGATGTAAACATGTTTTTGTTTTAATCCCAAATGTGGGATGTAGGATCGATTCAGATAGTCCATAAAAACAAACTATTTGCCTCATGTAGGCTCTGAGAGGAGCTCTTTGCCAGCTGCAGATAGTTTAAGTCTGAGGACTCTGGCAAGAGAATAAGTGGTAGAGCCCAGAGAGTGTGAAGTGCTCCAAGAAAGAACAAGGCTGCTGCAGCTGCTGCCACTTCAGGTTGCTGTTGATGCAGTGAGATAAGAAGTTGGAGATCTCCTGAAAGGAAGGTTGGACTGGCTCAAAGGAACCCGATGACTAACCAGCAGGAAGCAGTGAAGAAAGAGAACTGAGCCCCCTCTCCCACTGACCCTTTCTCTCTCCTGCCTGGTGTTGGATGTTGGAAGGGTTTGGGGTAGAGTAGGGAGAAAGAGATATAAGAAATGTAAATAAAAGATATTTTTTAAAAAGTACATGGAAAATATTACCAATAGTATTACTCTCATTTAGTTATTTGTTCTGGTGTCTTTGGTCATCAATTGGAAGGTTTTAATCAGTCTGTTAATATTATTTTTATGTTTTCATTTTCACTCAGACACTTTGAAAGTGTGACACCTAAGCTAAGAAATCTAGATAATTTCAAAGAACTGGGGCAGCTAATTTAATTCTAGAAGTCCTTAAGATGCTCATTAATGTTGCAAGCAAAAGCAAAAATGTTTAATGTTCATTTTTTATGTAAAATAAATTTGTCTTTATGGAACCCTATCAGGGATAATATTGCTGTATTTTCCTAATCTGCATAAGACATAATGAAGAAGTAAAGGTGGGAAAAATCCTCATATCATCTGTCTCTCTCAGTAGCCATCCCCACATACAATTAAAGGAGAAAATATTAGAGGATATTAAAAAGAATAGTGGACTAACTATGTTATTGCTTTAAAAATCATCAATTTTATTTCCATTCTGTGGTTAAACTTGACAATTGTACGTGTTACTTACCATTGTCTCCCAGTTGGTTTTTACTGTCAATTTGACACAACATATAGCCCCCTGGGGAGAGTGATGTACATCTGAGAAAATTTCCAGATTAGTCTGGTCTGTGAGCATGTCTGTGGGGCATTGTCCCTATTTTGATTTGATGAATGAATGCCCAGCCCACTGTGGATACTACCATTATTTGGCAGCATGAGCCAGTAAGCAACATTACTCTATGGCTTCTACTTCAGTTTTGTTTGAGCTCGACTCTGATTTCCCTGGGACATGGTGCTATTTGATACTATTGCCAGAGATAATGAGAAATTTCCTTCCAACTATAGATAGGAAACTAATGGAAGAACAAAGTAAGACTGCTATAAAGTCCAACTTAATGAACCAATGAGTTCTACTGAGGTTACTTATAGGAATATGAGTGAGTGGAACAGAACAGAACAGATATGACTCAGATAGCTAGATCACCAAAGTCCACCTGGCATGTGTCACAGCCAGTGAAAGCTGAAACTTGGTGAGCCCTGAACAACCTGTATACTTACAGGCTGAATATTGTCCTTAGTAGGTAATTCAGCTGGTCTGAGCCTTTTTTGGCCAGCTTAGTTGGTCTGTTTCTCCCAGCCTGCATGGTTGCTTTCTGTTTTTTCCAGGTGACTTTGCCGGTGGTTTGAGCCTAATTGGGGCCACTTAGCTTGTCTGAGAGTCTTTTAGATATTGCAGCTTCTCTAGAGCATCAGTTAGGAGTTCTCATAGCTAAAGAAAAACCTGGTGAATTTGGTCAGTTTCAGGGGCTTTCTAAAAATACATTAATTTATTTCCTTCAGAATATCCATGCAGAATGAAATATTTCATCTCCCCTTAACTCATCATGTTATTTTACCTCCCTATCTACATCCTATGCCTTCATGAGCTCCTGTTTTTTATCCTTCTCCTCCCTTTAAACAAGTACCCTGTTATTTCCTCTCCTTTAACATCCCATGCCTTAACAAGCTTTCCTCCAAGATGAAAGATTTTAATATCAGGAAATTGCTACAAAGCACCTAAAAGTATAGTCTGAAATAAACAGTTTTCTCCCCTATGGCACTTTTGGTCATGGTTTCACACATCAACAGAAAGGAAAGTAGGACACTTGGGAAATGGATAAGGAAGAGCTGCTTTGCTGGGAAATTGGTGGGAGCTCTGAACACTTACTCTGTCAATACCCAAAAAGGATTTACAGTTCATAATAAAACAATTTCCTCTATCACAATAGACAACAGAGGAGCTTTTTAACCATATATGGATTTTCAAATTTAAGAGTAGGTCTGTATAGTGCAGACTATCAGCACATGAGAGGCATTTTTTAAAGGAATGATTCATCATTATAAACCTTTATTTTCTATTTTACCAATAATTTTGTGATAGCTTCACTTTGAAGATTATAATTAAACTGTAACAGAGCTATCTCTTTTTGCTGAAATAAATGACAAAATTTCAGGGCAAGTGTTTTTATCACTATGGAAGGCAGCACAATGTTGAAAACATCTTCAACCATTTCAGAGATAGCCTCATGATGGCAGCATCGGCCTCGTTCTTGAGATACAATGGTGAAGGTTGGAGGGAACAGATTTGATCATATGGGGTGCCTAGCTACCAGGGCTGCCTTTAACTCTGGCCAAGTATATATTGTTTCCATCAATAACCCCTTCATTGACCTCAAATATGTGGTCTACATGCTTCAGAATGACTCTAGCTGTGGCAAGTTCCATTGCACAGTTAAAGCTGAGAATGAGAAATGTGATATCAGTGGAAAAGATAAGAGTGAGATTCCACTAACATTAAAATGGGGTGATGCTGGTACCAAATATGTTATGGACTTTACTGGTTTCTTCAGTACTAAAGAGAAGGCTGGGGCCCACTTAATAGCTGGGACCAAAAAGGATACCATCTCTGCCCTTCTGCTGATCCTCCATATTTGTGATGGGTGGGAACCACAAGAAATATGACAATTCACTCAAGATTGTCAACAATGCTTTTTGTATCATCACCTGCTTAGCGTCCCTGACAGGTCATCCATGATAACTATGGCATTGTGGAAGGACTCATGACCACAGTTCATGCTATCACTGCCAGAAAGAAGACTGTGGACCACGCTCTTGGTAGCTACGTTGATCGCCATGGGGTTGGCCAGAACATCATTCCTTCATCCACTGGTTCTGTAAAGGCTATGGACAAGGTAATTGCAGAGCGTAATGGGAGGCTCGCTGGCATGGCCTTCCGTGTTCCTACTGCCAGTGTGTTTATAGTGGATCGGACATGTTGCCTGGGGAAAACTGCCAACTATTATGGCATCAAGAAAGTAGAAAAACATCTATCAGAAGACCCACTAAAGGGTATCCTGGGCTAGACTGTGGATTTTGTTGTCTCCTGTAACTTTAATAGTGATGCTCACTCTTCCACCTTTGATGCCAGGTCTGGCATTGCTCTTAATGATATTGTTGTAAAACTTATTTTTTGATATGATAACAAATATTGCTTCAGCACCAGGGTAGTGAAACTCAAGGCCTATATAGCCTCTAGGGAGTAAGAAATTCTTTTTTTTCTTTTTTTTAAATTTATTTTTATATCAATCACAGGTTAGGTACTTTGCATCCCAGGCGTAGCCCCCCTCCTTCCTT
>CM053764.1:31763981-31780956 GCA_028658305.1 Pachyuromys duprasi
TTTGCCAGAGAGATAGGGAGAGAAGAGAGACAGAGAAAGAGAGAGAGAGAGAATCTTAACACTTTTTCTGTATAGTTTTCCATTTTCATGTGAGCTCTGTCCTATGTCCAGATTATATTTTCTTTTTTCTGGAAACAACCAACCTCCTTTTTCTGCTCATGCACATTTACGTATGCCATATCATCTACTTTAGCCCACTGATGACATAAATAGGCCTCTTTATCTTAGATGTCCTTTTATTATAACTTGCGCATTGCTCTATTTAATTAAAATCTAACTGAGATTATTTTAACCGTTTTTTTCTTTGTGGTTTAATTTTTGGAATTTTTAGGAACTCATTGGTATTTTATGGTGATTTCTTGACTTTTTGATTCTATTCTTCTTGTTATTGTAAATAAAAAATGAACTGTTGGGCTACATATTTTTATTGTTAGCCTTATGACTATCATGACAGTATTATCTTACTCACTATCACGAAGAATAAAACACAGACACCTGTCAGATTTTATTTTATATCTTCTTAATCTTATTTTTAAATTAATTTTTATTTTTATATTAATTACAATTTATTTACTTCGTATCCTAGCTGTATCTCCCTCCTTCATTTCCTCCCAATCCCACTCTCCCTCCCTCATCTACTCCCTGCCCCTCTCTAAGTCCACTGGTAGGGGAGGTCCACCTCCCCTTCTATCTGACCCTAGCTTATCTGGTCTCACTAGGACTGGCTGCAAAGTCTTCCTCTGTGGCCCAGCTAGGCTGCTCCTCCCTCAGGGGTTGGGGAGGTCAAAGAGCTCTAGCCACAGAGTTCACGACAGAGATAGTACCTCTTCCCCTTACTAGGGTACACACTTGCATACTGAGCTGCCTCGGGTTATATCAGGGAAGGGATTCTAGGTTATATCCATGCATGGTCCTTGGTTGGAGAAACAGTCTCAGACAAGCCCCTGTGCCCAGATATATTTGGTCCTTGTGGAGTTCCTGAAAATCTGTACACCTAAAGAAGCTAAACAAGAAGGAGGACCCAGGGTAAGATGATCAATTCTTACTCAGAAAGACAAATGGGATGAACATTGGAAGTAGGAGAAAACAAGAAGCAGGTCAGGAGCCTACCATAGAGGGCCTCTGAAAGACTCTACCTAGCGGTGTATCAAAGCAGATGCTGAGACTCATGGCCAAACTTTGGGCAGAGTGCAGGGAATTATATGAAAGAAGAGGGAGCTAGTAAGACCTGAAGAGGACAGGAACGGTTAGATTTTATAATTTCCTTATTTAAGTTGGGCTGGGAAGAAATTTTTACCTACTTTGGCTGTCTCAGTAACCTTACCATTCACCTCCCAGCCCCCATTTAATGTCATCCTCCTTAACCATCCTTATCTGAACTATCTTCCTTCCATAATCTTATAAATACTTGCTTTTATTCTTCATCTGGGCCTTTTCACGCAATCCTTAGAGCCCTTTATCCAGTCCCATGTGGTTCCTTCTCCACCTAAGCCATCAATGGCGTCCTCCTTCTTCCTCTCTTCCTGTCTGTCTGCCTCCCGTATCCGTATCCTCCTTTACCTCTCCAATTCCCAAAACATGAACCACACCTACCCCATTCTGCCCTGTCCAGGTATAGGCCGTTTAATCAACCAGTCAGGTGTGTCTTAGGCAGGTTTACGAAACAAGTATAGGTGTAACCAGATCTTGAGGACCAGTAATCCGCATCAGACCAAAGTCAACATTTTCCACCAAGCAGAAGCACCAAGAATTCAGCAATACTACCTATCGCGTTTACCAGGAAGAGAATATGGTGCATAGCAGATATCACATGCACTGGATTGATACCTTTCAGTCCTTACGTATGCTGTCTTTCATGGGAATAAATGCTTATTTCTGTAGAGATTTGGCCTGAACATTCTGTTGGTTAGAGTAAATAAAAGAATAAACATCAGTGTCCCTGAACCCAGGCAGTAGGGCAGGTTGACCTGCAGGGGACAGTGTTGTCTGAAGCACCATGGTGCTCTCCTACAGGCAATCTCAGGATTTGTAAACTCATACTGTTTATTTTCACATTCCATGTCCTTTGATGGATGCGCTAAAATTCTTTCATTACTGTTTTAGCGATGTGTTATGCAATTACACTTTCGAAATGACACTTCTCATAAGAAATATCAGAATTTTAGCCATGGCTGCATGAGAGCGCCTGTTAAATTAACTGCATGGCCCTTCCGAAATGATTTTTTGAAAAATTGTAGATATTTTCATTTGATCCTCACTTTCCCTTCACTTTTTTAAATCTGTAGTTTAAAAATGATTCAGGGATTTAATCAGATTTAGCAGTCGGTAATGCCACTGCCAAACAGCTCCACTCATTTTTAGAAAGCTGAAATAGATTTCAAATTCAAAACTGATTTTTCTCATGGTCATGCCTACACATTGTGGCTCTCCCCCATTCTCATATATTCATACCACATATCCGGCCACTCTTTTCTGAATAATCTTTAAAGCGGCCAGTTGTCATTATTAATTCTATTGTCTCTGAACTGTTTCATTTCCAGTCCCCCCCTCTCCCCTAACAATGAATGTACGGGCTCCGCAATGTGGCACATCTATTCCTATGGGATAGTCAGGGTGCATTGTTGAATTCAATGTGAAGCTGTGTTGCAACTCCAGTGAAACTAGAAGAAACAAAACTTTTAATCTTCTATAACTGGCTGTCTACTATTAAAAGCACTGTTCTTGGTCTCTTTTGTTTATTTCTTCAGACAGGAAACAGTTTCTTCTTGGTAGTAAATGAAAGCAACACCATTAAACAATTGAATGTATGGTGGGAAGTATTACGTACTCTGCTGAACTCAGGAGAACTTTAATATTTATTTGTACATAACTATTGAAATGGTTGTTTGTATTGTAGATGATTCTGTGAGACATTTTCTCACTACAAAGCGTAGGCTGGGCTGGGCCTCATGATTTTGGTTCATGTTCTTGAGCTCAGGGTCATGCTCCTTCCTCAGGATCCCACATTTTGAGATTATAGGCACGTACCACCGGTCCCATCTTTACCACTCTGTCAGTCTGTCCTCTTCATCTATCCATATGACCATCTACTAGGGAAGAGATATATTTAAATGGATACAATTTATTAAGCTGAATATAGAAAAATAGCCTATCAACCTGTGATGCCATCTCACCTAGTTTATGCCCCAGTACTTATAGATAACCTTTCCTCATCACCTCAAAGAATTGCATGTACAAGAAAACATATAGATACTTTTTAGTTTTTTATATATTGAAGTATTCTTGAAAATTTCATCAATACCATGATATGTTTTAGAAGTATTTCATGGCAGTTTTTTGTTCTTGCTTATCCAAGCAGTCTTTCATAATGTGGATGTAAGACAATTTAACAAATTTTTATTTATGAACATTTAGGTGTTTCCAGACTTTCACAAGAAAGATTAATAGACTGTATTTCAGTGAACACAGTTTTCAAAATATATGCTAGCAGCTACGTTTACTTGTTGTGACTAGATAAATTGCCACAATTTTAACTGCTTAAAATGCTCTAATCATTTCAAAGCTTGTAGTTGTTGTCATACAAGTCTTTCACTTTCTTTGTTAGAGTGACACGAAGATATTTTATGTTATTTGTGGATATTGTGAAGGGTATTGTTTCTCTAAATTCTTTCTCAGTCCTTTTGTTGCTGGTGTAAAGGAGGGCTCCTGACTTTTTGAGTTAATTTTGTACTTAGACACTTTGCTGAAGGTGTTTATCAGCCAAAGCAGTTCTCTGGTAGAATCTTGGGGTCACTTAAGTATACTGTTATATCATCTGTGAACAGCGATGCTTTGACCTCTTCTCTTCCAGCTTGTATCTCCTTGATGTTGGCTGTTGGCTTCTTGTATATTGCCTTTATTGTGTTCAGGTAAGTAAGGAGCAAGCACGGTCTGCAGTTAAGCCTTCTACACATATGTGGTCGATGGGCAGCTTGATCTTCATGTCGGTTGCCTGGTGATTGGGAGGTGGTGCTGTTTCTAACATGGATTCCATTTCCTACTTTTGGATCAATTTTCCCTGGCAGGGCTGCCTTGCCTGGCCTCAAGGGATGGGTATATGTTCAGTCCTGATGTGACTTGATGTGCTAGGGAGGGTTGATATGGGGGAGGGGACTCCCTTTTTCTGGGAGAAGGGAAGAAGGTGAATGGGAGTACTGGGAGGAGAGGAGAGAAGGATGCAAAGTAAATAAACTTGAAATAAAAATTTTTAAATGTGATAAGTATTTTAAAAATTCCCTGGAAAGAAACATAAGAAAATCTAGAGATTAAAAAGCCACACTAGCCTAGCCCTGTAGGAGTTTAGAATTGGGGGTATTTTTTTTAAGTTTGTTTTTCACTGTTTTATTTTTATTTAGCTATTGTCAAATTTATTGCTCATTTATTTTGAATTTATGGATCGTTTGAGTGAGATTCAACCACATGGTGGCTCACAACCACCTATAATGGGATCTGATGCTCTGTTCTGTCATGCATGTGTACGTGCAGATAAAGCTCTCATATACATGAAGAAATAAATATATTAAAAAGAAAGTACTTTAGATGCTAAGAACACATATTAGGATAAAACTTTTGATAGTTTTACCTTAAATATAACATTATGGCATGATATTATTTTAGAGGTAAGAACAAATAAAATGCTGAAAATTTTAATAAATAATACTTTGAAAATTATTTTAACTATTAATGATGTTCTTATATTCAGAAAGTGAAAGAAAAACGAAACCTTTTTAGAACTTACTTGATATTCTGGGTCTCTGCATTTAGAAGCAAGCTACAAGCATTCTGGGTTAATTGAATCAATTAAACTGTTAAAAATATCTTAGGAAGAATACAGCTTCCAGGAAATTATTCATTAAATGATAAGAAAAAAAAGAAGCTACACAAATACTTCTGTTCCAATCATTCAAGGAATTTTAACGCTTGAAAAATTGTGTTTATCATTTTTTTGGTGTTAATATAGTAATAATTATTCATTAAAAAAAGTTCAGGTAGAACTTAGCATCAGGCACAGGGCTTCCATAGTTCAAGGACAGGCTAGTTCCTCGCCCTGAGAAGGTGAAGTGGACAGGAGCTCCCATACCTAACATAGAAGCTGTCTCCAGCTGATAAATATTCACAGAAGGAAAAATTAGTTCCCCTAATGGAGTCTCATTGGGTACATAAACCAGGGGTGGGCTCCATTCACCACAATATGAACTCAAAGGTATTTTTTGTAGATTTCTTCTTTTGTTTCATTTTTGTTTTGTTTGAAAATTTATTTTTATCATACTGGTCTTTTGCTTATATATTGTTGTTTCTGATTTTGAGTTTTTATATGGGTTTTTAGGTTGTGTATATGTACCTAGTGATCTTCCTTTGTAAAAATTTTATTTTATTGTGTATTTGCCTATTTGTTGGGGGGGGGGAGAGAGAGAGAGAGAGAGAGAGAGAATATGGAGTATGAAGAGTAAAGAGTTGCAGAGAATTGGGGAGGTGATGAGGAAGGAGAAACTATGATCAAATATATTGTGTGATAAGACCTGATAGGCTAGGGTCAGATGAAAGGGCAGGAGGACCTCCCCGTTTAGTGGACTGGGGGAGGGGAAGGAAAGGAGAAAAGGGAGGGAGGGCAGGATTGGGAGGGGACTAAGGAGGGGGCCACAGCTGGGATACGAAGTAAATAAATTGTAACAAATTAAAAAGAATAAAATAAAATACTGGGGATACAAAAAGAAAAACTATTTTCAATTAAAAATAAGTTGAAAAATCCAGAACAATTTCATAGGTAGTTCTCTAACAAATACTATTCTCTTTCACATGCTAAAAACAGAGAGCTAGACACAGTGCTTCTGAGCTCTCCCTGTGATGCTATCTCACACACAAATTCTTGTCACATTCTTACAGAAATACAGTGGTGACAAGGACTGACTTGTACCTCCTGTGCTAAACTTTCTTCAGATGATATATCAATTACTTGATTTGTTACACTTAAAGAAATGCACAACATCCTTAGTCATCAGGGAAATGTAAATTGAAACAACCCTGAGATTTCACTTTACACCCATCAGAATGGCTAAGATCAAAAACACAAGTGACAACACATGCTGGAGAGGATGTGGAGAAAGGGGAACCCTCCTCCACTGCTGGTGGGAATGCAAACTTGTACAACCACTTTGGAAATCAATCTGGTGCTTTCTCAGATAATTAGGAATAGTGCTTCCACAAGATCCAGCTATGCCACTCCTAGTCATATATCCAAAAAATGCTCAAGTACACAACAAGGACATTTTCTCAGCCATGCAAATGTTTGTAGCAGCTTTATTCTGATAGCCAGAACCTAGAAACAACCCAGATGTCCCTCAACTGAGGAATGAATACAGAAATTGTGGTACATTTACACAATGGAATACTACTCAGCGATTAAAAACAAGGAGATCATGAAATTTGTGCGCAAATGGTAAGATCTAGAAAACATTGTGAGTGAGGTATCCCAGAAACAGAAAGACACAGCTGGTATATACTCACCTATAAGTAGACATGAGCCATATAATATAGGATAAACATGCTAAAACATGCTAAAATCTGTATACCTAAAGAAGCTAAGCAAGAAGGAGGACTTTGGGTAAAATGATCAATCCGCACTCAGAAAGGCAAATGGTACAGACATGGAAGAGGGAGAAAACAGGAAAGAGCACAGAAGCCTACCACAGAGGGCCTCTACCCAGCAGATGTTGAGACTCATAGCCAAACTTTGGTCAGAGCACAGCAGATCCTATGAAAGAAGGGGAGATAGAAAGACCTGGATAGGGCAGGAACTCCACAAGGAGAGCAACAGAACCAAGAAATCTGGGCCAGGGGCCTTTTCTGAGACTGATACTCCAACCAAGGACCATGTATGGAGATAACCTAGAACCCCTGCACAGATATAGCCCATGGCAGCTCAGTATCCAAGTGGGTTCCCTAGTAAGGGGAAAGGGACTGTTTCTGTCATGAACTCAGTGGCAGGCTGTTCAATCACCTCCCCCTGAGGAGGGAGCAGCCTTACCAGGCCACAGAGGAAGACAATGCAGCTAGTCCTGATGAGATCTGATAGACTAGGGTCAGATGGAAGGGGAGGAATTCCTTCCCTATCTGTGGACTTGTAGAGGGCCATGGGAGGAGATGAGGGTGGGAGGGTGGAATTGGAAGGGAATGAGGGAGTGGACTATAGTTGGGATACAAAATGAATAAACTCTAATTAATATAAAAATTACAATTTATAAAAAATGATGTATAGAAAAAGTATACTTGTTTTTGACCCCTGGAACACATGCACACACATACACACACACAGAGGCAGAGACAGAGAGAGGGAAGGAGGGACGAAGTTTTATGTATTTTGAAATGCCAAAAGTTAGATGGTACTTATAGCACTATTTTTTTTCTGCAAGAGTCTTTTTTTATTAGGAGAAAGAAGTTAAACAGAAAATCTCTTGTTATACTTTGTCTTTATTTTTCTGTATTCCTTTTTAGCTAATGTTGAATGCAGGTTACCTTAGTAGGTGTATCTTGTTTTCCTAAGTGAAACCCCATGTGTGCAACATGCAAAACAAAGTCTGTGCACTGTGTCTGACTTCCCAGAAAACAAATGCAAAGGTAGTATTATTGCACTGCCTTAGTTTAGAGAGGTGAACAAGATTCTATCACTGGACTGAACAGTATACTGGTTTCTGTTTATCAGTTTTGTATTTACTGCTGAAGCAAAGTTACACTGGCCACATGTAATCCTCCTGCCTCTGCCTCTTGGGAGCTAGACTATCAGGCTTAAACCAGCACACCTGATTTAAACTCCACTTTAAATTAAATATAAGTACACAGTTGTGGGCTTAGCTGTAGAACATGGTTCTTTTCAAGAAGAAAATCATCTTAAAATACCAAACATCCACAGATTCAGAAATAGTAACAATTTCTTTCTTCATGGCAAAAATTACTTTTCCTCAAAAATGTGTAATTATAAATGCAAAACTTGTTATCTTAGTTCATTTGGCTTGGAAGAACCCTTCCTTGTCTTTCACCCTAAGATGATGTCTATTGTAAAAGTATCTTTTATTCACCAAATTTGATTGTCATCACAGAAGTTTATTGTCTCTGTCTGTTAACTTAGGCCTAGTACTTGAAGCTTCAAGCCTCCATACAATCTCACCTTGGCCTAGAACATTTTCAGCCTCTGAGACTTACTGCTTAATAAGCTCATCCTTTCTTGTTCTTTCTGAGCTCATAGCTGGCTTGTTCAACTCAGCTGTTCTGGCTCATATTCCTCTCCCAACTGACTTATTTAAACTGGCTTCTCTCTTGGCCATTAAAATGCTCTTCTTAGCCTCAAATTAACTCCAGCAATCTGCTCTAATCTTCTGTCTCCTCCTTCTCTAGATCGTTCTGTCTTTAACTATGTCTAGCTAGTTCTCTCTTCAGCCTGTCTCTGTGTATCGATCCTGATAAAACTGTCTCTTGTCTTTCCCTGCATTCTCCCTTTAGTAGTTTTCCTTTCCTCTCTCTTCTTGTGAGAGTTGAGCATATCCTATTTTGTCGAATCTTTGTTCATTTTTTTCTGCCACTCAGTTATACAACACTTTCAAACATGGGTGTTTCCTTCTTCAAACTATCTTTACCTTCATTGGGGGGGGGGATTAAACTTATATATCGCCATACCTGGACTTAAGTATTTTGTTACATGAAGTTTGGTCTATACCAGGCTGGCCTTGAACTCAGATCTGCTTGCCTCTGCCTCCTGGGTTAAAGGTATGTTTGTACTCCAGCTGGATCACACAGACCTAGAATGTCTTTGGCTGTGAACATTTGCCAGAGCAGTCATGTTCTGAAGTAAAATTTCTCTATGATCTACCATTGATGATGAGATGTTTCTTGGGGGGACCAAAAACTGAGATTCTGTTTTCCGTTCCAATATAATAGACTGTGTCTCTTTCCTGGGAAATGAGACTGTTAATATTAAGTTGTTATTGAATGATATGTATTAATTGTTATCAGTTTGTTGTTTTGTGATGTTTTCTCAAAGTTCTTTTTATTAATTATTTCTAATTTTTATTTATTCATGTGAATAAATTGGTTTGTTTATCCTTTTCTTTAGACTGAATTATTACTTCCAGGAATGAAAGTGACATAAATATACCCCTAGGTGAAAGCAAATTAAAAGACTTCTGATGTCCATCCTTTTTGCCTTTCTGAATGGAAATTGAGCATTTTAGCCACAGTCTTCCTTCTTGATTAGTTTCTTTAGGTGTACAGATTTTAGTAGGTTTATCCTATAATATATGTTTATTATCCACTTATAAGTGAGTATATACCCTGTGTGTCTTTTTGCTTCTGGGATACCTCACTCAGGATGATCTTTTCCAGTTCCCACTATTTACCTGCAAATTTCATGATTTCTTTGTTTTTAATTGCTGAGTAATATTCCATTGTGTAGATGTATTACAATTTCTGTATCTATTCCTCAGTTGAGAGGCATCTGGGTTGTTTCTAGCTTCTGGCTATTACAAATAAAGCTGCTACAAACATGGTTGAGCAAATGTCCTTGTTGTGTACTTGAGCATCTTTTGGATATATGCCTAAGAGTGGTATAGCTGGGTTTTGAGGAATCACTATTCCTAATTGTCTAAGAAAGCGCCAAATTGATTTCCAGAGTGGTTGTACAAGTTTGGATTCCCACCAGCAATGGAGGAGGGTTTGTCTTTCTCCACATTCTCTCCAGCATGTGTTGTCACTTGAGTTTTTGATCTTAGCCATTCTGATGGGTGTAAGGTGAAATCTCAGGTTCTTTTTGATTTGCATTTTCCCTGATGACTAAGGACCTTGAGCATTTCTTTAAGCGTTTCTCTGCCATTCGATATTCCTTTATTGAGAACTCTGTTTAGCTCTGTTCCCCATTTTATACACTGCAGGGTATCAAAGCAGATGCTGAGACTTATGGCCAATCTTTGGGCAGAGTGCAGGGAATCTCTTGAAAGAAGTGGGAAATAGTAAGACCTGGAGAGGACAGGAGCTCCACAAGGAGAGCAACAGAAATGAAAAATCTGAGCACAGGGGTCTTTTCTCAGGCTGATACTCCAACCAAGGACCATTCATAGAGATAACCTATAACTCCTGCACAGCTGTAGCCCATGGCAGTTCAGTGCCCAAGTGGGTTCCATAGTAATGGGAACAGGGACTGTCTCTGACATGAACTGATTGGCCTGCTCTTTGATCACCTCCTGAGAGGGAAGACCCTTACCAGGCCACAGAGGAAGACAATGCAGCCACTCCTGATGAGACCTGATAGACTAGGATAAGAAGGAAGGAGAGGAAGACCTCCCCTATCAGTGGTCTTAGGGAGGGGCATGCGTGGAGAAGAGGAGGGAGGATGGGATTGGGAGGGAAGGAAAGAGGAATCCAAGGGGGATACAGAGTGAATAAAATGTGATTAATAAAAATAAAAATATTGAAAAAAGACTTTTGAAAGAAAGTATCTAAGACAAAAGGGAAATGATACAAGAATGAAACTTAAAATAAAAATTTAAAGTCATAGCAACACATTAAACAACACATAAAAATGTTAAAGGACAGGTCTTTTGATTCTTGACTAACACAGTTAAAAGGATGAAAAGGAAACCAGAGCCTGGAATGAAATTTTGACACTCTCACCAAAAGGTATATACAAAACACACAAAGAGCCCTCAAAATTCAACAACAAAATAACATCATAAACATGAATGGGCAAATATTTGAACACATGCTTTATTAAAAAGGAAATGAGCTTTGCATAAAATTATATGAAAAATATTGATCATAGTGTAACTATAAGGAATTACAACTTTTTGTGTGAAACTACTATGTATTTATTTGAATAGCTAAAATTAAAAGAACAAACAACAGCACAGGTCACTGAGGTTACAGGGCAACTGTAACTGTCATGTAACCTTAGCAAACAATAACAAAATAATGCAGCCAATAAAAGATATTCTTGTGGTGTTTAAAATGATAAAAATGTCTTATTTTCTAGCAATCTTAACCCTAAGTATTTGTTTTTGAGAAATGAAAATATCATATTGACATACTAATTTGCCCATGAATGTGTATACTTTCTGTATTTATTACCACTCTAAACTAGAAACAACATTAAAGTCTCTTACCGTGTGAATACGTAAATAAACTATGTGCCTCCATTAATTATAAAGGTAAAATGTATGAACTGGATGGATTTCAAAAGCAATATATGAACAAAAACTCAGCATGGACATAGCACTAGGGTATTTATTAAATATATTTTTAAAAAGTTGACTTTTAAATTTTTATTTCTGTATATGTTTTTGATTGCAAGAATGGGTGTGCAAACATGAGTGTGGGTCCCCATTGAAACCAAAGATTTTGTATTCTCTTGGAGATGGAGCTACAGGATTCTTTGAAACACCTAACATGGGTATTAAAGGAGGACCCTGGGTAAGATGATCAATCCTCACTCAGAAAGACAAATGGGATGGACATTGGAAGACGGAGAAAACAGGAAACAGGACAGGAGCCTACCACAGAGGGCCTCTTTTTAAAAAATAATTGTTAACATTTTATTAAAAAATTTAATTGGCATATACATTGTATATGCATTACGGTATGGTGGTATGATATAATGTTTTACTACTCATATACATTGTCTAGTGTCCAATTAGAATGATTGACAAATCACTACCTTATACTTTTATCACATTTGTCTTTTAGAAGAATCCACAAACCTCTCTTTTAGCTCTTTTGAAATATATGTTTTTTTTCTCTCTCCCTGGAAATCAGTCAAGCTCTTTGTGCATGTCAGGTAAGTACTGTACCATTAAGTGATACCCCAGCCCTGTTACTATGAAGTATCGTTATTCTATAATGTGGTAGAACAGTGGAGCTTATTCTTTTTTTTCCTGAAAAATGAGAATTTAGTAACTTAATTTTACAGTTCAGTGTCTCAAAAGTAGAACAAGTTGAGATGGGGAAGAAAACTCAAGTAGACAAGTTTGATATGTAATTATCTACAAAGAAATCTATAAATAGGTATTACATAATAGTGACACTTGGGTTGCAAACATAATTATTAGAAGCATTAAATCAGAGTTTGATATAATTTTTAAAGTTTCAAGCCTATAAAGACTCTATCCAGCAGTGTATCAAAGCAGATGCTGAGGCTCATAACCAAACTTTGGGCAGAGTGTAGGGAATCTTTTGAAAGAAGAGGGAGATAGTAAGAACTAGAGAGGACAGGAGCTCTACAAGGAGAGCAACAGAACCAAAATATCTGGGTACAGAGGTCTTTTCTGAGACTGATACTCCAACCAAGGACCATTCATGGATATAACCTAGAACCCCTGCACAGATGTAGCTCATGGCAGCTCAGCATGCAAGTGGGTTCCTTAGTAAGGTGAACAGGGACTGTATCTAACATGAACTCAGTAGCGGGTTCTTTGACCCCTTCCTCCCTGAGGGGGTAGCAGCCTTGCCAGGCCACAGAGGAAGATAATGAAACCAGTCCTGAGAATGAGGGAGTGGGCTACAGCTAGGATACAAAGAGAATAAACTATAATTACTATTTAAAAAATTGAACTTGAGTCCCCTTAAAGAGCAGTATGTTATTTTAACTTGCTAAATGATCTCTCCAATCATTATTAAACATACTTGAAGAAACTAAACTATAATGAGGGAAAAAGTCAATGATTGTCAAAGGGTAAAAAATAAAAGTGGCTATAAAGAACTCTAAGGGAGTTTTAAAGATAAATAAGCACTTTGGTATCATGATTCGGATGACAGACACCCTGATCTATGCATATATTAAAATTCATGGAATTGCATGGCAGAAAAGCCAGCTTCACTCTATGTCAAGTCAATGAAATTAATTTCAGAAAAAGACCGTCTTTTGTTATGTTTTTGACAAAATTAAAGCACAGTGAATGATTCCAGAATTATCCCTGAAATTAAAGGACCATCGGCTGATGTGTTTACTACAGAAATGCAGGGTGAAAGTTCTTTCCATTGTCTTACATAAATGCATCAAATTTAAACACTATTTTCTAAAAAATCACATTACTGAAATTAGAATTGACTTGGCTCTGAACTCTGCGCAGGAGCAGAAGTAGGATGTAAACTATTAATACTGACAAACAAGAAACTGAAGTTAACCAGTGTGTACAGTAACACAGACCAAGAAAATCCATTTCTTTCCCAAGACTTCTAGATCTACACTGCAAGTGTTCAGTTCTCTACGGTTTATATATGGATGCTGAAATTTAACAGGTAAGTGTGTGTCCCATTGAGATAGTTATCTGTCTTGAGTTTCCAAGTTCAGGAAATGTTTTCTTTTAGCCTCATTGTGGACAGGTAATAAGGCAAAACATCTCTTTCTCCTGTTATGTACTTTTGTTCTCATTAATTAAGCACTGCCTCTTAAAGAGTGACTAAGAAATGTTGCTTCATTGTTATTTGAATAGCTTTTCTGAGCCATTTTCTTGGGATTAAAGGTCTCTCTCTCTTTTTTTTTTCCAGGTCCTAAGTGCAGTATCTTTATTGATGCTGAAATTAAACTTTCATATTGATGTTTTTATAGAAAATTTATTTGACTTTGCTTGTGTGTTTTATCTGCTGCTATGATTAATAAAAAACAAATTATTGAGAACTGATTACTTCCCAAGAGAGAGACAATCTGTACAGCTGTGCCCAGGACACTCAAAACAGTTCTGGAGACAGAATCTTTCATGATAATCTCAAATTGTATTGCCTGGAAACAGAACAAAATTTCACAGTTTTCCAGTTCTTGCATAAAGAGATATTATTTTGACTTTAGAGAGTTATGTATCATCAAATTAATTACAGTTCTCCTTTTTTTAGTTATTTCTGAGATATTTTATTTACTTAACAAACTACTAGAAACTTGGAACTGAGGCATTGAAGGGTTGATGGTGTGGTTACACCTTCAGCCAGTAAAGCTGAAGTCTGGGAGAACCAGAACTGCTGAGGAAAATAAGTATACACCTTTCTGCAATTCCTTGTACTGCTCCTTAGCACTGTCACAGGGAAAGCAAAAATGGGCATGGTTAGTACTTGGATGGGAGACAACTCCCTTTTCTAATAATTTACTACAGCTATTTTTCTCTTTAACAGCTTTGCCACCTTCTCTTCACTGTCTGTTTATGTGACTTATAGTAACTGTGTACTTTTCTTTCTTAAAGACAGAATAGGATTTTATAAAATTATCAGTATTATGCCTATTATACTTTAGTTTTTGGGCTGTAAGATAACAACTTTCACTAGTGCTGAAAACAAAGATTAAAGAAATACAGTAACAAAACTCCAAATGGGGTAATTCATTTTATTAATTTTCAACATAGGAATTATTTAAATTGCAACTCCTCCTCACTCACTGTCCCTGCTAAAGCAATACTGAATTCTTTGTGTTAACTTTATTCTGGACTTGCCCAAAATTTTCCTCCTCAAGCACAAAGAATAAAACTCCAAGAGGCACCTGAAAGTCTATGCATTTGCTAGAAAATTTCAGAATCCTTAGGGAAGATTGCCTCTGAGGAAACAGTCTGTTTTATTTGAATGCACTGTGAATCCTGGCTTCAATTTCTAGGCTGCTAAAGCTTTGCAGATGAAATGAAGTTGGTTAGACTTTAATTTAGTTTTGATTTTTTTCTGAAGTTAAATATTTGCTCTCCATTGATCAATGGGTGACTGCAATTTCTTGGTATTACTCTGACATGTCTTATGGCAGACTGTAATTTCCTGTGAAATATAGTTATCCTGAGGTGGAACTAACATATAATAAGCTCAATATGAGAACAGAATAGAGAAGTGGCTACAATTTCTTCCCTTTAAATATCTGATATTGCTCCCTGTTCCCGCCAAGGGTCTTCTCTCTGCCCTTTCTGGGTTGTTCTAGTTTCAGTTTGACATTACTTTCATCTTATGAGCATAGATCAAAATCAAGCTGTAAATAACAAGGGCAGAGTTGCTGCAGTGACAAAACTGTTTAAAATTTCACTGCTAGCATACACAAGAGAACTGAAGTGAAGTGTGTAAACGGAGTCCAGAAGATGAGTGGAAGAAGGGTGACATGAATACATGAAAAGTAGGGGGAATCTCATAAGCAAAATATTTAAGCACTTCCACATTAAAGTCAAGGAAACAAGCACATAGAGGAATTAAAATATCAGACAATATATACCAAAGATATCATCTAGCACCGAGAACATACAGTATTCTCAAGAAGAGCAGGGTCTTTGCAACATTTGTTTGCACTGAGAACAGAAAATGTTGTTATACATTGAACAGTAGTGGGCCTGCTTAGTGAGGAGACTAATCAGCACACATGAATCCTGTGGCAAATTTCTTTTACCAAGGAGAAGAATCACCAAGGAGTGCTTCCAAAAAGCCACTTCGCTACTTGAATGTAATGAGAGAATACGCACTAATCCTCACTCAATAGCTTAATTTGCTTGTGTCACATACACACTGCACACTGCTTGTCACATTGTCTTTACAAGGGTACTCCTCAGGATCCAAGAACAGTTTTGGTAGAGGCTTCCTCACATAAAAACCCAAAGAGGAGGGGATCCAAGATGGCTGCCACGAGAGGACACTGTGTCTGAGGAGTAGGTCAGCAGAAACAACGAGCGACTAGGAGACTGAACTCTGGGACCTAAAACGCCAGCATTTGTGATTGCCAGGTGAGCGGAACTCCTATGGTGAAAAAATCAGGTGGGAAAACCCTAGGGACACCCATTTATTCCCCGGAAAAATCTCCGGGTGACCAGTGGCGCACAGCTCTGATCAGAGCGAGTAGCTGCACAGGGCGCCAGCAGCCGCCATACTAAACTGGACCACATAGTCGCTGGAGCAGACTGAGGACGACCTGGGTACTGTTTTGTCTGACCTGCACACTGCATGCTCGAATCCACCAGCAAAAACCTCAGTCAGTGTGTGAGTCCGAGGGCCAGTCTGGGAAGGTTCGGGGATCTGCTTCACCCAGAGGGTGTAGAGCAGGCGCACTCTGATTGCCACTGGAACCACCTCAGACTGAGAGGGAGGGGGACCTTTTGACCAGACTGCACACTACAGGCACACTCCGCTCGGGGCCACCAGCAAAAACCTCAGTCCCTGTGTGATTCCGCAGGCCAGTCTGGAAAGGACGCAGGTTCTGCTTCAACCAGCAGGTGTACTGCAGGCATACTCCAATCGCCGCTGGAACCACCTCAGACTGAGAGGGACTGGGAAACCATTTGACCAGACTGCACACTGCAGTCCCACACTGCTCAGGGCACCAGGAACCACCTTGGTCCATGTGTGTGTCCACAGGCCAGAGAAGGCCTCGGGCACCACTTCAAACAGGCCTACATACATCAGGTACACACCGCTCCGCAATACCTACAACCAAACCAGACCCACTGTGTGTGCCCCAAATATCATCTCAGACCGTGGTTCACAGCCCTGGCCCAGAAGGGGGCGCCAAGTCTCCAGTCCAGGGGAGAGCCCTTAGCAGCAAGTCCAGGGCAGAGTCCACAGCCCCCAGCTGACATCTCAAAAGACTGAGGACCTAAACCTCCAGACCAGAGGGGTGACCAGCCTGCAGTGCTCATAGCTTCTAGCACAGAGCACGAAGCCGGGCACACAGAGCCCACCACAGAGTTCAACTGTGACAACAACACACACTAACAAACCACTGGAAATCCCTGATCTTCTTGAAGAATACTCCTGACACAAGAAATTGACAGTTCCAGACTGAAGCTCAGCCTTAAACCACAAACAGCTCCTTGATTATATATAAACAAATGCCCAGAAATCGGCGAAAGAACTCACCCAACAAAAATCAGGACACCATGGCCCCACCAGAAATACCCAAAAGCAGGGGAAATTTTAATTCAGCGGAGACACAGGAAAATTATATTAAAGCTTTGAT
>CM053764.1:31781456-31797079 GCA_028658305.1 Pachyuromys duprasi
TATTGGCTTAATTTATGTAGGTGGAATCTATCAAGAAAATTGTCCATTTCATTGAGATTTTCAAATTTTGTGGCATATAGGCTTTGGTAGTAAGACCTAATGATTGTTTGGATTTCCTCAGTGTCTGTAGTTATGTCCCCCTTTTCATTTCAGATTTTGCTGATTTGGATTGTTTCTCTCTGCCTTTTTGTTAGTTTGGCTAGGGGCTTGTCTATCTTGTTGATTTTCTCAAAGAACCAGCTCTTGGTTTCATTGATTCTTTGAATAGTTTTGTTTCCAATTGATTGATTTCAGCCCTGAGTTTGATTATTTCCAACTGTCTGCTCCTCTTGGGTGTATCTGCTTCTTTTTATTCTAGGGCTTTCAGTTGAGCCATTAAGTTGCTTATATGAGATGTTTCAAATTTCTTCTTGAAGGCACTTAGTGCTATGAACTTTCCTCTTAGCACTGCCTTCATCGTTTCCCATTGGTTTGGGTATGTTGTGCTTTCATTTTCATTGAATTCTAGGAAGTCTTTAATTTCTTTTTTTATTTCTTCCTTAACCAAGCTGTCCTTGAGTAGCAAATTGTTCAGTTTCCATGTATGTGCACGCTTTTCTGTTTCTGTTGTTGTTGAGGTCCAGCTTTAGACTGTGATAGTCAGATAGGATGTAAGGGATTATTTCAATCTTCTTATATCTGCTGAGTCTTGTTTTGTGACCAACTATATGGTCTATTTTGGAGAAGGTTCCATGAGGTGCTGAAAAGAAGGTATACTCTTTTGATCTGGGGTTAAAAGTTTTGTAGACATCTATTAGGTCTAGTTGATTTAGGGTCTCTGTGAGTTTCCTTGTTTCTCTGTTTTGCTTCTGACAGGATAATCTGTCCCTTGCTGAGAGTGGAGTGTTGAAGTCTCCCACTATTAGGGTGTTGGGATCAATATGAATTCAGCTTTAATAATGTTTCTTTTACAAATGTAGGTGGTCTTGTATTTGGAGCATAGATGTTCAAAATTGTCATATCCTCCTGTTGGCATTTTCCTTTGATGAGAAGGAAATGCCCCTCCTCATCTTTCTTGATTAACTTTGGTTGAAAGTCTATTTTATCAGGAATTATGGTTGCTACCCCAGGTTGTTTTCTGGGTCCATTTGCTTGGAAAATATTTTTCCAGCCCTTTACTCTGAGGTAGTGTTTATCTTTGTTGCATAGGTGTGTTTCTTGGATGCTGCAGAATGATGGGTCCTGTTTCCATAACCATTCTGTTAGTCTGTGTCTTTTTATAGGAGAGTTGAGTCCATTGATGTTGATAGATAATAGTGACCAGTGGCTGTTAGATCCTTTTATTGTGGATTTGGTGGTCTTAGTATAATTCATTGCTTGTTTTTACTCTTTTAGTTGTGAAGTTACCTGTGTCCTATATATTCTTTGGTGTCGTTTTATTCATTGGATTGAAGTTTTCCTTCTAGTATGTTCTGTAGTGTTGGATTGCTGTGTAGATATTGCTTAAATTTTGTATTGTCATGGAATAATTTGTTTTCTCCATCTATGTTGATTAGAAACTTTGCTGGGTATAGTAATATTGGTTGGCATCTGTGTTCCCTTAAAGACTGCATGACGTCTGCACAGGCCCTTCTGGCTTTCATAATTTCTGATGAGAAATCTGGTGTGATTCTGATCAGTCTACCTTCATATGTTACTTGGCCCTTTTCGCTTGCTGCTTTTAATATTTTTTCTTTGTTTTGTAGGTTAAGTGTTTTGACTATGATGTGATGTGAGGTATTTCTTTTCTGGTCTAGTCTATTTGGTGTTCTGTAGGCTTCTTGTACGTTTATGGACATTTCTTTCTTTAATTTGGGAAAATTTTCTTCTATGATTTTCTTAAAAATAATTTCCGGTCCTTGGAGCCTGGGGTCTTCTTTTTCATCTATTCCAATTATTCTGAGGTTTCGTATTTTCATGGCGTCCTTGATTTCTTGGATGTTTTGTGTTTGTAAGTTTTCTGATTTTATTTTTTCCTTGAGTGAGGAATCCATTTCAGCAAGTGTATCTTCAGCTCCCGAGATTCTCTCTCCCATTTGTTTTATTCTATTGTTGATGCTTACCTTTGTGGTTCCTGATCTTTTCTCTAAGTTCTCCAGTCCATGTTTTTCTCTGTTTGTGTTTTTTTTTTTATAGATTCTAATTCTGTTTTCATGCTTTGTATCTTTTCCATCATCTGATTGAATGTGGCTCCTATTTTTTTGTTTGTTTTCTCTCTATATGACTTTAATTGTTCCTCTATGTGGGCAGTTAAACTTTCCTGAATTTCTTTGAGGGCCTTGTTCCTTTCCTCTTTTTGTTCCTCTATTATCTGCATAATCATAGCTCTAACATAGTTTTCCTGTGTCTCCGCTGAATTAAAATCTCCATTGCTTTTGGGTTTTCTGGTGGGGTCATGGTGTCCTGATTTTTGTTGGGTGAGTTCTCATGTTGACCTTTGGCCACTAGTTTGTATATAGTCAAGGAGCTGTTTGTGCTTTGAGGCTGAACTTCAGACTGGAACTGTCACTCTCTGGTGTGTCTGGAGTATTCTTCAAGAAGATCAGGGAGTTCCAGTGGTTTGAGAGTGTGTGTTGTTGTCTCAGTTTAGCTCTGTTGTGGGATCTGTGTGCCTGGCTCCATGGTCTGTGCTAGAAGCTGTGCACACTGCAGGCTGGTCACCACTCTAGTCTGGAGGCTTGGCTCCTCACTGTGTGTCAGAGGCTGAGTGTTCAGGTTTGAGATTTCAGCTGGGGGGTGCTGCTTTGGTCTGGAGGCTCCATGTTCCGGCCTGGGCTTGCTGCTAAGAGCTCCCCTCTGGTTTGGAGACTTGGCGCCATCTTCTTCTGGGCCAGGGGCTTTTCCCCACGTTCTGAGATGGTATCTGGGGGCTTCTCAGTCTGGCCTGTAGGCTGTGTGACCCAGCCCGGAGTGGCAGCTGTTGGCGCTGAGGGTTGTGTGCCTGCCCGGTGCAGCCCACGGTATCTGGGGGAATCTCAGTCTGTCCCGGCAAAATAATATTTTAAATTGTCTATTCTTTGTTTTTTGTTCATGGCAAGAGTTTATGCATTATAATCTATATTGTATGTTCTAGGCATTAAAATTGTAACTGATATTTCAAGAGTTCACTCTAGAGAAGTAAAGCAAGACAAAACTGAGGAAGCATTTGGAGTCTCTCCAGAGACACTAGAATGAATAATGGTACATTTGTCAAGCCGTTGAAAATACAGAAAATTAAAACAAAAACGGGATTATAGGAAACTAAACTAAAATAAACAAAAACAAAACCCTTCTACACAAAAAGGAAACAAAGAATGAAGAAACATCTTACATAATGGGAGAAAGTATTTAAATAAACACATCTAAGAAACAGTTGATATTCAGGATGTATAAAGGACCCCCCAATTCAATAGCAAAACCCAATGAAAATAATTATTGTTTAAAATGGACAATAAACCAAAAAAAAAAACATTTCACAAAAAATGCATACAATTGTATCTTCAGCGCCTCTCCCCTGGTGAGGCTGCTTTACAAGGCTACAGAGAAAGAGGATCCAGACAGTCCTGATGAGACCTGATAGACTAGGGCCAGATAGTAGGGGAGGAGAACCTACCCTATTAGTGGACTAGGGGAAGGACATGGAAGGAAAGAGAAAGGGCAGTGAGACAGGGAGGAGATGAGAGAGGGGGCTACAGGCAGGATATAAAATGAATAAACTGTAATCAATAATAATAAAGAAAAAATGCATACAAGTCATCAACAGGTATATGGAAAGTGTGCAAAGCCACTTATTTTCACAACAATGCAGGTTTTACCCCAGTAAAAATGGTTACTATCAAAAAGATGAAATGCAAATAAAGGCAAGAACACAGAGGAGGTGACATACTGATGGTATGTACATTTTTATACCTAAGTTATTTTAACTTATGAAAGTTTATCAGGTCAGAGTTACTGCTATTATGCAATTGCTGTGAAGTTTTGCACTAGTTATACTTATGTTTTTCACTTTTCCAAAGCTTACTCAGAGTACCAATACTCTACGGTTTCATTTTCAGTTAGAAATATATTGTCAAGTATTACTATTTCATCTTAGTGCCCAAAATACAGCAGGTTCTCAACAAACCTTAAAATGAGGAAATAAATAAATATATGGATATGTAGAAACTGAAAAGTATGTTACAAGAATGATTATTTTTAGGCCTACCTTTCCTGGTTTTATGGTGCATGCAATTTCAGAGTCAAATTAAATGTAATCCAATACATTAACAGAATAAAATAGAAATGTCACATATTTACCATTGTCTCAAAAGACATAATAGTTTTGAATATAATTCAATTCCCAGTATTAAAAAGCTCTTATTAACCTAGACATAATAGCAGATATATTAAATGTAAGAATATATCTACAAAATTCTATGCCAAATATACTCAGTAATAAAATATTAAAAGATATCTCAAGAGATTTTAAAGAAGTAATATTATTTCTTGACAGTAATATCAAATATTGTGAAGAAGGTACTTATGAAACTAAAATGCAAGGTGAATAAATATGAAATGAAGGAAAAGAAGAAAATTTGTGTAGGTAAATGAAACATCTTCACAGTTAAGGAAATGTACCATAATGTGTGTTAAATTTACAAGCCTGATTTACATATATATGTTTAGAAGTCAATTTTATTTTATATATTTATATATCAATTAAGTGCAGTTTTTAATATATAGAACAATATCACATACCTATAACCAATCCTAAAATGCACATTTGTAACATTCTCAACAGTGGATAATATGACTGTCCTAAGTCAAGAAAAATTGAATATATCATGTCTAAAATTGTTGTATAATTGAATAATTATAGTATCTGTGCTAAATTTCCAGCAATTTTCTTTGTGTGTGTGTGTGTGTGTGTGTGAAATACATTAGAAAATGATGAAACTTCTATAATGACTAAAGAAAGTTGGAATAAGGAAGGATACCTTTAAGAAAATGAAACTGAAGAATTTACAGTACCATAGTTCATAAATGCCATCTGCACACAATACTCTAGGCAGTGTGTTAGAGATAAAATAAAAGATAAATAGATACTATAGAGTATAAAATATGGTCATTAAGCCTGTACTATTCATGTTATATAATTTCTGATAGAGGAAAAGGATATAGGTTGTATCCAGTCCACATTTTTCTCCTATCAAGAAACCCAACCAGTTAGCCTGAACTTTACCTTCTTTTTGGCACCTTCAAACATTCAGTCCATGTAGTCAGCCAGAGCAAGATCACTGTTTATTCCAGCCTCAAACTTTGGAAGGGATCTTTGTAATCTGCCCAGGTTGTTGTTTGCCTCAAAACACTCTCTCGCTACCCACATTGCTCATAGAAGCCATTCTCCCCTCATGTCTTTCTCTCACGTGTTTCCACAACCAGTACGTAGTCCATTACTCCATGTAAGGTCTTTGACTTGGCACACTACATTCTTATATCAAAGGTAGAGCCAACAGTTTAAATCCAAATGACTAAATTCTTCCACAGAACAACAAAAAATAAAAAATAAAAAACAAGACTGTAATTTTCCCTGAAGATCACCATTCTATAGTAACTGTAATCAACAACAATAAATTAGGAAAACTCTTGACAGAGACTTCAAAGGGACAATTATAAGCAAATTCAGGTAATTCAAGAATTAACTCCTGATTCAAGTCCACAAACAGCTGAGTGAAATAGTGAAGTTAAGAAAAATATAAAAATTGAATTCAATAGAGAAATTTTGATGAAAATATGAACTAAAATGAAAAAATAATTCACCAAATGAAACAATCTCAGTAGAAAACCTCAGTAATATAGTGGATCATGTAGAAGGTCAGGGCATACAGACCAGAAAGAAGATCTGGATAATACCATCAAATAGCATGTAATTTAAAAATTCATGAACAGAATCTGCAGGAACTCCGGAACATTATGAAATGACCAAATCTATAAATAACGAGCCTAGAAAAAGAACAGTTATTTCAAGGGAAAGGCATGGAATATATATTCAGCAAAACTATGAAGAAAAAAAATTCCAAATTTAGGGAAAGAAATAGTGATAAACAGTGGAGATATGCAGAAGCTTAACTGGATTGCGCAGATAGAAAAGCTGATGGAGGCAGGAAAGAAGCCAGACCATTTTCTATGTGCAGTTTTGAGCTACAACTGAATTCTGACACCCAGGGTTTGCAGCTTAGATGAACCGTTTTCCCTGTTTAATGCTGCCTCTTGTCACCTCCCTCAGTCCCAAGATTCTTGTATGTTTTTGTGTAATAATCTGAATATTTTTTGTATAATTACCTTGCCCAGAAATAAATTGTTTCAAACTGTTGAAAAATAAATAAATAAAAAGGTACATGAAGGACAAAGAACACTAACAAACACAGAAGCAAAAGAAACTCTCCATTCCATATTATAGTTAAAATACTAAATATACAGAACAATGAATGGACATGTAAGAGAAAGGGGCAAATTACATTAAAAGGCAGACCAGTTGGAATAGCAGTCAGTTTCACAGTGGAAACTTTGAAAGCGATATGAGCTTGGAGAAACATGTTTTAAGTTCCAAGAGAACACAAATGCCACCCCAGACTTCCTTAACCAGCAAAAGCTATCCATCATAGCTGACAGAAAAAGTCTTCCCATGAAAAAAGAGGCTAACTGAATTTATGAGCATCAAACCAGTCCTACAGATAATATTGGATACTTCAGATTCAAGTGAAGAATAAACATATCCAAGAAATTACAGAATAAAAAAATGATGCTAGTAACAGTTATGAAAAATAGGAGTCAGGAAACAATATCACAAAATCAATAAGACATCAGCAATTAATACTCATCTTTTAGTAGTAATTCTGAAAAATCTGTGGGTTCAATTCTTTAGTCAAATGTCAAACATTTGCTGATTAGATCAGAGAACAATATCTGCCTTTTTACTGTGTACAGAAACATACCTGATATTTAAGGATAGCTACTATCTTAGAAGAAAAGGATAGAGAAAGAAAAAAGAGAGAAAGAAAGCTTTATAAGTAAACATGACCACAAGAGAAGCAAGCGTCCCTATTTTAATATGACAGAGTAGTCTCTAATCCTTACCAATCAGAAAACATAAAGATTCCCTTAATTCTGATGAAGATAGAAATCCATGAAGAAGATAGTATAATTCTAAATATATACACTATAAACTCTGGTCTTCTCCTTTTCATAAAACTAGTAGCCATTAGACGTAGATTAACCACAACACAATCATTGGAGGTAACCCGCTTTCACCAAATAGACAGGTTATCTGGCCAAAAAATTAGGAAACATTTGGGGCTTAATAACATCATGTGCCAAATGGACTAGACATGTGCAGAGTATTCCATCCTATCACTACAGAGTTTTCCTTCTTCTTAGCATTGCTGCAATCCATGTAAGTTTCTCTAAAATAGAGCATATTCTGGTCCATAAATCAAGTCTTAACAAATCTAAGAAATTTAAAATAATTCTATGCACTCTATCTGATAACTGAATAAAATATGAAAATGCCCTGTTGTGTCTGAAAAACATGGATAGAATAACTCTAACAAAATACTTGGATATCTAGTACAGGAGGGAAAAAGTACATTTACTGAAACCAATCTGAGCTATTCCAGAGATAGTTCAACATACACAATTAATTAAATGTAATGAATCGCATAAATGACTTAAGGACAAAATGCATAAGATCATTTCAACAGATGCCTAAAATCTTTGACAAAATCTGACTTTAACAAAATCTAACTATCCTTTCATGATAGAGGTTGGAGGCAAACACACAGCTCTTTCCCCCAAGGCCCAGAGAGTTTCAGGAAAGAGGGGATATAAAGATTTTAAGGGCCAGATGCAGTGAATAGCTACAAGAAAAGTGTGTTTTTCAGATTTAATAGGGCATTTGAACATATGAATTTAGAGTGATTGTGACAGTTTGCATAAGGCCTACACAAGTCAAAACACCAACATACAAGAGGAAAGATGGGCATGGAATTCCACCCACAGCTGAGGAACTGTTGGCATTTGATAGCCATTGGAAGAGGAAGAGCTTTTAAAGGAAGCTGAGCCCCTTGTAAGTCAAGCACACTCCAGGGAAGCTTCCCTATTAAAGCAAATTCTGTCAACATAAAAATGGGGTTTGTTCTTTAAAGAGAGAAAAATATGAGGTTGGGTAGTTAGGGATGTAGAAGTGGACCAAAAGTAGTTGAGCATAAGAAGGTAAATATAGCCAAAGTATGTTATAGATAAATTTTAAAGAATTAATAGAAATAGTATTTTAAAAATGTCTAAAGACAGCAGAGTTACAAGAAACATACCCCAATAACATGAAGTCTATGTAAAACCACAGCCAACATTACCCTAAATTATGAACAGCTCAAGGCAATGCCATTAAAAGAAGAAAGGTCTGTAGACAGTTTCCACTCCTGTTCAATATAGTGCTCAAAATCTTAGCTGCCATAATAAGACAAAGGAAAGAAATAAAAGAGCTATACAATTTTTGTATCCATTCCTCAACTGAAGTGCATCTGGGTTGTTTCCAGCTTCTGGCTATTACAAATAAAACTGCTACAAAAATGGTTGAACAAATGTCCTTGTTGTGTACTTGGGCATCTTTTAGATCTATACCTAGCAGTGGTATAGCTGGGTCTTGAGGAAGCGCCATTTGTAATTGTCTGAGAAAGCACCAGATTGATTTCCAAAGTGGTTGTACAAGTTTACATTCCAACCAGCAATGAAAGAGGGTTCCCCTTTCTCCACATCCCTCCAGCATGTATTGTCACTAGAGTTTTTGATCTTAGCCATTCTGATGGGTATAACATGAAATCTCAGGGACATTTTGATTTGCATCTCCCTGATGAATAAAGACATTGAACATTGCTTTAAGTGTTTCTCTGCCATTCTATATTCCTTTACAGAGATTTCTCTGTTTAGCTCTGTATCCCATTTTTAAATTGGATTACTTGTTTTTTTGTTTTTTAACTTCTTTAGTTTTTTATATATTTTGGATATTAGCCCTCTGTCAGATATAGGGTTGGTGAAGATCCTTTCCCAGTCTGTAGGCTGTCATTTTGTTCTGATGACAGTGTCCTTTGCTTTACAGAAGCTCTTTAGATTCATGAGGTCCCATTTATTGAATGTTGCTCTTAGAGCCTGTGCTGTTGTTCTGTTCAGGAAGTTGTCCTCTCTGCCAATGAGTTCTAGACTCTTCCCCACTTATTCCTCTAACCCATTTAGCGTGTCTGGTTTTATGTTGGGGTCTTTGATCCACTTGGGCTTTAGTTTTGTGCAGGGTGATAAATATGGATCAATATCCAAGTGGATTCTCTAGTAAGGGAAACAGGGACTGTCTCTGACATGAACTCAGTGGCTAGCTCTTTGACAGCCTCCCCCTGATCAGGGAGCAGCCTTGCCATGCCACAGAGGAGGACAATGCAGCCAGTTCTGATCAGACCTGATAAGCTGGGGTCAGATGGAAGGGGAGGAGGACCTCCCTATCAGTGGACTTGGAGAGGGGCATAGGAGGAGATGAAGGAGGGAGGGTGAGATTGGGAGGGGAGGAGGGAGAGGGCTACAGCTGGGATATAAAGTGAATAAATTGTAATTAATATAAAAATAAAAATTTAATTAAAAAAGAAATCAAATAATGAAATTTGCAGACAAATGTTGGGAACTAGAAAAGATCATCCTGAGGGAGGTATCTCAGAAGCAGAAAGACACACATGGTATATACTTACTTGTAAGTGGATATTAGACATAAAATATAGGATAAACATACTAAAATCTGTATACCTAAAGAAGCTAATTAAGAATGAGGATTCTGGGTAAGATGCCCAATCCTCATTCATAAAGGCAAACCAGAAGGACATTGGAAGAAGCAGAAACAGGAAATAGGACAGGAGCTCACCATAGAGGGCCTCTGAAAGACTGTACCCAGCAGGATATCAAAGCAGATGCTGAGATTCATAGCTAAACTTTGGGCAGAGTGAAGGGAGATAGAAAGACCTGTAGGGGACAGGGGCTCCACAAGGAGACAACAGAACCAAAAAATCTCGACACAGGTGTACTTTCTGCGACTGAATAGTTCTCGAACCAAGAACTATTCATGAGATAATCTAGAACCCCTGCACAGATGTAGCCCATGGCAGGTGAGTGTCCAAGTGGATTCCCTACTAATGGGAACACGGACTGTATCCGACATGAATTGGCCTGCTCTTTGATCACCCCCCTCCAGTGGGGTACAGGCCACAGAGGAAGACAATGCAGCCAGTCCTGATGAGACCTGATAGACTAGGGTCAGATAGAAAGGGAGGTGGACCTGCCCTCTCAGTGGACCCGGGTAGGAGCATGGGTAGAGAAGAGGGAGGAATGGTGGGATTGGTAGGAGATGAGGGAAGGAGGATACAGGTGGGGTACAAAGTGAAGAAACTAATTAATAAAAAATAAATTAAAAAATATTACAAAAGAAAGAAAGAAAATGGCACCATATTCTGGGGAGAATGCAGAGAAAGATGAACTTTCATTTGTTGTTAATGAGAGTGACACTGTTATGGCCACTATGGAAACTAGTGTGGATTAAAAAAAAAACAGAATAAAAACCTGGAGATAGAACTACTATGTGAACTAAATACACATTCCTAAATGTGTAACCCAAAGATTGCTCTTTATAATAGAGATAATATGGTCAATGTCTCTCTACTAGCAGTAGATGAAAAATGAAATCAGCTTAGATGATTAGAATGGATAGTGAAAACAAGGGAGACAGACAAAATGAAATTTAATTCTTCTCTGAAGAAAAATTAAATTTAGAGAATGTATAGTTAAGTAGATGAAACTGAAAAATGTATTGATTGAAATAACCCAGGCACAGAAACACAAAGTCTGTCTCTTTCCTTGTACGAGAATCCCAGCTTTGGATATCTAATTTTGTGTGTTTACCTTATACCTGTAGAAGTAAAGAAACCAGAAAAGACCATTTAAAGGAAAAGCCTCAAAGGTGGTTAATAGTAGAACATAGGTAATTATGACAGTAGACAGGTAGACTACTAGATATGAAAAGGCTTAAGCAAGAAGATACTGAGGAACATGGGAGATGATGGGATAAAGGCCAGGGTAATGAATGGCGTCTGGGAGCACCATACATATGTCTACTATCTTGTAACAAAATTAAAAATATATTTATTTTAAAAAGCATTCAGTATCTGGGTTGCAATGCCTCCTTATAATTTTTTTGGTTAGGAAGATCCCCAAGATCCCCCAAACAATACAAGCTTTATATTCCTATTCTCTGCCCAGTAGAATCAAATAAAGCCTTAAGGCTAAAGATACCATGCACCTTGAACACAAGATAAGGAAGAACCAAGTTGGAAGTGCATTCAAAGTTTCCTGCTTTCCAGCTAGCATTTATACTCCTGGGAAGTTCTGTGAGGAATTCTGGAACAGAAATTTCTTCTATAGTCTTTTCAGCTATGAATCTTGCTATCAATGAGACCAATCTTCCAGCAAAGTATGACCATTTGTGTAAGTGGCACTAAACTACTGTTTAAGGGTTAACAAACTGCATTCTGATTGGGTTTACCTGATTAAAAAAAATCTGTGGCAGAGGAGATTGTGGCCCTAAAGTGGAACATAATACTGTTGTTTTAGCAAATTGCTACATCAACAAGCTTCATTTATATATATTTTTGTTAGGATTTGTTAGCATAATCATAGAAGCTTTTCGCTCCAGTAAATGGTGGTGGCTTTGAAGACTCTATTGCACAAAGTGCTGAGAGTAAATGATGGATGGCTTCTCCACCCCTAAATGGATATATATAGCAGTCAGGGAATACTGTGGAAAGGGGATTAGGAAGATACATAGAAATTTGCTGGAAGATAAGAGAAAAGTTGCAAAATATATTTTAGGAAACAAATAATTATTGCAATAAATTATTCACAGCAGCTGTAGATTCCTACACTGGGTCTGCAAAAGAATGGGCATGAGATCAGTCAGGAAATAATGGTAAAGCAGGTATTAACCCTTGCTGCTAAATGATTTATTACTGATATTTTCAAGGAGAGGAGAAATCACAGTCTTCAGTTGTGTGCCCACTGATGATACCACCAGGATTGTTCCAAGAAAAGGTCACACATATGGCACTGGTTAAATGGAATGTGTTTGAAAACAAAGCCAAAACCATGAACATGGGAAATATCCTAGTAGAGATGAATAGAGATGATGGGATGGTTAATAGGAATGTGAGGGAGGTAAAACAGGGTAGGAGAGAGAGAGCAATCAGAAAATATTATATACATTGATGAAACTGTCAAATGAAAAAGTTAATTAAGAAAATCTAAAATATAAAACTAACATCTATATAAACATACTAAAATATGTACACCGAAAGAAGCTAAACAAAAAGGAGGACCCAGGGTAAGATGATCAATCCTCACTTAGAAAGACAAATAGGATGGGCATTGGAAGAAGGAGAAAACAAGAAACAGGACAGGAGCCTACCACAGAGAGCTTCTGCAAGACTCTACCTAGCAGTGTATCAAAGCAGATGTTTAAACTCATAACCAAACTTTGAGCAGAGTGCAGAGAATCATATGAAAGAAGCCGGAGTTAGTAAGACCTGGAGAAGACAGGAGCTCCACAAGGACCAAATATATCTGGGCACAGGGGTCTTTTCTGAGACTGCTTCTCCAACCAAGGACCATTAATGGATATAACCTAGAACCCCTGCTTGGATGTAGCCCATGGTAGCTCTGTATCCAAGTGGGTACCCTAGTAAGGGGAACAGGGACTGTCTCTGAAATGAACTCAGTGGCTGGTTCTTTAACTCCCACCCCTGAGGGAGGAGCAGCCTTGCCAGGCTGCAGAGGAGGACATTGCAGCAAGTCCTGATAAGACATGATAAGCTAGGGTCAGATGGAAGGGGAGGAGGACCTGTCCTATCAGTGGACTTGGGAAGAGGCATGGGAGGAGATGACAGAAGAAGAGTGGAGTTGTGAGGGGAAGGAAGGGGGGATACAGCTGGGATACAAAGCAAATAAAATGTAATTAATGTAAAAAGTTAAAAATTTAATTAAAATAAGAAAAATCTTAATATCTATTTCACATAATACTCATTGATGTACACAGAAAGATGATAAATTAAACAGCATCATAAAATATTTATTTACTCAACTACATGTATATGTATGAGTATGTGTACATGTGAGTGCATCTAAAGAACTCTTGGATGCCCCAGAGCTGAAGTTACAGGTAGTTATGAGCTTCTTCATGTGGGAGCTGTACAGAAATTCATATCTTTAACAGGAGCAGTTCATGTTCTTAGCCTCTGAGTGATCTCCTAGACCATACTCAGCATTAGTTTTTTTAGTTATTAGTTTTTTTGCACACATATACAAGAATTTAAAACAATCCAAAATACAAAATCATGAATAAGGGATGCTTGTTGGTCAAAAAGAAAGTTTTCAGTAAAAGAGAGGCAGTAATACAGTAATGAGGAGTGATAAAAAGTGAAATTCATTATATATCTTTATGAAACTTCCAAGAGTAAAAATAAAAACCAAATATTCCTAAATATTCCCAAAAGTCTATTGGAAAAGAATTCATCTATTTTTATAACATTTTTAGATATTTACACATATCATATTTGTTACAGACTATTTCTCACACATACAAAATAATTTTTTGTAGTTATTTTTGTTAAATATTAATTTCAACATTATAAGGTGTGGCATATTTAATGCCAACATTAAATTGCATTATACATAAAAGCTATAAATTTATGGTATTTATTGTCTATTAAATATTAAAATACTCCAATTAGAAACATTTTTTTAAAATATTCTTTTGCTTACAATTTTTGTTTTCTTGGGAAAAAAATTTTAAATTAGTTTTTAAAAGATGGATTTCTCCCTATATATAGCCTTTATGAAAACAACTAAAGTTGACTTTATATTTATTTTCTTCCAATAATTGGCTTTCTTTCATTATAAACTATTTTAACATTATTTTATTCTAAATAAATTAATTCTGTATAATCCTAAATAAATTGTTCTGTGAGAATGAAAAAAATTATATCCTTCATAGCCTCTTTTTACATACTTCAATTTAGAATAAAGTGTGACATTTGTCTCACATTGATAGGTTTTAGTTTATTCTATGCCATTTCTTAAAAAGAAAATATTCCTTATTGCATTCCTTTAGCAAACAGGTGGTTTAACTTCTCTAATGTCAAGGTGACAGTCACCCAATCACAATCAATTCTTGAATCATATGCAGTAGAAAATAACATCTGTAAATTAACTCTAACCATCTTGATAAAATGAAGCAGGTGCTCATATTAGCATTTCTAAAGCAGAGAATTTCATCTGCAGAAAGTTGATTTACAGTAATTTTAACCTGATTTATTCTTCATTATAAGTAAGTGCACTACCCAAGAGATATGTGAATCATGATACTTAGTGAAATAAACATATTTAGAAGATTAGAATCATGCAGACAATCTGTTGTTACTCTCCCTGAGCAAGGCTCTGTAGAAATCAGCTACTTTGTTTTAACTGTACTGATGTATATCTGTCAATAACAGTGTTTTATTTTTACATAGCTCTTAAGAGCATTATAATTATGGAAGACAATAAGTTTTTATTGATGGCATGCAATTAGGTTTTCTATAGTGCCCTAAAAGACATTTTAATTAAGGTAAGATGTGTATTTGTACAAGTACATGGTTATAAACAAACATATATAATTGCATTATATATGCATCTATTATATTTATAGTACTCTATGTATTTTGGGTATGTGAACTTATATAAAATATGTGTAACTATTAAAATATTTTATGTAATACATAGCAACAGGCAAAATTATTTTTTACATAAAAACAATATTGGAAACAATTTAGGGTATGCACAAATGGTTAAACAATTACTGTTATTTGATAGAAGAAAATATGCAGTTTTAAGTGAACTCTTCAATGTGTATATATAATAGTGAAGTAATTATCCAATGTTTTATTAATTTAAGATACATTTTGTTTAAAAGTCGTACGTGTGTATCATGTATTTGGGTAAGAGTTCCCTTCATTCCCACTGTTTCAATTCTTCCCTCATCCACCCCACCACTTTCATCCTCCCATTTACAGGTATTTTGTGGGGGAGAGCGAAACCATCTACTGCAGCATGGGCAGCCTCTCAGGGCTACTCCCCAGTAAAACTGACTCTTCCCTCCCCAGCAAGCATCAATAGCGCCTGAGGTGGGGGGTGGGCTTTCCTGGACTCTTCTGATTACATGCCAGGATTTTTGGATTTTGACCCAACTCAATCTTCTCCAGGTCCTGTGCATGCAGCTCCAGCCTCTGTGCTCCAGCTGCCCTGTCATGTCCGGGAAATACTGTTTTACCACAGGCATCTTCTTCCTCTGGCTCTTACTTCTTTTTTTTTAAACACTCAGATCTTACAATTTTACCGTCTTTTCTTCCATGATGATCCCTGCACTTCATAAAGCTGGCTTGTGATGTATATATTCCATTATATTTATCACGCTGCAGTCTCTTTACACAGTGAACAGTTGTGGTCCTCAGTACACTAATCATCTTTTTTTT
>CM053764.1:31797579-31821889 GCA_028658305.1 Pachyuromys duprasi
TGTGTGTATGTGGCCTGGAATCCCCGCTCAGATGGGGCCCATGATAGCTCATTGTCGGACTAAAGACCCTAGTGAGGGAAACAGGGACTGTTTCAGTCATGATCTTGATGGCTGACTCTTTGACCCTCCCCCATACAAGCCGGGGAGTGACAGAAGGGCTAGATCCCAGGGGAGGACATTGCAGCCAGCCCTGAGGAGACAGGATGAGCTGGGTTTGGATGGAAGGGGAGGAGGTCCTCCCCTGTTGGTGGACATGGAGGGGGTGGGGAGGAGGGAGATGAGGGAGGGAGTGGGAGGGTGCGAGGGAATGAGGGAGTAGGCTATGCCTGGGATGCACAGTACCTAACCTGTGATTGATATAAAAATAAATAAATTAATAAAAAATGTTTTGCTGCAACTGGTATTCCTTCCATTATAAAAACTGATAATGTCTCAGGATATATGAGTATAGCTTTTCAGCTTTTTTGTTCTCGAATAAATATAAGTCATAAAACAGGCATTCCATATAATCCTCAAAGCCAAGGAATTGTGGAACAAGCCCGTGGATATCTTAAAAACCAATTGTAAAAAATAAAAAGGGGGGCGGTATATCTCCAAACACCAAAGACAATTTTGCCCTAGTAAAATGGAAAGAACCAATTACTGGAATATGGCAGGGCCCCGACCCTGTATTAATATAGGGAAGAGGGTATATTTGTGTTTTTCCACAGGATGCAGAAGGAGCCAGGTGGATCCCAGAAAGTCTGGTGCGATTTACAGAAATCATTCCCCAGAAGGAAAATGCTCCCACTGCAGACTATTGTGAATTCTGTCCTGAGTGAGAACAGAAATCTGCAAAGCTTGTGACCCATCCCTTGTTTCATTCTGCTCCTGGGAGAAGACGTCTTACAGAGAAACCTCTTATCCAAAGGACTGGACTTGATTGTTCTGTTAATGAGGACAATTCTCAACAAAATCAGAAAGAATGAAAAGAAGGACTGACTATGAAACTTTGGTTTAACTCTGGTTTTCAGCAGACTAAAAGAAACTTGCTTCAGAAACTCTTGGGAGGCCCTGTAACTGCCTATGTAAATTCTTCTTTTGCTTTGTTGTTTGGAAATGTTAATGTTTCTTGCCATCAATGTAAACTAACACTGTATTTGTAAGCTTTCAAATGGTTCTGATTGTTCAACAGCCTTTTCCCATGGTTACTGTGAATGTTTCTCAGACTTGGTATTTACACAAGGAGTCATTTGTTAAGTCACTTTCATGGCATGTCATTTTGGATTTGGCTTGTGATAGGAGGTGAGCTCCTATCAGTGACAATTAACCAGCCTGAAGGCCTTTTAGAATGTTTAAGCTGAGCTGATCTACATAAGACTAACCCCAGTGCCTACCCTGGCAGAGATTGGTAGTCAATGACAGGTAATGTTTCTCTGGGGATTATTCTACCCATCAGGACATGAATGATGAAATTCATGTACCAATTATGGATGAGAATATACCTTATGAAAGATGAGAATATGCCTTATGAAAGATGAGAATATGCCTTTAGAAAGAAACAGCCTAAGACAGGCACAATCTTCTCCTCCTTAACTCATAAGTTATGGTAAAAATTTTTTTTAAAAATTATAAAAAAGGGGGACTCTGTTGGGGGACACTGTCTCATCCAGAGCTGCTGGCAGCTGCTTTGATATTTAAATCTCAGAGTGAAGACTGGCTTTACCAGGCGTTCTCTTGAGTCAGGGAAGAATTTGCAAGTCCATCACCTTTTGTTTTGTGACAGCAGGTGGGATAGCTTGTCAAAACCACACCTCTTGTTTCACCTCCTTGGGATTTTAACTCATTGTGCTGAGCTGTTTTTACTCTGGCTTAAAAGGAGTCTGAAATAAAACCAAAGGGCTGGCTAGCTAGTGGTGACTGCTAGAGCCTCTCAGAAAGGTCCTGTGTGTTGTGTATTAGTTTGTTAAATTTAATCCTCACTCCCGACTCAAGAACTATTCTACTCTGCTGGCAGTCTCTGGTAGACATTCCTCAACTGAGGGACATCTGGGTTGTTTCCAAGTTCTGGCTATTATAAATAAAGCAGCTACAAACATATTTGAGCAAATGTCCTTGTTGTGTACTTGAGCATCTTTTGGATATATGCCTAGGAGTGGTATAGCTGGATTTTGAGGAATCACTATTCCTAATTGTCTAAGAAGGCACCAAATTGATTTCCAGAGTGGTTGTACAAGTTTGCATTCCCACCAGCAATGGAGGAGGGTTCCTCTTTCTCCACATCCTCTCCAGCATGTGTTGTTACTTGAATTTTTGATCTGAGCCATTCTGACAGGTGTAAGGTGAAATCTCAGGGTCATTTTGATTTGTGTCTCCCTGATGGCTAAGGACATTGAGCATTTCTTTAAGTGTTTTTCTGCCATTCTACAGTCCTCTACAGAGAGTTCTCTGTTTAACTCTATACCCATTTTTCAAATTGGATTACTTGATTTCTTGCTTTTTAACTTCTTAAGTTCTTTATAGATACCGAATATTAGCCTCAGTCAGATATAGGGTTGGTGAAGATCCTTTCCCAGTCTGTAGGCTCTTGTTTTGTTTTGATGACAGTGTCTTTTGCTTTACAGAAGCTTTTCAGTTTCATGATGTCCCATTTATTGATTGTTGCTCTTAGAGCCTCTGCTGCTGGTGTTCTGTTCAGGAAGTATTCTCCTATGCCAATGAGTTATAGGGTCTTTCCCACTTTTTCTTCTATCTGATTTAATGTGTCTGCTGTTATGTTCAGGTCTTTGATTCACTTGGACTTTACTTTTGTGCAGTGTGATAAATATGGATCTGTTTTCATTTTTCTGCATATAGATATCCAGTTGAACCAGGACCATTTGTTGAAGATGCTGTCTTTTTTCCATTGGATGGATTTGCCTTCTTTGACAAAAATCAAGTATTCATAGGTGTGTGGGTTTATTTCTGTGTTTTCTATTCAGTTCCATTAATTCACTATTCTGTTTCTCTGCCAATACCAATCAGTTTTTATAACTTTGCTCTGTAGTTCAGCTTGAGATCAGGGATGGAGATACCTTCAGATGATCTGTTGTTGTACAGGATCGTTTTAGAAATAATGCTTTTTTTTTTTCCTAATGAAGATGAGAATTTTTCTTTCAACGTCTGTAAAGAATTGTGTTGGTATTTTGATGGGAATTGCTTTGAATCTGTAGATTGCTTTTGGCAGAATAGCTGTTTTCACTATGTTGATTCTACCAATCCATGAGCTGGGAGATCTTGCCATCTTCTGATATCTTCTTCAATTTCTCTTCTCAGAGACTTGAAGTTTTTCTTAAACAGATCTTTCACTTACTTGGTTAGAGTCACCCCAAGGTATTTTTTGTTATTAGTGGCTATTGTAAGGGTGTTGTTTCCTCTTTCTCAACCCTTTCATCTGTAGTGTACAGGGGGGCTTTTGATTTTTTTGAGTTGATTTTGTATCCAGCCACTTTGCTGAAGGTGTTTATCAGCTAAAGGAGTTCTCTGGTTGAATTTTTGGGGTCACTCATGTATAGCATCATATCATCTCCAAATAGGGATAATTTGACCTCTTCTTTTCCAATTTGTATCCCCTTGATCTCCTTTAGTTGTCTTACTGCTCTAGCTAGGACTTCAAGTACTATGTTGAAGAGATATGGAAAGAGTGGGCAGCCTTGCCGTGTCTTTGATTTAAGTGGGATTGATTTAAGATTCTCTCCATTGAGTGTGATGTTGGCTATAGGCTTGCTGTATATTGCCTTTACTATGTTTAGGTATTTGCCTTGTATCCCTGATGTCTCTAAGACTTTAAACATGAATGGGTGTTGGATTTTGTCAAATGTATTTTGGACATCTAAGAATTTGATTTAGGGTATCTGTGAGTGCCCTTGTTTCCCTGTTTTGATTCTGACTGGATCATCTGTCCCTTGGTGAGAGTGGAGTGTTGAAGTCTCCCACTATTGAGGTATTGGGATCCATGTGAGATTTCAGCTTTAATAATGTTTCATTTACAAATGTAGGTGGTTTTGTATTTGGGGCATAGATGTTCAAAATTATGATGTCCTCCTGTTGGAATTTTCCTTTGATGAGAAGGAAGTGCCCCTCCTCATCTTTTTTGATTAGTTTTGGTTGAAAGTCTATTTTATTAGATAGTAGGATCGCTACCCCAGCTTGTTTTCTGAGTCCATTTGCTTGAAACACATTTTTCCAGCCCTTTATTCTGAGGTAGTGTTTATCTTTGTTGCATAAGTATGTTTCTTGAATGCAGCAGAATATTGGATCCTGTTTCTGCAACCATTCTGTTAGTCTATGTCTTTTTATTGGAGAGTTGAGTCCATTGATGTTGATAGATAATAGTGACCAATGACTGTTAGTTCCTTTTATGGTGGAGTTGGTGGTCTTAATATGATTCATTGCTTTTATTTCTCCTCTTTTAATTTTTGCTGGGAGATTGTCTGTATCCTATATTTTCTTTGGTGTAGTTGTTTTCATTGGATTGAAGTTTTCCTTCTAGTATTTTCTGTAAGGCTGGGTTGCTGTGTAGATATTGCTTAAATTTTGTATTGTCATAGAATATTTTGTTTTCTCCATCCATTTTGATTGAAAGCTTTTCTGGGTTTAGTAGTCTGGATTGACATCTGTGTTCCCTTAAAGACTGCATGACCTCTGCCTAGGACCTTCCGGCTTTCATAGTTTCTGATGAGAAGTCTGGTGTGATTCTGATCTGTCTCCCTTCATATTTTACTTGGCCCTTTTCCCTTGCTGCCTTTAATATTTTTTCTTTGTTTTGTAGATTTAGTGTTTTGACTGTGATGTGATGAGAGGTATTTCTTTTCTGGTCTAGTTTATTTGGTGTTCTGTAGGCTTCCTGTATGTTGGTGGACATTTTTTTCTTTAATTTGGGAAAATTTTCTTCTATGATTTTCTTAAAAATATTTTCTGGTTCTTGGAGCCTGGAATCTTTTTTTTCATCTATTCCTATTATTCTTAGGTTTCATCTTTTCATTGCATCCTTGATTTCTTGAACGTTTTGTGTTTGGGACTGTTCTGATATTAGTTTGTCTTTGAGTGAGGAATCAATTTCAGCAAGTGTATCTTCAGCTCCCGAGATTCTCTCTTCCATCTCTTGTATTCTTTTCGTGATGCTTACCTTTGTGGTTCCTGATCTTTTCTCTAAGTTCTCTAGTTCCAGTTTTTCTCTTTGTGTGTTTTTTTTTTTTTTACAGATTCTATTTCTGTTTTTATGCTTTGCACCATTTCCTTCATCTGATTGAAGGTGGTTCGTATTTTTGTATTTGTTTCCTCTCTCTATGTTTCTAATAGTTCCTCTAGGTGGGCCATTATATCCTTTTGAATTTCTCTGAGATCTCTGTTCGTTTCCTCTTTTTGTTCCTGTAGTAACTGGATAATCATAGCGTTAAATTCATTTTCCTGTGTTTCTGCTGAATTAAAATATCCATAAGTTTTTGGTGTTGCTGCTGGAGCAATGGTGTCCTGATTTTTATTGAGTGAGTTCTTACATCGACCTTTGGCCATTATATATATCTATATCTATATCTATCTATATCGATATCTATAGTGGTTCGATATCGATATAGATAGATATAGATATAGATATATATAATCTTCGCTGTTTGTTCCTCGAGTCTGAACTTCGGACTGTCTTACTCTGGTGTCTGTAGAATTTTTCAGGAAGTTCAGGGAGGACCAATATTTTGAGAGTGTGTGTTGTTGCTTCAGTTGGTCCTGAGGGAGAAAAAGCTGCTAGCGAAGAATCGTGTGTTTGTGTGTGTGTGTGTGTGTGTGTGTGTGCTTTGACACAGGTGAGGGATGTTTGTCTTGAAGGGGAGTGCTAGGGTGTGTAGCTGTTTGGGATATATGGGTTGGGAGCAAATGCAGGAGGGGGTGTGGATGCTAGTGCAGTTAGCAAGTGCAGATTGCAGGCATTAAGCACTTGTGCAGGTTTCCTGAATACCTGTTGGTCTATTTCTCTGTCAGGGTCAGCAGGCTCGACTCTGAGCTCTGCAGCTGATGCTGTGGTGTGTGTGGGGGGTGCACATATTCTGTTGTGGACTCTCTGATCCCAGCCCTGAGTTCTGAGCTGGAAGCTGTGAGCCTGGTAGGCTGCACTCTGCTCCCTGAGTTGGGAAGCGCTATCTGCTTCCTCACAGCTACCCCCTCAGACAGGGCCGTAGGGGAATGAAGGAGATCCAGGCATGGAGCGTGCAGCACTATTCTCCTTGCAAGTTGCTGTGTGCACTGCGGGTTGCCTCCTCTGCTTCAATGCTAGTTGGTGTACCCCTGCTGCTGCCTTTCTGCTGGCTTCCGTATCTCCCCTGCTTCCTCTGCTGCAGGCCTGGCTACATCTGCTGCTGCTTCTGCCCATTATGGGGAAGTGCCCAGAATCAATTCTTCAGGAGAAGTCCATGGAGATGTCTGCGGTTGACCTGTGTCCTATTGGACACAGATCAGATTTTGTCCCCCTTCTCCCCGGGCTCCTTGTACAGTTGTTTTGGGTTCCACAGCACCTCGATTCACCAATTTGGAGTACTTCTCTGTGGGGTTTTCTCCCGACAGGGGAACCCAGGCAATGGTGCTCTGGGTCACACAGATCTGTCTGTGATGGGTAGTTGGTGAGCAGCAGGTCTGTAGGCTGGCAGCGCGAGCACCCACCTGTCCAGGGGACCTTTTCCAGGGAGATCCTAGGTACCCTAACCCAGTCCCTGTTTGCTTCCTTCCCTGTGGGGTTTTCTCCTGACAGGGAAACCCAGGCTCTGATGCTCTGCAGTACACAGTTCTGTAGTGGAGAGTTGGGTGCCCAGCAAGTCTCTGTGCTCACGGGTGGGGCCTTGTTCAGAGATGGCAGCTCATGCCCGCTATTCTGAGGGACCTTTTCCCAGGGAAGGCTGGGTGACCTAGGTCAGTCCTGTTTCCTTCCTCCCCTGTGGGGTTTCTTGTGACTGGGACTCCCAGTCTCTGGTGTTTTTTGTGCCCACTGTTCAGCTTGGGAAGGTGATCAGGAGACGCAGGCATGTGGCTCTGGTCTGGCGATTGAGTGCCTGTGCTACCAAGGATCTCTTTGGGGTTCTGGCTGGGTGTCCTGGGAATGGACCAGGCCGGTTCCCGCACCTTGGAGCTTCCTCTCACCTGGAAAACAGGATTGCTGTTGTTTTAGTGCCCGGAGTTCAGGCCCTTGGTTGCTGTACCGATAATGTTCTGCAGCTCAGAAGCAGCGTCCTCCTGGCATCGCCGTCTTGTTTGCAATTGGAAGGGTCTTGTTTGCAAGTCATTTATTGAGTCTCATCAGAAATTTAAAACCTAAACAGACCACATATTTGTAGCAAATATCTTGTAGTCATTGTATTAGAATACATCAGAATTCTTGCTTTAATAATATAACATGCTGTTGTAGTATAATAACTTTACATTGTATGCATAATAAAATGCTTAATATTGATCATCATTTTATGTATATTATCCAATATCAGAAGTTTTATTAGTGGTTCTTAGTGAAGAAGACCATGATCTTAATAAACATGACCAAGTTTATACTCATCTATTTCCTCAACATTTACATTTATAGATACAATTGTAGTGCACTCAATAATGTTTCCAGAATACTATTCTGATATATACATAAATACGTGAATTTGAATAAAAATTCTCTAAAATGAAGATAATCAAAGATTTTATCATTTGGTTGTGATAAATTCTAAATTAAGTGCTCTGACTGATACTAGTATAGGATACAAAGAATAGAATACTTTTGGGGCGCTGAGGTAAGTATCACTTGGAACATTTGTATATAAAATGCATTAACGTGAAAAAATAAAGAAAAATATATTCTTATGCTTTAAGTAAGACTGAAGAACTTGAAAGGGCCAAGATTGTACTAATACTTACCTTAATAGTTTCCAGGTATTTTAAATTTCTCAGTCGTGTGTGTGTGTGTGTGTGTGTGTGTGAAAGAGAGAGAGAGAGAGAGAGAGAGAGAGAGAGAGAGAGAGGTGTTGCTAGAGATGTGTCAAGAGCTAGGCAATTACTAGGCGTGCAGTCTTATATATATTAACTATGGCAATTTCTTACTTTTGTTTTTCCCTAGAACCCAAGGTCCTTTTAACTTAAACTTTTTATCCCATCTATCTTTATTGGAAAAGTTGAGTACTGATATAGAAAATATTTGGCATGTTAAATCACAGAGCAGTCTGTGATGGCTAGTCTTATCACTTTCTCTTTGCTTTCTTCTTCCTTCTTTTCCTCCTTCCCCCTAAAAACATTCAAGCACTAACATTAAGCATCCCATAGTGTTTGTTTGTGAGCCACTATGCTATGTCTTGGGAATAAAGGATACACACATAATGGGTGAGGACAATTATGTAAGATTGTACTGGCTGGCTTTGTGTCAACTGGCACAAGCTAGAGTAATCAGAGAGGAGGGAGCCCCAGTTGAGAAAATGCCTCAACAAGATCTGTCTATAAGACATTTTTTTTTTCAATTAGTGATCGGTAGGGGAGGGCCCAGCCCATGATAGATGGTACCATTCCTGGGCTGGTGGTCCTGGCTTCTATAAGAAAGTTTATTGGGCAAGCCATGGAGACTAAGCCAGCAAGCATCACCCCTCCATGACCTCTGAATCGGCTCCTGACTCCAGGTTCCTGGCTTGTTTGAGTTCCTGTCCTGACTTTCTTGATGATAAACAGTGGAGGGGATCAGACTCACCTCACATCCCGTCTAGGACCTTTTCTAAGGTGGTGAATTCCTGGGATGTAGCAGGCTCAAGGTTATTCCAGACAATATGTTGAATTTCTTCAATTATGGTCTTAAATTTTATGAGCAGCTTTAATAATCAGTTTAACTCGGAGACCTCTCCCATCTAACATTTATAAAAGTAGGTAATTGTAAGTGTGTTTGTGTGTGTGTTCACATGTGCCAAAGGAGCAGCTGATTTCCTGAGGAAGAGGTGTGTGTTCTTGGGCTGGGAAGATGACTCAGTGGGTAAAGTGCTTGCTGTGAAAGTGTGAAGGCCTGAGTTTTGATCCTTGGCTCACAAAATAAGCTGAGTGATGTCTTGGTGATGTTTTGGAATGATATTATCATATATATTTCATATATCAGTTAATTTTATTTCTTGATAGATAAAATGTTTATGAGCTTGAATGGATTTATTTTCATACATATATACATATATATATTTGTATATTTGTTGTTAGTGTTTAACAGTATTTTCATTAATGAATCACATAGCTGTGCAAGGTGGAAAAACACTTACAACTAAAATTTGTCAGACTGTTCTTGAGATGATAGAAACAAATGTCAGTTTGTGCCATAGAGAACACTAATTATGGACCAAAGAAACAACTTTAACCATCTAGTTTGGTGAACCACCTTGCTTTGGAAGAATACTTAGCCAGAGCTTTGGTGAGGGGTTACTCACAGAGACATCCATTTCTACACAGGTTAAGATGCAGAAAACTTCCTTAAAACAGCAGCAGCTGAGGAGGCCTCTACACTTGCAGGCATCTCCAAGGAATAGTGTCTGTCTTGTTTTGCTGCATTTTTCACAGCTTATGTAGCATTTTTCATAAGAGCACTGTGATACCGTCTGAGCTTCCTGTTTCTTATAAGACAAGTTTGTTTCTGAATATTGTTTTTATTTTCTTTCTGTGCCTGGTGAGCTTCCTTCAGCACCTCAAGAGACTATATTTTAACTATGAGTAAATAGCTACATTTTACCCCCTTTTACAGCTTTTGATTTTTTCTATCAATTATCAGAGTCTTAGAAGGAAGGTTGTGTTTGAGTAATTAATTTTTCCCATTGTTACAGAATATGGCCATAGCAACAGTCACTAATTCTCAGAAATTTGACCCATTTTACATCTCCACAGTAATATTACCATCCACCACAGAAAATGTAATAAAATAAAATAAAATTAATTTCCACTAAAACTAATAGCAGCAGTCATTTATGTGAATAAACACAGAAGATGAAAGGCAACTTGATAGACACAATATATGTATCTAACATGCAACCAACCAAATGTCTGGAAGTAGATTTCTTACTATCATCAATGTCCTTCCCTGTCGAAGATTTTTACCCTGAGTTATAATATCAAATGTGACTTCTCTCTAGTGGAGCAGACCTGAAATCCAATTATGAAAATAGTCAGTTGCCATGACAAAAGTCCTGATACATTTTGACTGACATTTGCTATTGTAGCACACAGGGTCCATCCAAGCATTTCTCTTATTTACATTTCTCCTCTAGTGGCCTTTATAAGTGACTTATGACACTATGGAAATCATCCATGGGTTGGAACAACCCATTCATTCCCAGCTTGATCTCTCCTTGGCCTGTAGCCAAAGGACATGGGTGTTCTCAACTCTAAAATTGTATTCTTTAGTTCTGCTCATGTAATCAACAGAAGTGACAATAACATATTGTTTGTGGGACTTTAGGGGCCTTGCAACTCACTGGGAATAACCTACCCTTGGCACTGAGATAAAAATATATCTAAAAGTGAATGACTCCTGGGAAAGTCTTTTTCATCATGTAGACGAATCTTCACCATACACTGTGACTGCTATTTTTAATTGTCTTCCAGATGCTTTTTGAAATCTGTAAGACTTTCTAAGTTTAGCATTATATAATACAATTATATAATAAATACAGACACTGTTGTAGGATCTCTGAAGACCCAGTCATGTTCCAAATTACTGACAAGTAGTTTTCGGATTCAACAATTGAGAGGACACAGAGTAAAATAAGAAAAGTTCAAGCAATAACAGTGATAAAATCAGAACAGTTCAACGCATGACCTCTATCAATTATTTCCTCAAAAAAACAATACTGGGTTCCTCGTGTGCATGCAGCTGGGCCTACTTTATTTTTTCACTCTCAGCAGTCATTATCTATGAAATGATGGAATGGAACTCTGGGGCCTCTGCTTCACTCCCAACCCCTAGGCTTGACTTGCACCCTGTGTTGCCAGGTGAAATGTGGAGACAAGGGGGCAAAGTCATGTACTCCATGTTATTTACTCCATCTGCCTAGTTCTGACAGGTCAGCAGAGTGACTGTCCCCTCCCTTTCACCCTTACTTGGCTGCTGAAAGTGAGCTGGACTGGCATTCTCTACCCCCAGGATACTCATTCCTTTTTTTCATGTGGTGTCTGAACCATTTTTCAGGTTTTGCAGCTTTCTGGGGTCTCATTATCACAGTGTTTAGCTTTCTGCCAGCCACTTTCCTAGGAGTACTGGTTTGATATAAATTCTACTCTTTGTTCCAAGTGAACCAGATGAGCCTCATCATTTGCTTTTCTTCTTTTCTTTTGTTTGTTTTTATCTTTTTTTGAGTGCTTTAGAACCTTATGAACAAAATTACATGCCTGATCTAAATTACTAAGATCTAGCTGATTCCCCTAACGTTGAAGCTCTTATCCCATAATGGGGCTCTGAAATGTCACTGACATTCTATGCAAATCCTGTAGTCCTTTTAACTAAGCTTCTTTCTTAATTTTCTTGTGAATGCTATCCTCATAGGCCTAGTTTTGTCATTGAACACCTTATTTTCATTCCCAATTCTCTTGGGTCAGTGTTTGCCTTTCATGGGAACTTCACCAGTTATAACCATATGTCTCCAATAAAAATTTATGTGAGACAGCCACATGGCACATATAAATCTTCAGATTATGCTGAGTTGATTAAAAAGAGGGATGTCTGGTTACATTTCTAATTTGTCCACTTCTTTGGCACACAGATTGATCCTATACTCACCTACCCCGAATAATTCTGAGTTGGTCTGTGGTGGGATCTTTTATTTCTTTTTAAAAAAATTATTTATGTTTTTATAAATTACAGTTTATTCACTTTGTATCCCTGCTGTAGCCCCCTCCCTTACTTATCTTAAGAATCATTCCCTGTCAGAGACTGTCCCTGTTCCCTTTACTAGGGAAACACACTTGGATACTGAGCTGCTACAGGCTACATCTGTGTAGGGATTCTATGTTATCTCCATGCATGGCCCATGGTTGGAGTATCAGTCTCAGAAAAGACCCCTAGGCCCAGAATTTTTGGTTCTGGTGCTCTCCTTGTGGCGCTCCTGTCCTCTCCAGATCTTTCTATCTCCTCATTCTTTCATAAGATTCCCAGCTCTCTGCACAAAGTTTGGTTATGAGTCTCAGCATCTGCTTTGATACACTACTGGGTAGAGTCTTTCAGAGGTCCTCTGTGGTAGGCTCACCTCCCCCTGAGGGGGGAGCAGCCTTACCAGGCCACAGAAGGCAACACCTGAAGACAATGCGACCTTATAGGCTAGGGTCAGATGGAAGGGGAGGATGACCTCCCCTATCCGTTGATATGGAGAGCAGCATGGGAGGAGATGAGGGAGGGAGGGTGCGATCAGGAAAGAATGAGTGAAGGGGCCATAGCTGGGATAAATAGTGAATAAACTTTAATTAATATAAAAAAGAAAAAAATAAAAAAGAATTATTTCCTGGTCATTCAATTCAGATGCTAAGTAGTTAGTACATAATTTCCTGCATTATTAAGACCTGCCTCTGCATCCTGAATCATGCATTTCTTTTCCTATATTCAATATTAAAGATCATACCCGAAGGACATCTTCTATCACTTTTATCTCATCTTCTTCCTACTCACAGACCAATTCTCTCCACAACTTCTGTGGTTTTGGACTCCTGGAAAAGGCTCTTTAGCATAAAGCTACTTTGTACTCTCCAAGATTTTGTAAGCTGTAAGAAACAGTAGTTTAATGCCTTTGTCTCATCCTCTTTTTTTCCCCTTTTTAAAATTTTCCAACCAAATCAGATGTACAGAATAACATTTCATGCCTGTTTTTTTTTTTTTTACTTTATGTCATCTACTGCATATGGAACTTCTTTTCTGGGTCCATAGCAGAGTTTTAGTTTCATGGCTTGTTGGCACACTAAAGACCATACTATCACCACCAGATTCTGCTTATACTTTTATTTTATACATGCTACTTTAGGGACTAAACTATGTTTTTTTTCCCTATGTTTTTTTGAAGGCAGCTCTATGGTCATGAGTCAGACTCTACTCCTTGTAGAGGTGCACTATGCCTTACCACATTAAAAAGATAAACATTTAAAGATTTTTCATGATTGTGTGTTTCATAATCTATAGTAAGTGCACATACCACTGCCATTTGTCCTTAGGCACAAATGTAATATATTTTCAATATTCATCTGAGCAAAATTTTAATCCAAACTGGGATTTTCATCTGTACACAGTTTACATTTTCTCTGTATTTGTTCCCTTTCTGTTTTTACACCAAAATATTATTGATAATTTTGTAACATTGTAGTCTTACCAGATCAAAATAACCAATCTATAAAGAAGGAGAGACAGTATGGACATATCATGCTATATTTCTATGGTTAAGCCTCTTGCCGGGGATTGGTAGATAAGATCTATGCTTCTTGGAAAGTATCTAGATATAAGTTCAGTTAGTAAAAGCAGTCATGACCTTGGAAATCCCTCCCATCACTGGTGATACACTGTTATGTCTTTTCAGTATGCTTTGTAGCATGGGGATATAGGCTGAGAGTTTTCAAGCAGCTGTATCTGTCTTGAGAACCTTGTAGAGAGGTAAGTTTCAGGTACCTAGACTGGTAAATCTAGCTGAAATTATTGCTTTATTGTTTGATATACTTAGTGACAAGAAACTATTACAAATGTAATTGGATATATTACCCTTTCTCTCCTTTAGTGCTCCACTTATGAAACTCAACAGTTAATATGTGAGAGTTGTCATAGGAAAAAGGAATATGATCCTATATATGTGTATATATAAATAAGTATAAGATTTGTTCATGTTTCTATGAGTCACTTTCTATTCATTTTCTAAAGAATTACTTATTTTTCATATACTCTATTAAAAGCTGAATCCTCTTTTATTTCAGTAAAAAAATATGAACTGCTTTAAAAGGCCACATTTAAAGATTTCTATCAAGGTGATGTGTTTCAAATGGGAAAAGTGCTTTACAAAGCTCAACAATAGCAGAATAGATATGGATCGGACACACATGCCTGGCTCATGCTTTCCTTTTCATTTTAAAAGGACTGAATAAAAATATTTAACAGATGAATTATTTTTAAATCAGTGCATAAAAAAGATTTAAAAGTGGATCTTTGACATGTATAAAATGTCATTAGGGATGCTTATTTTAAATACAATTATTCTTTCTTGAATTGTTTGTTATTCCCAATCATTGTTGAGAGCACTGACTATAGTCAGAAAGGGTTGTGACACAGCCTACTTAGAAAGAAGTCACCTTAGAGAGAAGTCACCTATTATTGTAAAGTACTCTTACATCTTCGAATCTCTATCCTCTGTTACACTAAATGAATAGTGAATAACGATAATATATTGAATAAGTAAACTCTTTCACCTCAAGTAGATGTTTCATCTTTTGTCTTAAAAGTACTACTAATAAAGTAGAATGACCTAAGAAGGCTTGAATGTATGAGAAATGAATGTATGAGGAAGCTGGACAATCAGATTTCCATTCAATGTGCTAGTGATAAACTTGGTATTTTTCTAAGTAATCTTATAAAAGTCCATCTCATTATCTCAGATGGTGACATCAGACTATAAAAATTCACCCTTAACTTTCCTCAATAAAAGTTAATGTGGATTGCCCATCTTTCTGAGGAAGCCTGCAGGACCCTGGCAATATCCAAGCCTGCTGGGCTCAAAGAACACCCAGGTTAGAAATCTCTACTTGATCCCGATGGTCCCTTACTTGCTGGGCCCAACTGGGGCACAGCCAGTGAAGGTGACCTGCATGTTCTCCCAGAGCACCATTACCTGCCTTCTTGAGAAGACCAGCAGGGCTCCAGGAATGTATTGCTTAGACCACGCCCTGAAAGTTTCCTGCCTGCCTGGTCCTCCAGGGGCACAGCCAGCAGAAGTGAGCTATAATATGTCCCTTGAGCTCAATTGTGAGGCCACAGCTCTGCCTATCTTACCAAGGAGGCCTGGAGCCAAAACTTTTGGAGTAATGTGTATATAAATATATTATATAATATATTAATATATAATATGTAACATATACTTATATATGTTGTATATTTATATATTATATGTTATATATTATATAAATTATATATTATGTAATTATAAATTATATAAATAAAACATAAATTATATAATATAAAATAATATGTTTTATAAATATTATATATTATGAATACATGTAATTTACAGTCTTTAAAAATTGTTGACTTTGTTTCTAGTTACAAATAAAGAGCCATCCTTGTAGATAAAACTCTTATGCTGAGCACTTTCACCAGTTACAAACCGATGCATTCCTTGTCATCTGATCTTTACTGCCTCCAGTTGCCCAACACAAACTTTATGTGTCAATTGAATTTCAGTAACTTGCTGGGAGTCAGACGCCTTTTACATTCAGGCCCTTGGCAAGGAGAATGACAGACTCTGATATAACACTAAACGTGCTTGGCTGAGGCTGTCACCTGGCTATAGAAAACTAATGCCTGGATGACAGAAAGACAGAATGTTGCTTCAGGGCAAGTATAATCTTGCAAGCTGCTACCCCTATCAATAAGTTAAACAAGGAAACTTATCCATACCTTCTCTTAGATAATTTGGAAGTAAAAGACATGCTTTTAAAAACAAATATTAGAATAACATTATTTCCTGTCACTTTTTATCATTTGATCTCATTATGGAAATCAGAAAAAGAAAATTTATCTCAAGTACATAATTGAATGGATGAAAATATGTAGGAATTTGCAATAATATTGTGGTTTAAAAGTAACAATGGTAGGTTTTATAAATATGGAGACAATGGATAAACCTCTTCTTTTTGTTTTTTTTTTTTCATCAAGTAGCATGTATTGGGAATGATAGAACTTTTAAGTTCATATTCTAGATGTATTAGAATACAGCACATTTAAACTTCTTCTGCCATTCAAGTATACACATTTGACCTACTTACACTGCAAACAGCATATGAAAAATTTCTAAAAGCAAAAACTACCTAGTAAAAGGCAAACATTATAGTAGAGGACTAGCTGCATTATACACACCAACAAAGAATGTCACTTCCCCTCGAAAGGTCAGTAAGAGGAATAGCAATTACATAACATATTAGAGAAAATATGCTTTGAGGATGGCTCAATAGCAGTTGCTCAGCAAGTAAGGATGGAAGGAAAAGTAGAAAGGGATAGCATGTTTACTCAGCCAGGAGAAAAATACCAACTTAATACGATGACCAAGCATAACAGGACTTTTGATTATAGTATAAATTGTTCTTTGCAACTAATGGTGCTACCTGAGATTTTGGCCAGATTTTGGTGCACTTTTTTTGTCTCCCTTTCAGGAATGGTGTAGCACACTGATTGTGAACTTACAGTTCAATGTTTCTTGTTATTGGCTTAAGTCACTGTCTCGTGAGGCACTAGTGCAATCAGTTTGAATCCATGTGTCTTAGATTCACTCTAAGTGAACTATATTATCAGCTATTTATTTATGACATTATGTATTCTTGTATAACTGTCATCATGATACTTTATTTACAATATTTTTATTAAAAATAGAAACTGTGGTCAGGGTGTAATATATGAAAAAATGAATAAATAAATAAAAATTAAACACATTAAAGTGGACAGTGGAAGTCCACTAGCCCTCAGCCCATACTCACAGAACTACAGGAAACTAAGGAGTGTTGAATGAGAGAAATAGTCTGGTTATCTAATACCAAATGGTCAATCCTGAAAATGTACACATGAATACCATTATAAAGCGTGTACAGATTGTATTTATGTAGGAATATACATGCATGTGTGTATTTGTGTGTGTGTCTGTGTGTGTCTTTGTATGGAACAAGAATTAAGAAAAAGATGCCATAAACCAGAAAGATGGAACCGCAGACATATGGAATTGTCTAACAAGAGGCTATGAAAAAGTGAAATGATGCAATTATAACCTCAAAAAAAAATAAAAGCAATAACTAAAATACTTTATCCAACATATTTTGATCCTATTCCTTCCCTTTCTCCATTATTCCCAGAATTTCCCACTCGCTACTCAATCGACTTTATGCTCTCTCTAATCCTATTCCCTGCAAAAAATCAAATAAATAAAAATCCCAATGTGAAAAAAAAATTGTATTAAGTCACACCAAAAAATACATACAAAAAACCATGGACTCCATTTTGCATTGACCAATTACTCTTGGGCATGGTGCCTACTTTGGAATGTGTTATACCCAGTGACATTTTACTGGAGAAATCTTATTTCCTCCTTCCCAGCAGGCATCACTTGTAAATAGCTTCTTTGTAGGGGGTATGATTTGGTGTTCACTTTGCCTTCTCAGTTCCTGGGTTTCCTTTTGAACCTGTGCAGGTCTAACATATGCTGCGATACTCTGAGTTCACATGTGTATCAGTCCTATTGTGTCTGCATTAATAACATAAATTCCAGGAAAATAAAAGTCTAAGCAGTTTTCATTTCCTTAGCATATTTTAGTCACTGGATATACTGTATAATTTAAGGCAAGTTGACTATGAATATCTCCCTCCAAAAATGTGTTCAATGGTGTATTCCATTCTTGTGTAATGTTACAAATGAACATTACATGGTAGCCTAAAAAGCCACAATCTCCAATGACAATAAACACTTATATAGTGCTTTCCATTCAGCACGTAGTTTTCCAGTGTCTTCTTTAGTTACTAAACAATTTATTTCACAGATGAGACAATTCACAAACTGAAATTAATTCACCAAAGCCAGACATATATGAAATGACAGAGCTCAGCCTATATGCATCAATCACAGTGAACCCAAAACACATAAATATGTCAGTACAGTTTAGTTATTAAGCATAGTTTTTATTTGTCAGATGATACTATGCTTGTGAAAAATGTGATGAGTCCTATGTCAGCTTGAATTAAAATTTTCATTTTGTGATTAGACATGTTAAGATGCACTTTTTAAACTTTGGATTTTATACTGTCTAATTGGACCTTTCATATTATTTTTGAGATTAGAATATTGAAACATTAAATGGGCATACATACATAAAAATACATAAATGTGTATGTGTGTATGTGTTTAACAACAATTGACTCTTAATAGCCTGTTAATATGGGCTCTTAGTAGCCTGTAGATAGTCTGGATGTAATTTGTATCTTCTCCATTTCTAATTTTGGAAAAAGTCTGAAATTGCCATATGCTTTAACTATATTGATAGTTTTACAATAAGATATAAAAGAGAAATAAATTTTACATAAATAAGATGGTGAAGGTAAATTAGACCTGCTGTATTTAGCTAATTACTTAGTACTTAATGGTCAAACAAAGAAGCTATTTGAGAAATAATCTTTGAGACAGTTTAATGATTTTGGAGAACAAATAGAGTATTTGTGTAATAGTTTCTCTGTCAGTCAGTTAATAGAAAATATTTACAAACTTATTAGATCTTTACAGTGAAACATAGTCATTTTCCTTCATTTAAAACAGAACCCTTCTTGTTTTAAACTCCAGTGAATATTTGCTACATTTATACTGGTCTTTGGTATTACATGAACAAATTTCAAATTAGTGCACTTAAAGCAAAGCTGGCAGTATTTTCACACACACACACAAGAAACAGAGATAAAATCAACTCAAAGTCTCACTAACTTCAAACTAAAGAGGAATTAAATAGTCTACAACATTTTGTTTTTTTCTGTTTAGTCCACAGGTTAAGAAGAAGTGCAGTTGGTTGTAAATAATTGTCAATTGTATCATGGCATATGTCATATGGCATTCCAGAGCAAAGTAGTGTTAGAAATTCATTTCAGCATTACATAGTATTTGTCTGTTCTAGACACTTACAGTTTCTTTATATGATACGGAAATGCTGAATATAGCAGAACATCATACTTTTAGACAAAACTGGAGAAAAGCCATACAATACAATCTAATCCGCAGCAAGCACTCAGAGTCTTGTTTTTTGTAGGGTCTGTGTTCTTCTGACAAAAGCTTGTGAGAAAATAAGCTGAAGTTCAAGAAGAATGCAAGCAGAATCCTTTCTTTCTAAACAGATGGTTGTTACACAGAGGAGGTTTGCAGAAGTCTCCCTTTCAGGCTTCATCAGACTGTGAAGAGAATTTAAGTAGGAGTGGGTATGAAGGAGGAAAGAGCTAATGGGAATTTTGCAATGTGCTTGGGTTCCTGGTTATATTTGAAATATTTTACAAAATAAATTTATCTTTTCCTTATTACACTTTAGCTATTTTAAAAGTCATATGTTTATTAATGTCTCTTTAACTGTGACTGTTGAAAGCATTATTCTCACAAAGACTAAGGGAAGGTAGTTTAAACGCAAATAACAGGTATACCAAACCTGTTTTTCTCACTGGTCTGGATGTAATTTTCTGTTGTTTTTCTCAGCATGAGGAAATGATTATGTGCACAGGCTTAGGATGTACACTTGCTATCATAGTCATAACTCTAGGAAGAGGCAGTGGAATTTCTAATTATTTTTTGAGTATGGAAGAAGGTTATGAAAAAGAAGTTCCTTTATTAAAGTAAATGATGGTACTCATTCTGTAAAATGACAACAAAGAAGATAGTCATCAAACTGGAGACACAGAAAAAGTTAGAGAAAGGAAGTTTATGTTTCCCTAAAATACAAACAATAAGAGAATGGACATTTCAGACAATGTTGTAGAAAACTTTTCTTTGGTGCAAAATAGTAAAGATTAGTAGAATATTAGATATGTGTGTTTCTTGTGAGCATATTGTCAACATAACTGATGTATCTTATTTTGCTTAAACTGTACATAGCTCTTGAGGCTAAAGATCATATTGACTGTTTCATCCAGTTTTAAAAACTGGCAACCAACATTTTATACTTGTGCTGTTCACCAACCATTTTATCCTTGAGCAACATTGTTTTGAAAGTATGCAGGAAGGTGCAGTACTAGGAAGCATACAGTGAGGTTGAATTAAGATGACTAAGCTCTTAGCTATATTTTCATGAAAGCTTCTTGTTTCTATCCTCAGCAAAAATTAACAGTTATCAGTTTTCTGTAGTCACTCATCCTTTGGGCAAAATACTTAAACCAGACCAAATCAACCAACCAACTAACCAACCAACAAACCAAACAAACAGACACAAAACAATAGGAAATTCTCATGTAAGTCAGGCTGACCTCAAACTGGCTGTAAAGTTGAGAATAGTCTGACATTGAGAAAGATAAGTTTATATGTGTGCATTACACTTTTCCAGCATTCCATTTATTTTTCATTTGTTTTGAACATGAACATTTAGTGACTATATAATCAATAATAGACACTGTATAGATGTCAATACAAGAATAGCCACTGATATAGGTGGTAGTCATGAACCTACTCTGTTCATGAAGCAGATTTTGATGGTATATTGTGTGAGTTGTATATTGTTATTCTGGTTTTATTTGTTTATGTGTTTTTGTTATGTGTTTTCTGGGTCTCACTATATAGGCATCACTGGCACAGAATTTGCAAGGCAGATAAGGCTGGTCTTGAACTCACAAAGACCTTTTTATCTTTGCCTTCTTAGTGCTAGGAATACAAGCATAAGCCATCACATCTGGCCTCTGATTGCGTTTTTAAGTAAGAAAGGTTCACCAAGACTTGAAGAAGATAAAACTGTTGAGTCCAGAGTAAACAGGTAGTGGTTCAGAATGTGTAATTTGTATGTCACACAAGGCTATGGATTACTCTTTTGCTCTTTCATTTATTAGATGCTTGGGTAAAAGCTTCAATTAATCATTACATCTACACTGGGATATAAGAGACAGATAGAAACTGGAAATGCGTTTTTGAAGTGCAGATAAACAAGAAGATAAATTTTCATAGGTTTATCATCTGATTAAAGTTGGAGCTTACAATAACATGTTTAGATAAAAAAAACAAACAAACAAAAAAACCAAAACTGAACCAGAGATATCAGAGTTTTTGCAATACACTTTAGTATCAAGATCCTGTTTCTGGTGTTGTTTTTTCTTGATAAATATATAAATGCTCTACGTTTTTTTCTTTCTTTTTAATTTTCATTGTAAAAAAAAACCTTTTTCTTTTATGGACTGTACATTATAGAAAGCACTGGTCACAGTTATTTTTTAATTTATGTGCTCTTTCTTCTTTAATTTCTTGTTATTTAAAACAATTTTATATTTAAATATATTTTGGTCATATTCTCTCCTCCCAAGTTTGTCCAGATCACCTCCTCGATCCTACCCACTTAGCTCTAAGTTCTTTCTAAAAATAAATAAATAACCAATACAAAAAAAAAAAAAACAAATCATTCATTCATTCATTGTTTCTTATTCATTTAAAGATAAGAAACAAATTTGATGTAAAACAAAACTTATCACATTGAAATTGGACAAGGAGACCAATAGAAGAAAAAAAAAAAAGAGTCCAGGAGAAGGTAAAAGAACCAAAGACCTGGAGATCCAAGATGGCAGCACAGATCACCCTCTATGTCTGATCAACAGGACAGTAATGGCTGCACAAAGATGGACAGATAGAACTGTGGCACCAAATCACCAGGGGTTTCTCTTCAGAGGAGAGGAGACCCCACGATTGGGGAAAACAGCAGGTTCAACCTAAGGTCATACAGCTAATCACTGAAAAAGTTCCCAGGTTCCCACCAAAGCTCCATCTCCATTGCCTAGCCACAGGTCTGCACTCTGTGCTCACCACCCCAGCTTGAGCTGTGGGCCACCAAACAGAAACTAGGTTTATCAGGCAAGAGGAAACTCCACAGTGATGGTGAGGGAAACAAGAGGGGCCAAACTTAGGTCACCCTACTAATTCCCAGAAAAAGTTCCTGGGTTCCTGCCAGTGTTTAGTCTTCAATCACCTCTGCGCAGGCTCCCTGATCAGTGAATACCCTCTGGGTACCCGGAACTCAGCTCCAAACTCACGCCTTCTGATGCCCAGGGGCCATGGAAGAGCCGCAGACAACATTGCTCCAAAGCTCAACCTGACTCCCCTGGGAGACCAACCAAACCTCTGGGCTCACTGGTTCTCAAAGATGGCTGCATTTAGCAAACATAGTGTTTGAAGTGTCTAGGTAGCTGCAGCTGATTAACTTCAGAGTGAGAAAATCAGTGGCTAGGCAGCTGTCTCAGGGACTTCCCCTGGTCAGAGGCGTGCTCTTGGGCTCCTGAGGAGTCCAGTCAGTCCACAGGGTCAAACACCTGAGGAGAGCCTCAGCAATTCCCTGAGAACCATCTGCCAGCCTAAGGAGGGCTCCTTAAGGAACATCTAGCTTTCTGCCCAGGGCTCTTCCTGCCCCCTCATCCCCTACCAGAGAATGGCAGTGGGCAACGGAATCTATCAGACAACTCCAAAGACAACCAGATGACTAAAGGGCAGAGTAAAAACATAATCGGCCAAAGCCAAGTGATTCTATGAATGACAGCGTGCTTATCATTGACTTAACCACTAGTATCCAGCTATAACTGAATACACACAACATATGTCTTTCTGGGTATAGAATATCTCACTCGGGTGATTTTTTTTTCAAGTTCAATCCATTTGGCATATATCCAAAATATGCTCAAGTACAGAATGACATTTGCACAACCATGTTTGTAGCAGCTAATTTTATGATGTCACTTTTTATTTTTGATTTTTTAACTTTTTATTAATTACACTTTATTTACTTTGTATCCCTCATGTAAATCCCTCCCTTCTCCCCTCCCAATCCCACCTTCCTTCCCTCTTCTCCACGCATGCCCTTCCCCATGACCACTGATAACGGAGGACTTCCATTTCTTCTTTCTGATCCTAGTCTACTTTGTCTCATCAGGAGTGGCTGCATTGTCTTCCTCTGTGGCCTGGCAAGGCTCCTCGCTCCTCAGGGGGAGGTGATCAAAGAGCAGACCAATCATTCTTGTCAGAGACAGTCCCTGTTCCCATTACTATGGAACCCACTTGGACATTGAACTGCAGGTTACATCTGTGCAGGGGTTCTAGGTAATCTCCATGCATGGTCATTGGTTGGAGTATCAGCCTCAGAAAAGACCCCTTTGCCCAGATTTTTTGTTCTGTTGCTCTCCTTGTAGAGCTCCTGTCCTCCAGGTCTTACTATTTCCTCCTTCTTTCATAAGATTCCCTGCACACTGACCACAGTTTGGCCATCTGCTTTGATACCCTGCAGGGTAGAACCTTTCAGAGGCCCTCTGTGGCAGGTTCCTAACTTGTTCCCTGTTTTCTCCTTCTTCTGATGTCCATCCTCTTTGCCTTTCTGAATGGGTATTGAACATTTTATCCAGAGCCCTCCTTGATTAGTTTCTTTAGGTATACAGATTTTAGAATGTTTTATCCTATATCATATGCCTAATATCCACTTATTAGTGAGTATACACTGTGTGTGTCTTTCAGTTTCTGGGATACCTCTCTCAGGATTATCTTTTCTAGTTTCCACCATTTACCTGCAAATTTCATGATTTCCTTGTTTTTTTTTTTATCGCTGAGTAATATTCCATTGTGTAGATATACCACAGTTTCTGTATCCATTCCTCAACTGAGGGACATCTGGGTTGTTTCCGGCTTTGGGGTATTACAAATAAAGCTGCTACAAACACGGTTGAGCAAATGTCCTTATTGTGTACTTGAACATCTTTTGGATATATGCCTAGGAGTGTTATAGCTGAATCTTGAGGAAGCAGTATTCCTAATTGTCTGAGAAAGCACCAGATTGATTTCCAGGTTGGTTGTACAAGTTTACATTCCCACCAGCAATGGAGGAGGGTTCCTCTTTCTCCACAACCACTCCAGCATGTGTTGTCACTTGAGTTTTTGATCTTAGCCATTCTGATGGGTGCAAGGTGAAATTTAGGGTCGTTTTGATTTGCATTTCTTTGATGACTGCTGATGTTGAGCATTTCTTTAGGTGTTTCTCTGCCATTTGATATTCTTCTATTGAGAATTTACTGTTTAGCTCTGTATCCCATGTTTTCATTGGATTACTTGATATGTTGCTGTTTAACTTCTTGAGTTCTTTATATATCCTGGATATTAGCTCTCTGTCAGATGCAGGGTTGGTGAAGCCTTTCCCAATCTGTAGGCAGTTGTTTTGTTTTGGTGACAGTGTCCTTTGCTTTATAGAAGCTTTTCAGTTTCATGAGGTCCCATTTATTGATTGTTGCTCTTAGAGACTCTGCTACGGTGTTCTGCTCAGGAAGTTGTCTTCTGTGCCAATGAGTTCCTGGCTCTTCCCCACTTTGTTTTTCCTAACAGGTTTAGTGTATCTGCTTTTTTTTTTT
>CM053764.1:31822389-31838524 GCA_028658305.1 Pachyuromys duprasi
GCGCCCGCAGCACACCCGTGGGTTGATGCAGGACTGGGGATCCTCCCAGACCTGCTGGCGGACTCACACACTGACTGAGTTTTTGCTGCTGGCAGACTCACACACTGACTGAGTTTTTGCTGGGAGAAGTGTTCGGCCTGCGCCCCTGCAGTGTGTGGACTGGTCAAAATGGTCCCCAATCCACTCGGTCTGTGGTGTTTCCCACGATCGGTTCGCGCCCGCAGCACACCCGTGGGTTGATGCGGGACTGGAGATCCTCCCAGATCCGCGGGCGGAATCACACACTGACTGAGATTTTGCTGGTGGAGCATTAGGCTCGCGCCCCGGCAATATGTGGACTGGTCAAAATGGTCCCCTAATCCACTCAGTCTGGTGTGGTTCTGATGATTGGACTGAACCCGCAGCACACCCGTGGGTCGAAGCAGAACCCGGGTGCAGTGTGCGCTCGTAGGGCGCAGTTCAGTGAAAACGGCACAGGGCTCCTCCTGAGACTGCCCGCGAGACAGTCTATAATGGCGGGTGCGGGCGTCCAGCTCAGCCGCTCGTCCAGATCAGAGCTGTGCCCCGCTGATCACAGGGAAATTTCTCCAGGTAATAACTGGGTGTCCCTAGGGTTTTCCCACTTGATTTTCTCACCATAGGAGTTCCGCTCACCTGGCACTCACAATGCTGGCGTTTTAGGTCCCAGAGTTCAGTCTCCTGGTCGCTGCGTTGTTTCTGCTCCCCTACTCCTCAGACACAGTGTTCTCTCGTGGCAGCCATCTTGGATCTCCCGTGTATCTGCTTTTATATTGAGGTCTTTGATCCGCTTGGACTTTAGTTTTTTGTAGGGTGATAATTATGGAACTATATGCATTTTTCTACATGTACACTTCCAGTTAGACCAACTCCATTTGTTGATGATGCTATCTTGCTTCCATTGTGTGGTTTTGGCATCTTTCTCAAAGATCAGGTGTCCATAAGTGTGCAGGTTTATTTCAGGGTCTTATATTTGATTCCATTGATCCACCTGTGGGTTTCTATGACAGTATCATGCAGTTTTTAGTATTGTTGCTCTATAGTACACTTGAGATTAAGGATAGAGATACCTCCAGATGATCTTTTATTGTAGAGGATTATTTTGGCAATCCTGGGTTTCTTCTTATTCCGTATGAAGTTGAGACTTTTTCTTTCATGGTCTGTAAATAATTGTGTTGGTATTTTGATGGGAATTGCATTGAATCTGTAGATTGCTTTTGGTAAGATGGCGATTTTTATTATATTAATCCAGCCAAGCCATGAGCATGGGAGTTCTTTCCATTTTCTGATATCTTCTTCTAATCCTTTCTTCAGAGACTGGAAATTTTTTCATACCGGTCTTTGACTTTCTTGGTTAGGGCCACACCTAGGTAGTTCATGTTCTTTGTGATATTGTTTCCCTAATTTTTTCTTATCCCTTTTTTCTTTTGTATTCAGAAGGGCTACTGATATATATATATATATATATTAGCTAATTTTGTATCCAACCACTTTGCTGAAGGTGTTTATCAGCTGTAGGAGCTCTCTGGTAGAATTTTTGGCATCATTCAGGTATACTATCATGCCATAGTGATACTGCAAATAATGATACTTTGAGTTCTTCCTTTCCAGTTTGTATCCACTTGATCTCCTTTAATTGTCTTATTGCTCTAACTAGCTCTTCAAGAACTATGTTGAAGAGATATGGAGAAGTGGGTAGCCTTGCCTTTCCCTGATTTCAGTGGGATTGATTTCAGTTTCTCTCCATTTAGTTTGATGCTGGCTATAGGCTTGCTGTATATTGCCTTTACTATGTTCAGGTATGTGCCCTGTATCTCTGATCTCTCCAATACTTAAATGAATGTTGGATTTTATCAAATGCTTTTTCACCATCTAAGGAGATTATCATGTGTTTTTTTTTTTTCTTTCAGTTTATTTATATGGTGGATCACATTGAAGGATTTCCATATATTAAACCACCCCTGCATCCCTGGGATGAAGCCTACTTGGTCATAGTGGATGATATCTTTGATGTGTTCTTGAATTCGGTTTGCAAGGATTTTTGTTGAGTGTTTTTGCATCGATGTTCATAAGGTAGATTGGCCTGAAATTCTCTATTTCTTTGTGTTGGCTCTTCTTTGAAGGTCTGGTAGAATTCTGGCCTGAAACCTTCTGGCCCTGGATTGTTTTTTTGGTTGTTTGTTTGTTTGAGTTTTTTTGTTTGTTTGTTTTCAGATGGGAGATTTTTATGACCACTTCTATTTCCTTAGGAAATGTAGGATTATTTAATTGATTTACCTGGTCTTGATTCAGCTTTGGTAAGTGGAATTGATCATGAAAATTGCCCATTTCTTTTAGATTTTCAAATTTTGTGGCATATGAGCTTTTGAAGTAAGACCTAATGATTGCTTAGATTTTCTCAGTGTCTGTTGTTATGTCCCCCTTTACATTTCTGATTTGGATAGTGTCTCTCTGCCTTTTAGTTAGTTTGGCTAAGGGTTTGTCTATCTTGTTGATTTTCTAAGAACCAGCTCTTGGTTTCATTTATTCTTTGAATTGTTTTATTTGTTTCTAATTTCTTGATTTCAGCCCTGAGTTTGATTATTTCCAGCTGTCTACTCCTCTTTGGTGTGTCTGTTTCTTTCTTTCTTTCTTTCTTTCTTTTTTTTTTTTGAGGGCTTTTAGGTGAACCATTAAATTGCTTGACTGAGATGTTTTGAATTTCTTCTTGAAGGCACTTAGTGCTACGGACATTCCTCTTAGCATGGCTTTGATCGTATCCCATAAGTTTGGGTAGGTTGTACTTTCATTTTCATTGAATTCTAGGAAGACTTTAATTTCTTTCTTTATTTCTTCCCTTGCCCAGCTGTCATTGAGCAGCAAGTTGTTCAGTTTCCATGTGTGTGTGTAGGCTTTTTTTATTTCTGTTGTTGTTGAGGTCCAGGGTGGTCGGATAGGATACATAGCATTTCAATCTTTTTTTATCTGTTGAGGCTTGGTTTGTGACCAACTATATGGTCTATTTTGGATAAGGTTCCATGAGGTGCTGAGAAGAAGGTAAATTCTTTTGTGTATGGCTTCTTTTGGGAAAGGTTCTGTAGATGTCTGTTAGGTACATTTGATTCCTGACCTCTGTTAGAGTCATTGTTTCTTTGTTTAATTTCTGTTTTGTTGACCTGTCCTTTGTTTAGAATGGGATGCTGAAGTCTCCCACTATTTATATGTGGGAATCTATGTGTGATTTCAGTTTTATTAATGTTTCTTTTACAAATGTGGGTGCTCTTGCTTTGAGGGCATAGAATTGTGGTGTCTTCTTGGTATAGTTTTCCTTTGATGAGTATGAAATGACCTTCCCCATCTGTTTTGATTAATTTTGGTTGAAAATCTATTTTATTAGATATTAGAATGGCTGTTCCTGCTTGCTTCTTGGGTCCATTTGCTTGGAAAACCATCTTCCAGCCCTTTACTCTCAGGTAATGTTTATCTTTGTGACTTAGGTGTGTTTCTTGTATGCAACAGCTTGTTGGATCTTGTTTATGTATCCATTCTGTTAGTCTGTGTCTTTTTATTGGAGAGTTGAGTCCATTGATCTTAATGCAGATTAATGATCAATGGCTGTTAGATGCTTTGATTTTGCTGTTGGCTATGGTAGTGTGTTTGTGTGCTTGGCTTCTTTTAGTTTTCCTTTAGTGAGGTCGTTTCCTGTGTTTTCCTGAATGTAGTTAGTTTTCCTGGGTTGTATTTTTTCTTCTACTATCTTCTGTAATGCTGGATTTGTGGGTAGGTATTGCTTAAATTTGTTTTGATAGTTGAATATCTTGCTTTCTCCATCTATGATGACTGAGAGTTTTGCTGGGTATATTAGCCTGACATCTGTGTTCTCTTAGGGTCTGCATGATATTCATCCAGGCCCTTCTGGCTTTCATAGTCTCTGTTGAGAAGTCAGGTGTGATTCTGATGGGTTTGACATTATATGTTACTTGGGTTTTTTCCCTTGAAGCTTTTAGTATTTTTCTTTGTTCTGTATACTTACTGTTTTGATAATTATGTGGTGGGTGGATTTTCTTTTCTGGTCTGATTTATTCGCTGTTCTGTAGGCCTTGTTTTTTTATAGGCCTCTCCTTTAAGTTAGGGAAGTTTTCTTCTATGATTTTGTTGAAGATATTTCCTGGGCCTTGGAGGAGGGAATCTTCTTTTTCCTCTATACCTATTATTCTTAGGTTTTGTCTTTTCATATTGTCTTGGATTTCTTGGATGGTCTGTGTCAGAAATTTTTTGGATTTAATATTTTCTTTGACAGAGACATCGGTTTCTTCCATTGTATCTTCTATACCTGAGATTCTTTCCATATCTTATAGTATATTGGTTATACTGACCTCTGTAGTTCCTGTTTTCTTACCTAAATTCTTCCTCTCCATGGTTTCCTCTGTTTGTGTTTTCTTTAATTTTTCCAATTCTATTTTCAGATCTTGAGTTTTTTTGTTGATTTCCTTCACCTGCCTGATTCTATTTTCCTGTTTTTCTTTTAGTTCCTTCAACTGTTTGTTTGAACCCTCCTCTGTTTCTTTTATTTCTTTCAGTTATTTAATCATTTCCCTCTGGCCACAAACTGTTTGGCTGTACCTTCCCGTATTTCTTCAAGGATGGCTGTAATCTGTTTGTCTTTAACTTTCCCCATTTCTTTATGGATGACTATAATCTGTTCAATTTTATCTTTCTCTAATTCTTTATGTATTTTTTTGTTTCCTCTATTGTCCTCTTCATGAGCATACATGCATGGTCATCTTCTTGAATTTCAACTATGATAAGGTGTTCAGGGCTGCTCACCCCCTGGATGACTGGGTTTTGGAGATGTCATATTGCTCTGTCTTTTGTTGGTTGAGCTTTTAAGCTGGCCTCTACCCATTGGGCTATTTTAGGTGTTGGCTGTTAGTTTCTGGTGCTTCCTGGAATCCTGGGGTGTGGAGAATCCCCTTGGCATGAAGATGATTTTTCCTGAAGGAGGCCTCGTCAGCTTTTTGGGTATGGTCACTGAATAGCTGATGTTTCTCAGGAATTGCCTCTGCTCACCTCAGGCGTTATAGACCTGAGTGGTAACTGTGGTCTTTGTTAGGCAGGGTGGCTCTCCTCTCACTGTAGAAGTCCCGGAGATAGCTGCCCTATTGCTTGGTTCCTTGCTCTGAATTTAGTGAGCTGCTGTTGTTGTTACACTGTTTTCCAGGCACAGCCCTCTTGAAGAACCTGCTGATACCCTAGCTGTGGGGTTTTCTTCTGACAGGGAAATACAGTTTCTGGTGCCCTGGGGCCCACAGTTCTGTCTGGGAAGGTGAGTTGGGCATGCAGCAGGTCTCTGGGCTGGCAGCTGAGTGCTCTGCTCTGTGCTGGTGGATGAAGGCCCTGTTCTGGACCCGAGGCTGTGCACCCCTGTCTGGGCCAGCATCTGAGGGCTCCGCCCTGGGTCAGAGGCTGGGTGCCTCACTCTGGGCCAGAGGTTGGGTGACCCAGTCTGGGATGGCAGCTTGGTGTGCCACTCTGGGCTGGAGGCTGTGTGCCTGTTGGTCCCCAGGATCTTTTCCAGGTATTGACTGGGTGACCTGAGGTCAGTCCTGATTGATTTCCACACTGTAGGACTTTCTCTCACCTGGGAATCACTATCGCTGGTGTTTTAGGTCTCAGAGTTCAGTCTCTTGGTAGCTGTGCCGGCACTGCTGTCCTGCTCCTCAGACACAATATCTTCCTGGTGCCACCATTTTGGATCTCCCTGATGTTACTTTTTAAATGACTAAGTAACACTTCATTGTATACATGAACCATATTTTCTTTGTCCATTTTTTTTGTCGATGAGCATATGGGTAGTTTCCAATTTCTGACAATCAATAGAGCACCAATGAACATGTTTGAACAAAGTGTTTCTAGAGTAGAATTTGAGCATCCTTTGCGTATATGCTCAAATATGCTCAAGAGTGATATAATTGGATCTGAAAATATATCAATTTCCATCTTCCTGAGAAAACATTCAAAGTTGCTGTGTGAGTTTGCACTCCCACCAGCAATGCATGCGTTCCTCTTACTCCACAACCTTGACAACATGAGTTTTTACTTGTTTTGTTGATCTTAGCCATTCTGATAGTTATAAGGTGAAATCTCAAAGTATTTTGATTTGTGTTTTTCCTAAGGCTAAATATCTTGAATATTAAGCATTTCTCAGCTCTTTGAGTTTCCTCTTTTGAGAATATTCTTTTTATATATGTACCCCATTTTAATTGGGTCATTTATTTTCTTGATATCTAATTTTTTGAGTTATTATACACAGACAGACAGACACACAATATTAACTCTTTATCAGATCTGTGGTTGGTTAAAAAAAGAAAATTTCATTCTGTAGACAGCCATTTTTTCCTAATGTCAATGTTTTTGGTAGGCAAACTCTTCTCAGTTTCATGAAGTCCCATTTAATAACTGTTAATCTTAAGCCTGTGTTAATGGTGTTTTAAACATGAGTGTGTTTATGTGCTTTTACATGCTTAGAATAGAATCTCTTCCTAGGGTTTGAGGAATTTGTCATCTTGTGAGTGTTTCTGGGAAGCTAATCATGACATTTAAGAAATGTCAGTTACTTCTTTTCAGCAGGAACCCAGGCCCGAGTTCTTGGCTTCACTGACAAAGTGAACTTTCCCATAGTTGAAATAAAAGAAGACATTAGAAATTCTATCTGAGAGATGATGGCCTGCTCTTTTCTGAGGGAAGGTGGAGGTGGGATGGATCTGGGAACAAGTGGAGGTGAGGGAGAGACTGAGGAAAGGGGAGGGAGGAGAAAGAGCAGTTAGAATATAATATATGAGAGAAGAATATAAAAATAAAATAAAATAATACTTTTCTCTTTAAAAAATTAGTACAACTGTCTCCCCAAAACAGTACAATGGAAAAGGAAAGATGATTTGCCATTTAATATAGAATGAAAAAATACACACACACACACACACACACACACACACACACACACACACACATATATATATATATATATATATATATATATATATATATATACATACATACATACATATATTCCCAATAGTAAAATACAGTTAGCTACATAGTAAACTAACTTGATGTGAATGTTTTGCTTCTACCTTCTATAAGTTAGGTTCATTAAACATCACAAATTATTCTTCAGAAAATGACCCACATTTCAATAAAATCTTTTAAATAAATGAGTTTTAAAATAATAACGTGTCTATCTCTCTCTCTCAAATAAACACACATGCAAACACATACAGTTAAAATTGATAGATTAAACCATCAATAAGTTTTTGTTAAGTATGTGGCTACCAACTAGAGATTATATGCATTAACAAAACAAACATACCTTTATGTCCATTTTATTAACATCTTTAGATTTGCCTCTATGTTTTTTGAAAAATGTCTTACATTTCCTCCTCTCTCTTCTTCCCTTTCTCTTTGATTCTCTTTTCTCTTCTTTTCTTTTTAAATTTTTTTTATTAATTACAATTTATTTACTTTGTATCCCAGCTGTAGCACTGTCCCTTGTCCCCTCCCAACCTCACCCTACCTCCTTCTTCTCCTCCTTTGCCCCTCCCACAATCCACTGATATGGGGGGCATTCCTCCTCTGTTTTCCTCTGACCCTAACCTGTCAGGTCTCATGAGTACTGGCTGCTTTGTCTTCCTCTGTGGCCTGATAAGGCTGCTCCCCGCTCAGAGGGAGGTGATCAAAGAGCCAGCCACTAAGTTCATGTCAGAGACAGCCCCTGTTCCCCTTACTAGGAAACCCACTTGGACACTGATCTGCAATGGGCTACATCTGTGCAGGGGTTCATGGTCCTTGGTTAGAGTATCAGTCTCAGAAAAGGCCCCTGTGCACAGATTTTTTTGGTTCTATTGCTTTACTTGTGGAGCTCCTTTCCCCTCCAGGTCTTTCATCTCCCCCTTCTTTCATAAGATTCCTTGTACTCTGCTCAAAGTTTGGCTATGAGCATCAACATCTGCTTCGATACCCTGTTGGGTAGAGTCTTTCAGAGGCCCTCTGTGGTAGGCTCCTGTCCTGTTCCCTGTTCTCTCCCTCTTCCAATGTCTATCCCATTTGCCTTTCTGAATGAGATTGATCATCTTACCCAGGGACCTCCTTCTTGCCTAGCCTCTTTAGGTGTACAGATTTTAATATGTTTATTCTATATTATATGTCTAGTATTCACTTAAAAGTGAGTATATACTATGTGTGTCTTTCTGCTTTTGGGATATCTCACTCAGGATGACCTTTTCTAGATCCCATAATTTGCCTGCAAATTTCATGATTTCCTTGTTTTTAATTGCTGAGTAGTATTCCAATTGTGTAAATGTACCACAATTTCTGTATCCATTCCTCAGTTGAAGGACATCTGGGTTGTTTCCAGGTTCTGGCTATTACGAATAAAGCTGCTACGAATATGAGTGAACAAATGTCCTTGTTGTGTATTCTTTTCTTCTTTCCCTCCCTCCTTTCCCTTTAAATCTTCCATGGTGTTTTCTAAGTGAGCTATTATGCTGTGTCTTGGAAATGAAGGATACATGCATAAAGGGTAAGAACAACTGCTTAACTAGGTACTGGCTAGTTTTGTGTCCATTTTACACAGCTAGAGTCATAAAAGAGAAAGAACTCTCAGTTGAGGTAATGCTTCCATGAGACCCAGTTCTAAGGCATTCTCCTAATTAGTGATCAGTTTGGGAGAGCCCAGAGCATGATGGGTGGTGTCATCCCTGGGCTGTTGGTCCTGACTTGTATAAGAAAGCAAGCTGTGCAAGCCAGGTGAACAAGCCAGTAAGCAGCACCTCTCATGGCCCCTGCAATTAGCTATTTCCTCCAGGTTCTTGCCCTATTTGGGTTTATTTGTGTTTCTGTCCTGACTTCGTTGGTGATGAACAGCAATGTGAAGTGTCAGCTGATTAAAACCTTTCCTCTCCCAGCTGCTTTTTGACCATGTTGCTTCTTTGCCTCAACAGAAACCTTAGATAAGACAAACATTATATTAAACAAAATAATTTCATGCAATCTGCATTGCACCTTGGTTACAAAAGGCAGACCCTCAATCTCATCAATGACTATATTTTTCTCTCTTCTCTGTCCTGAAGTCTCTGACTAGCTTCTCATCAGTAGGGCTTTGGAAGCTGAAAATATTTTTGCAGATATAATGGAAATACTTAATCGGTTGAATTCAAGTTAATTAAAATGGTAATTCTTCTTTATGAATATGACCTAAACAGGCTGATCCTTACAAGGTAGACTTCAAAGCCCTTTGAGAGAAGATAGCAACAATAGAAAAACATTTCAAAGGAGAAATTCTCCTGTGTTTAAAGACATAAGCAGAAATTTTCAGAGGACTTTCAGGTAGTTTATTGGAGTTGAGAGTAACTTCCAGATGAAAGCTAAGTATATTCAGAGATTTCAGTTTTATAACCACAAAGTATTAGATTATGCCAACAACCTGCATAAATGTGAATTAGAAATTAATTTGAAACTTCTGAGAGAAGGTAGCCTCAGTCCCTACCTTGACTTCAGTCTAATATTTCCTCTAACAGATGGAAGAAGAAGAAGAAGAAGAAGAAGAAGAAGAAGAAGAAGAAGAAGAAGAAGAAGAAGAAAATATATATACTTAAAGCCTCTGAGTTGTGGTGATTTCTTTTTATCTCAAAAACAGTAACTAAGAAAAAAATAAACATTTAATATATCAATTTTCTAACTGGTTTATTGGTGCTTTGAAAGTTTCAAGGCCACATGTTTAAAATATATGAAGAATATAATAAAATATTAAAAGAAGATGTTTACCAAATAGCACTCTGACTGACAGCTTGGAAGAATTTTAGGAATACCAATGCTGTTATGACCTAACATAGCTGTTTATAGATCTTGAGTTTCCATGACTACTCTGAATCAGAGACAAGGTGCTATGCGCATCTTTAGAAGTGACTTCTACAGAAGGATGGGGTATTCAAAAGTTTTGTGGAGAAGAAGGAATGAGACTTTACATAGGGAAATGCTTGCTTACACGAGCTTTTTCATGCCTTTGGGAATTTTCCCTAGTTGCTGTTTGCCTTGCATTAAATGACTAAGTGAATTATTTTTTGTTCATGTTAAATAAGGTATTTAATTCCTATGAAACTCTTTTGATAGATGTGAAACATTTAAGAGGTGTTTAGTTTATCAGTGCTCATGGACAGCTTCATGATGGTGTACAGGACACCTCATGGGCATTGGTGAGTTCTTGACCTCTGAACACTAGATTAGTTACTTTTAAGTGTGGACATAAAGCAAGGTCACATTTGATATTTCATTTTTTAATGCTTCAGCTTGCATTTGTGACTATAAGGCATTGTCAGGTCTTGTCCAATATGAGTATCCTGTCTTGATCTTAGGTCTTTCAGAACAGTGAGCTAACTAAATATTTTAACTTCATAATTTACTTAGTTTCAGATACTTTCTACAGAAACAGAACAGATTCTAAACTATCTTGTATGGTGATAAGAGCATAGCATGCATTGTGGAAACTGCTTGTGTGAGATCAAAACCAGGCCACCCCATTAATTAACAGTGAATTTCAGTAATATATATCTATTTACATTGTGCTGATAATACTTTAAGTACCCATCTTAGTAATGCTAATCTCTTTCTGTTTAAAGGCTAATAAAAGTATCTAATAGTCTGAAGAGCACATCTATGATGAACATTTTCTGTCTAGTGGAAGGATTAAGATGAAAAGATCTGAACTACTTTCAAATTAAAAAGCAATAAATCAAGCAATCCAATTAAAAATGGGGTATGGAGCTAAACAGAGAATTCTCTGTAGAGGAATATAGAATGGCAGAGAAACACTTAAGGAGATGCTTAACATCCTTAGCCATCAGAGAGATGCAAATCAAAACGACCCTAAGATTTCATCTTACACCCATTAGAATGGCTAAGATCAAAAACTCAAGTGACAACACATGCTGGAGAGGTTGTGGAGAAAGGGGAAACCCTCCTCCATTGCTGGTGGGAATGTAAACTTGTACAACCACTTTGGAAATCAATCTGGTGTTTTCTCATACAACTAGGAACAGTGCTTCCTCAAGACTCCTTGGCATATATCCAAAAGTTGCTCAAGTACACAACAAGGACATTTGCTCAACCATGTTTGTAGCAGCTTTATTTGTAATAGCCAGAACCTGGTAACAACCCAGATATCCATCAACTGAGGAATGGATACAGAAATTGTGGTATTTTTACACAATGGAATACTGCTCAGCAATTAAAAACGAGGAAATCATGAAATTTGCAGGCAAATTATGGGATCTAGAAAAGATCATTCTGAGTGAGGTATCCCAGAAGGAAAAAGACACATATGGTATATACTTACTTATTTAGACCTATAAGATATGATAAACATATTGAAATCTATACACCTAAAGAAGATAAACAGAAAAAGAGGACCCGGGGTAGGATGATCGATCCTTACTTAGAAGGACAAATGGGATGTAGGAGAAAACAAGTAACAGGATAGGGTTCTACCACAGAGGGCCCCTGAAAGACTCTACCTATCAGTGTAAAGTAGAAACTGAGACTCATAACCAAACCTTGGGCAGAGTGCAGGGAATCATATGAAAGAAGAGGGAGTTAATATGATCTGGAGAGGATAGGGGCTCCACAAGGACTTAATATATCTGGGCACAGGGGTTCTATATGAGACTGTTTCTCCAACCAAGGACCATGGTGGTTATAACCTAGAACCTCTGCTTGCCTGTAGCCCTTGGTAGCTCCGTATTCAAGTGGGTACCCTAGCAAGGGAAATAGGGACTATTTCTGACATGAACTCAATGGCAGACTCTTTGACCTCCCCACCCAGCAAGGGAGGAGCAGCCCTCCTAGGCCACAGAGTACTTTGCAACCAGTCCTGAAGAGACCTGATAAACCAGGGCCAGATGAAAGGGGAGGAGGTCCTCTCCCATCAGTGGACTTGGAAAGGGACAGGGAGTAGAGGAGGGAGGGTAGGATTGGGAGGGAATTAGGGAGTGGGATTCACCTGGGATACAGAGTTAATAAAATGTAACTAATAATAATAATAAAGATATTTTTCTTTCAATTATTATTAGTATTTCAATTACAATTACTATTTCAAATTACAATTACTAATGTAACTTTCATAGATATTAAATATAAATTTATGAGGGAGAAAAGTTTTTCCAGTTTAAATCAAATCACTTTCTTCTGCAATTCCAAAAATCATTGCATGCTTTGATTTTTAGATACCTTATTGTGTATTAAACAGTCTCTGAACCTGAAACTCTTGGTGACATGTCAACTGTGTACCTGTAAGCTTTGAAAGTAATGTGCAGAAACAGGAAAAAACTGTTAGCCAAAAAATGGATTTTGTTCAAATATATTCTAAAGTTGAATTTTACAAATCCAGCCACTCTTTTATGGGCAAGTCAGGTGAACCTAAGAAAAGAGGACACGTTGCAATCAAGAGTTAATGATTGGAATCCAATTACTCTGTTAACTGAACTGAACCCATAACCACACTCTGTTATCCCAGAGATTTGATGGGCTTATTCTATTATCAATTTTCTACTCACCACATATTGTAATTGTGGTTTAATTAAGTGTATGAGAAAAATTATCAGCTTAAATTATATTAAAAACATAAACTGTATTTTTTACAGAGATTAGTGTTTTAAAACTTGCTTAACAGTTTTGAAAATGAAAAAAAATAATATAGTGAATAGCTTTGCACCTTCTTTGCTGTGGTATTCTTGGATGAATTTTAACTACAATAAAGAAATAAAAACATATTTACTGAGTTTCCAGTATGGAACAGTTTACATTTTTTTGGTAGGAATTATGGAAACTGATTGCTTCATTACAACTGAAACAAAAAAAAAATAAAATTTGTATCAAGTTGGTATAGATAAATAATAAATTGCATTGTTGTAAGTATTTTTCCCCAGAGGGTTTTTTAAATCACTTAAACTGATTGAGAAATAAGCAGGTACCTAACTGAAATGTTAAAACACACAGAAATGTCTCAGTATAAGGCACTGGCAGCTTTCCACAGAAAGCTGATCTGCATGGATGAGAAATCAAAGGGAGGGAGTTACTTGAGAGCCCAGTTTAGAAGATGAAAGATTGTCTTTGCTGCACACTTGCACAGTATAGTTTCTGAAACATTCAAAAGGCCATTCTGTTGGTGATCTGGAAGCACCTGTATCTAGAACAGTTAGAAATATAAAAATAGTTCCTGTGCTCAAAGATCATAATCTGATATGTAGGAATTTGATTGGAGATTTCCAAGATATTAAGGACTCTCTCTCTCTCCCTTACATGTGTTGTTTCTCAGGCCAGCAGACTGGTGACATGGCACAACAGATAAAGATGCTTGTTTTTCAACCTGAGTTTGATATCTAGCACCCAGAGTAAAAAAAGAAAATTGTCCCCAAAATTTGTTCTCTGATCTCCATAGATACAATGGTATTGGACAAGTTTCTACACAGAGAGGAAGTCATGAAGCATTCCTTCATTTATTATAATTTTTGTGTTTATGTGCATGAATTATACAGAATAAGAAGTTTCATTATGACATTTCCTTACATGTCTCTTATGCATTTTGATTATATGTACCAACATCGCACTTTCTTGTGTTGCCTTGCTTCTTCTTATCATCCATTTCCTTTTTTGGCTAAGTCTCCCTTTCTATTTTTTCATTTATTTAAAAATCACTTCTTTTATTTTTTATATTATAATATAATTAGACCATTCCCTCTTCCTTTTTCCAAACTCTCCCTTAAATCCTTCTTTGCTCTCTTTCAGGCTCATGGTCCATTTATTCACTAAATGTTGTAAAGATTTGCTTCTATCCAGGAAAGAAAACAGGTGGTACTTGTTTTTCAGAGTCCAGCTTATTTCACTTACATTCTAAATAAAATGTTTATAGAAGCACAAACTTGGGTGTATGGCTTGTGGCTCCCAGGTAATGAGCTAGCTACTTCCCTTTTATTTCTTTATGATCTTCAAGATTTGGTTTCACATATAGGCTCAGTTTTTAGTTATGGAGGAACTAGCAACTTTTATAATGAAGGAGCATGCATGGTGTGCTGCTACCTCTTCTATAATACCTATTTTATGGCATTCTTGGTTCATATCGCTTGTGCTTAATGCAGAGCATTATTATTTCTTCTTCTTGGCATTCAATTTATTCTTGTTCTGTTTTTTCATATCCAGAACTCTTCACAAATAAAACTGTATACAAAGTTAGCAAGGTAGTAATTAAAATATATGTGTGGTAATATAACATATAGTCATCTTATGTATTTTTCATGATAGATTTATAAATCTACAATTAGGACAGTTTAAGCACACTACACCATATTGTTAATTAGTTATCAGTGGTTACAGTGGGTCCCAAGAATTTGTTATGGATAGCTGTTTGGCGCTTGATACTATGTGCTATTCTATAGTCCTAAGTTGATACACGGTCTGTGTATTAACCTATGTTAATCAGACTTCTCCTGATACATGCATCTTTAGTGAGGAAGGATTTACTTTATTCTTGGTTTCAGAGTATCATTCCATCTTGGAGGTTGTAGTAGAGCACAGAAGGCTATAACCTGGAGGCCAGAGAGCCAAGGGAAAATTCTCACTAATTGGTTTGTTCCTTTCCATTATTTTTACATCATTTTTACCCACAGCTCATGGTAGTGCCATATTCATGGTGCCTAATTGCTTCAGTTAGACTCAGTGGAAATGCTCTAACAACAAAAACAACAATAAAAAACCCTACAAAATTGTAGTTTTCTAATATCCTAGGCCTTTCTCATTATGATCAAACTGAAAGAAAAATTAACCATCGCACCATTCATTTCCCTCATCCTGAAAGACCAAGTTCTCTATGAATCCCACAAGGGCCACTTCATTTAATATTTAAGGTATATTTATTGCTTTTCTACTTCTTTCTACAACTTTTCTTGTTTCCACCCCAAATTAACTTTCTATTTTTTAATGTAATTTATTTATTTTTATATCAATCACAGGTTAGGTACTTTGAATCCCAGGCATAGTCCCTCCCTCAACCCCTCCCACTCTCCCCATCCCTCCCTCATCTCCTGCCCGCCCCCTCCAAGTCCACCAAGGGGAGGAGGTCCTCCTCCCCTTCCATCGGACCCCAGTTCATCTTGTCTACTCAGGGATGGCTGCAATGTCCTCCCCTGGGATCTAGCCAGGCTGTTACTCCCTGGCATGTGTGGGGGAGGGTCAAAGAGTCAGCCATCCAGTTCATGACTGAAACAGTCCCTGTTCCCCTTACTAGGGTCTTCAGTTGGACACTGAGCTACCATGGACCACATCTGAGCAGGGGTTCTAGGCCATATTCATACACTGTCCTTCGTTGGAGAAACTGTCTCATAAAAGACCCCTGTGCCCTGCTCAGTTTGGTCTTTGTTCTCCCCAAGTCTTACTAACGTCCCCTATTTTTATTATTATTCCCCTCCCTCTGCCAAAGGCTTGGTTGTGAGTCTTAATATCTGCATTGATACATTGTTATATTGATTCTTTCAGAGGCCCTCTTTGGTATGCTCCTGTCCTGTTGCTTGTTTTATCCTCCATTCAATGTCCATCCTATTTGTTCATCTAAACAAGCATTGATCCTACCAACCTGGGTCCTCCTTCTTGTATATCTTCCCTAGGTGTTTAGATTTCAGCATGACCTTCCTATCCTATAGGTCTATATAAGTGAGTATATACCATATGTTTCTTTCTGCTTTTGGGATACCTCACTCAGGATGATCGTTTCCAGGTCCCACCATTTGCCTGCGAATTTCATGATTTCCTCTTTTTAATTGCTGAGTAGTATTCCATTGTGTAAAAGTACCATAATTTCTGTATCCATTCCTCAACTGAGGGACATCTGGGTTGTTTCCAGGTTCTGGCTATTACAAATAACACAGCTATGAACATAGTTGAGCAAATGTCCTTGTTGTGTACTTGAGCATCTTTTGGATATATGCCTAAGAGTGGTATAGCTGGGTCTTGAGGAATCACTATTCCTAATTGTCTAAGAAAGTGCCAAATTGATTTCCAGAGTGGTTGTACAAGTTTGCATTCCCACCAGCAATGG
>CM053764.1:31844412-31875584 GCA_028658305.1 Pachyuromys duprasi
TTTCTACCTCTTCTGATGTCCATCCCACTTGCCTTTCTGAATTAGGATTGATCATCTTACCGAGGGTCCTCTTTCTTGCTAAGATTCTTCAGGTGTACAGATTTGAGTATGTTTATCCTATATTATATGTTTAATATCCACTTATAAGTGAGTTATACCATCTGTGTCTTTCTGCTTCTGGGATACCTCACTCAGGATGATATTTTCCAGTTCCCACCATTTGCCTGAAAATTTCATGATTTCCTTGTTTTTAATTGCTGAGTAGTGTTCCATTGTGTAGATGTACCACAATTTCTGTATCCATTCCTCAGTAGAGGGACATCTGGGTTGTTTCCAGATTCTGGCTGTCATGAATAAAACTGCTATGAACATGGCTGAGCAAATGTCCTTATTGAATGGTGGGGTATCTTTTGGATATATGCCTAGAAGTGAATGGTATAGCTGGATCTTGAGGTAACACTATTCCTAATTGTCTGAGAAAGCACCAGCTTGATTTCCAAAGTGGTTTTACAAGTTTACATTCTAACCTGCAATGCAGAAAGGTTTCAGCATGTGTTGTCACTTCAGTTTTTACCTTAGCTATTCTGATGGGCGAAAGGTGAAATGTTGGGTTCATTTTGATTTGCATTTCCCTGATGACTAAGGATGTTGAGTATTTCCTTAAGTGTTTCTCTGCCATGTGATATTTCTCTGTTGTAACTTCTGTTTAGCTCTATATACCATTTCTTAATTGGATTATTTGGTTTGTTGGTGTTTAACTTCTTCAGCTCTTTATGTGTTCCAGATATTAATCCTGTGTCAGATATAGGGTTGGTGAAGATCCTTTCCCAGTTTATAGGCTGCCATTTTGTTCTGATGATAGTGTCCTTTGCTTTAAAGAAGCTTTTCAGTTTCATGAGATCTCATTTATCAATTGTTGATCTTAGAGCCTGTGCTGTTGGTGTTCTGTTCAGGAAGTTGTCTCCTGTGCCAATGAGTTCTAGGGTCTTCCCCACTTTCTTCTAACAGGTTTAGTGTGTCTGGTATTATGTTGAGGTCTTTGATCCACTTGTTCATTACTTTTGTGCAAGGTGATAAATATGAGTCTTTTTGCATTTTTTTACACATAGCAACCCAGTTAGACAAATACCATTTGTTGAAGATGGTATCTTTTTCCTACTGTATGGTTTTGACTTCTTTGTCAAAAATCAAGTTTCCATAGGTGTTTTGGTTTATTTCTGGCTTGGTCTATTTGATACCATTGATCCACCATTCTGTTTCTATGCCAGTACCATGCTTAGTTCTATATCCCCCAAGGAAACAGAAGTAGTCATCAAAAGTCTCCCTTCTGAAAAAAGCCCAAGGCCAGATGTTCTCAATGCAGAATTCTACCAGACTTTCAAAGAAGAGCTAACTCCTATTCTCTTCAAACTATTCCACATAATAGAAACAGACGGAACATTATAAAACTCATTCTATGTGGCCTTGATACCTAAACCACAGAAAGATCCAACATAAAAAGCAAAGTTCAGATTTATCTCTCTTTTGAACATTAATGCAAAAATATTCAATGAAATACTTGCAAATCAAATCCAAAAACACATAAAAGATATAATCCACCATGACCAGGTAGGCTTCATGCCAGGTATGCAAGGGTTGTTCAATATACAGAAATCCATTAATGTAATCTACCATGTAAACAAATTGAAGAAGAAAAACCACACGATCATCTCCTTAGATGCTGAAAAAACGTTTGAAAAAATCCTCCACTGATTCGTGTTTAAAGTCTTAGAGAGGCCACAGATACAAGGCATATACCGAAACATTGTAAAGACAATATACAGCAAGCCTATAGCTACCATCAAACTAAACGGAGAAAAACTTAAATCAGTCCCACTGAAATTAGAGACAAGGCAAGGCTGCCCACTCTCTCTGTATGTCTTCGACACATGTTGATGTCCTAGCTAGAGCAATAAGACAACTAAAGGAGATCAAGGGGATACAAATTGGAAAGGAAGAAATCAAAGTGTCACTATTTGAAGATGGTACGATGGTACACATGAGTGACCCCAGAAATTCAACCAGAGAATTCCTTCAGCTGATAAACACCTTCAGTAAAGTGGCTGGATACAAAATTAACTCCTTTATACAAAATAGCCCTCCTTTATACAAAAGACAAAAAGGCTGAGAAAGAAATTAGGGAAACAACATCCTTTACAATGGCCACTAATAACACAAAGTACCTTGATGTGACTCTAACCAAACATGTGAAGGAACTGTATGAAAAAAAAAATTCAAGTCTCTGAAGAAGAAATTGAAGAAGATATCAGAAGATGAAAAGATCTCACATGTTCATGGATCAGTAGGATTAACCTAGTGAAAATTGTCACCCTGCCAAAAGCAACCTACAGATTCAATGCAATTCCCATCAAAGTACCAACACAATTCTTTACATAACTTGAAAGAATAATTCTCAATTTCATATTGAAAAACAAACAAACCAAACAGAATTGTTAAAACAATAGAAGATTGCTTAGAGATATCTCCATCCCTGATCTCAAGCTGTACTACAGAGCAATAGTATTTTTCTTATTTGTACCAGTTGTACTGGTAGGTTAAACTTCTAGTTAGAAAAACTCATATTGATTAAAGAGAACTTGTTGGAAGGAGGTAATAGGTTTCAGCTGCCTTGTTGTGTGATTCTAAAAAGAGAAAACCATCATAAAAGAAAAATAAATCTTAGAAGTCGATGCTTTGGACAGCCATATAGTATGTTGGGTGTCTGGTAAGAACTTGAGTATGAAATCCTGACAGTGCCAAATAACAGAATTATATCCATTCTTTTCTCCCCAAACAAAACTATATGCAGCAGGAAGTAGAATGACTATGTGGTATTTATTTTGCTTCCCTGTGATGTCTGAAGATGTTATTGCATAGTAGGAGTCTTCATATTCCATATTCCATGTATAATCTTTCGTCTCCATCTCTTCTGTAATTAAACTGTAAAAGTATCAACTAGTGATCACCATATAACAGTCACATATTCTTTGTTTTGATCAGTTGTGTATCTCTGTAATGGCCTCCATTTGCTGAATAAAGCTATTATTTGATCAGTGATAGGAGCTTAACTTTGGGTGAAAAGTAAGTATGTAGAATGAAGTTAAAAATCATATTGCTTTAGTTACGTGGAAATAACAGGTTTTTTCCTCAGGTCTATGACTTCCCCAGCCTCAGACAGTTGGTTATGTTTACATTTACAAATCACCAATTCTATCTTATTGAAAAGCCTTAGCTTAGTTACATAACTGTTAGTACTTCCAAGATAAAAGTGCCACTATCGCATGTATGGGTATATCTTATAATGTTGGTCATTGTTTTGGTCCTAGAGTTTTCAGCTAGGTAGGTTTATTGTTTTTTTTTAATCTCTAATAAAAAGTTTGTAGAACTTCTTAAGGTACTTAGAGATAGTCTTCATGGAGGAGGCTTTCAGGTCAGTTCAAACCCAATACTGGCAAGTCCTGTGTATAAGTTTGGTATCTTCAGCAATAAGATCTTACCTTCAAATTCTGAAAGGCAACCAAGGGCAAGAGCATTAAGCTTGTAATGTTTGGGAGTCTGTTGAAATCCCAAGACCAACCACTCAAAGGAAGGTTTACTATTCCTGGCAGTAGGACTTTTGCTATGTAGTTTATGTCCATTAATGAACATAATCATCCATGTTACATAACTCAACTCAACTGCATAATGTCAACATCAATTGGAATACCAGCATAGATTGGTGAAATCTCACTAGATCCAAGACTTATATAAAGATCTACAGGCAATCAATGGAATAATTAAAGTGGAAAAGTCTTGAGTTTAACTTGGAGTAGGGGCCATAGGAGGATTTTTGGGGGGGGGATGGGGTGAAGATGATGTAAATGTATTTTTCATGTATAAATTCTCAAAAAATGATGTGAATATAAATATTATAAGTGAAGAAATTATATATAATTTAATTTAATTTTAATATTTTACTATATTCAGTATATATAGTTAGCAATAAAATAATGATATATCAATAAAATATAGATATTTAGTATGTTTGCAGTTAACAATAAAATAACTCATATAAATACTTTACATGTTTGGGCAATTTTATAGAACTGATATGTAAACTTTAGATTATAATGTAAGAAAATAGAAACGAAAATAGCAATCAATAAACCTGTCTAGAAAAAAAAAAGCTCTTATCAAAAATATGCCCAATGTCTTTCCTATTTGTTTAAGTTAGCACGAAATATCTCTCAACATAAATGCTCCAGAAGAATAACAAGTTAGAATGTAACATGAGAAATATGGTGAAAAATAACACCTCTCTCCATCTTTGCTGGAATAAGATGCTGTAATGAATGGAATGATGTGTGTAGCAGCAAATGAATGGCAGAGATACCTGGACTAAAATCTTACTTTAACCCATTTAATTTTGTAGCCTAGACATTTTAGATAGTGTCTACAACTTATATTGATCTATAGTTTTTACTGTATTACACACCTTTTACTTTGTTGAGCTAGAAAGTAATGTCAGGAGTTCATGAGTAAATTTGGACTTTTCTTAAAAATGTGCATGCTGTTAGCATGAGTGCAAAGCAATATCCATTTAAAAATACCCGTATATTTTAGCAGTTTTTACTGAATTTTGTTCTTTATAAAATTTGCTGGCTTCTAAATAAAAGATGGCTTTATTTGAAAGCATAAAATGTGAGTTATGGGGCTATGCTAATATCTTACAATCTGATGTTTAAACACCTTTATACTTATCACAACTAATGCTAGTATTTTTGTTACTAGATGCAAAACACTGATTTATGATGCAGGTAGAAGTATAAATGCATTATATTATATTGGTACTCTTTTTTGTGAGATACTATTTATTTATTTACTAGACTCTTTCTCACATAATATACCCCCATTACAATCTCCCCTCCTTCTAGCCCTTCAGTTCCTCCCCACATTTCCTCTCATATGGATACAGTCTTTTTATGTTTCTCATTAGAAAAAAAAACATGCTTCTAGAAGATAACAACAAAATATAACAAGATTAAAAAATCACTGAAGTTGTGTAAGGCAAACCAATTGAAGGACAGTAGCAAAAAAGAAAGTCAGAGGCTCATTTGTACATACATTCAGGAATCCTCTAAAAACTCTCAGTTGTCAGTCATAATATCAACACAGAGGACTTGCTGTAGACCCATGTAGGCCCAGTGCTTCCTGCTTCAGGATCTGTGAGCTTATCTGAGCTTTTCTCAGTTGATTTAGAGAGTCTTGCATTCCTGGTGTCCTCCATTCCCTCTGGCTCTAACCCTGTTTTCACCTTTTCTTCCTTGGATTTCCATGAGCTCTGAAGGGAGAGATTTGTTCCAGACATCCCATTTAGAGATGTATGTTCCAAGGTCCTTTCCTCTTTTTCTGAGTTATGTCTGGCTATGGCCCTCTGTTTTTATTTCCATTTACTGCAGGAGTAAGCTTTTCTGACGATGGCTGAATAAGGCACTGAACTATGTGTGAGTAAAGCAGAATATCATTAGAAGTCATTTTAAAACCATATTCTAAGACCAGTAATTTTAGGGTTTATCCTAGGTGTCAGTACTGTCTAGTCTCTAGTTCCTGGTCATCCAGACAGTGTCATGTATGGGCTCCATTTCATGGAGTGGGCCTTAAGTCAGATTACATGATGGTTGGTTACTTCCACAATATTTGTACCTCCATTGCTCTAGCAAATTTGCTGGAAGAACAGCATTGTAGATTAAAGGTTTGTGTCTTGGGTTGGTGTTTACATTTCTCTTTTTGTAGGCTACAGACTACCTTCACATACCAAAGACACTAGAATACAGGGGTGAAAATTTTATGTAGCACCAGCTTGACTTCATGCTCAATGAGATATGTGGGTGTTGTCCTCAGCAATGGGGCCTAACTGTCAATTTGTGGAGAGCAATCCATTGTTTTGACAATAGCTTAAGTGGTTTGTGGATTTTCATGGGAAATTATTTGGTAGATGTAACCAAGTCCTTCTGCTAGAAGCTTTGTTTGGTGACAAGAGATGGCCAGTTAGGATTCCTTATCCGTCATGAGTTGACTGCTTCATTAACATCACCTTCATATATTATAGAAGGTTTCCACTGCACTTGGTTTCCACATCACCCCTCAAATGCCCTCCATTCTAGATGGCTCTTCCCATATTTCCTCCTTCTCTCCACCTGATCCTCTTGTTACTTCCTCCTTCTATCAAGTCCGTGAAAAATCTTTTCTATTTCCAGCTCTTAGGGAGATCCATGTGTTCCCCCAGTCCCTTCCTTTATACCTAATCCTCTTCGTGCAGGAGAATTTTTATTCTGGCTTTACAGTTTGAAATAAAATTTAGTCATGGTGGGGAAGTCACAGCAGCAAGGACTTGAAGCTCTTGGTTACATTGTAGCCAAAAAGAGGAAAACAATGACTGCTGCTGCCCAGGTCCCTTTCTCTGTCTTCCTTCTCATGGAATGGTCCTGCCCATAGTTAAGATGACTCTTCACACTTCAATTGATTTTTATCATGCAAACTCTCACTGCTTTGATTAGAGGACTACCTCTCAAATGGTTCTAGAGCCTCTCAAGCTGACAATGAACACTAACCATCTCACATAGATGAAAGAATAATGATAGATATTTAATTTTTTGATGAAATATTAAGGATCTGTCCAAACAAATAATTTTTAAATTTTCTTATTTTTAAATATTTCAACATAATCACATAATTTCTCCCTTTGCTTTACTCCATTTGAACCCTCCAATATGCCCCTTCTTGCTCTCTTTCAAATACAGAAATTGTGGTGTATCTACACAATGGAATGCTACTCAGCTATTAAAAGAAAGGAAATTTGCAGGCAAGTGGATGGAACTAGAAGAGATCATCCTGAATGAGGTAACCCAGAAACAGAAAGACACACATAGTATATTCTCACCTATAAGTGGATATTAGCCATATAATATAGGATAGTCATCTACAGACCTAAAGAAGATAAGCACTAAGGAGGATCCTGAGCAGGATGCTTAAATCTCATTCAGAATGCAAACAAGATAGACACCAGAAGCGAGGAAGAGAGGAAACAGAATGGGAGTCTACTATAGAGGGTCCTCTGAAAGGATTTGACCAACGGGGGATAGAAGCAGATGCTGAGACACAGGGCCAAACTTTGGGCAGAGCGCAGAGAGTGTTATGGAGGAAGAGAAGGGTGAGATTAGAGAGACATGGAGGGCACAGGAGATCCACAAGGAGACCAACGAAACTAAAAGATCTGAGCCCAGGGGTTCCTGCAGAGACTGATGCACCAACAAAGACCATGCATGGAGAGGACCTAGACCTCCTCCTCAGGTGTGCTGATTGGCAGCTCATTCTCCATGTGGATCTCTGGGTGAGGGGAGCTGGGGCTGCCTCTATCATGAACTCAGTTGACTGTTCTCTGATCACTCGACCTGATAATGCAGATGCAGCCTTGCCAGACCATGGAGGAGAGAATCCAGGCGGTCCTGATGAGACTTAACAAGCTATGTGCGGATGACAATAGCAGAGAACTCCCTCTTTCAGTGGACTAGGGGAAGGGGCTGAGGGAAAGAGGGATGGGGGATGCAACTGGGGGAGTTGAGGGAGAGGGCTTCAATTGGGACACATAATGAATAAATTGTGAAGAAAAAAATTAAAATATAATTAGATAGCATTGTATTGTAGGAAGCAAGATTTAGTGGATAAAATCTCCCTATATACTATAAGAAAGGCAGTTAGTCTCTTTTATTAAAAATAAATGTCAAATTAGAAAATAATTCATAGAACAGTCATATCTAATAGAATGGAAAAATTTTAAATTATCTTCTCTAAATAAATAACAATATGTGTCTGAGAATAATGTGTGAATTTACAATAAAAGTAAAAATGAGAAATAAAAATTCCCACTATTTATACTGATTAACACCTACCTTTTTATGAAATTCATATGTTTATGTATAAGTATATATATTATATAGGATCCTAAATAGACAACCTGAGGAGAAATGTTGATTATAAGGGTTAATGGTGATCAAAAGATAGGGGCAGATTTAATGAACTGAAAGGGTATCAAAGCTTGTTTTGAGGCTAAAAGACAAACCCATCTCATCGTAGTAGACGTCTGTTTGTTTTAGAAAAACTGTATGAATATGAAAAATAAACATTAATAATGACAGTGACAATCATAGTAATAGCTTCTTTTTAATTTTTTTGTTTCTAATATTTTCTTCAACATAACTTTTACAATAATTCTATAATATATTCAAAAATTTACATAATAATTCATGTAAGAAAAAAAATTAACGTGTTTTAAAGCTTGAATCTTGTATTTAATCATAGTGGAAGTGGAAGACTCAGAATTCCAAGTCTAACATAATATATCTTACACAATGAAGCACAATAAAATAGTGCAGACTTCTTGATCTTACCGAACAAAGAAGATAATTCACCATGAAGCAGAACCTAATTTCCCTCCAGCATCCATTTACGTAGATGGCTCATTCTCAGCTCATTCACTTTCTTTACGTCTAAGTTTTCTATCGCAGAGCAATATGTTTAAGTGTTAGGAAAACAGAACCATGGAAGTTAGAATATTCTTTTTAAAATTTTTTATTAGTATCATTTATTACAATTTATTCAGCTGTAGCCCCTTCCCTTGTCCCCTCCCAATCTCACTCTCCCTTCCTCTTCTCCACCCATGTCCCTCCCACTGTCCACTGATAGGGGAGGTCCTCCTCCCCTTTAATAGTTCCTTATACACCACGCATATATGACTATTGTCTCTTGTGTAACCTTGTGAACCCTAGTTCACCATTTGGGAAATAGAAATTTAGCTTTTGTATTATGTTATGTTGTCTTAGTTAATATTCTTTTGCTGTAAGGAGTTATGACCAAGAAAACTTATCCAAAAGACAAGTTTACTTGGGTCTTGTTTACAGTGTGAGGCGGTAAGTACATGAGCATTATGGAAGGAATCATGGCAGCAAGCAAGGAGAAAGGAGAATGGAATAGAAGCTCCAAGTTTCTATAAGAGGATTAATACTCACTTAGAAAGTCAAATGGTATGGACATTGGATGTAGGAGTAAACAAGTAGCAGGACAAGAGCCGGCCACAGAGGGCCTCGAAAAAACTCTTCCTAGCAGTGTATCAAAGCAAACATTAAGAAACATAACCAACCCTTTGGCAGAGTGCAGGGAATCATATGAAAGACGGGGGAGTTAGTATGACCTGGAGAGGTCAAGAGCTCTGCAAGAACCAAATATATCAGGGCACAGGGGTCTTTTATGAGACTGTCTCTATGGATATAACCTAGAACCCCCGCTTGTATGCAGCAAATGGTAGCTCAATTCCCAAGTGGGTAGACTAGTAAGGGGAACCGAAACTATTTTGAATATGAACTCAATGGCTGGCTCTTCAACCTCCCTGTCCCCCGAGGGAGGAGCAGCCCTGCTAGGCCACAGAAGAGGACATTGTAGCCATTCCCGAAGAGACCTGATAAGCTAGAGTTAGATGGAAGGGGAGAAGGCCCTCCCCTATCAGTGGACTTGGAAAGGTGCAGGGAGGAGATGAGGGAGGGAAGGGGGCATAGGGAGGGAATGTGGGAGGGGGCTATGGCTGGGATACAAAGTACATAACCTGCGATTAATATAAAATAAAAATGAAAAAAAAAGAGGACACAACTAAGGTAGAGGAGGGAGGTGGAGGGTGGCACGAAAACTAGGAATGGCTTGGGATTTAGGAACCTGAAAGCCTACCCTCAATGATGTACTTCTTCCCACATGGCCGTACCTCCTAATCTTCCTCAAACAGTTCCGCAAACTAGGAACCAAACATTATGGGAGTCATTCTCATTGAAACCACTGTACTCAACTTTCTGGCCTCCACAGGCTTCCATAGGCTTCTGGCCATATCGTCCTTTCAAATGCATCGAGTGGAGCTTCAAATGTCCCCACAGTCTTTCACACTCTCAACATAGGTTAAAATCTGAACTCCAAGTCTCTACTGAGACTCCTCAAAGGAATCTCTTAGCTGTAACCTCGTGTAAACGCAAAAAGCAAATTATATACTTCCAATATACTATGGTGCAGATTTACATTTCTGTACCACAAAGAAGGAAACTGGGACTTAGTAAGGAAATACTGGTTCAAATCAAGACCAAAGAATAAAGGTCAAACTCCAAATCCTGTAACTCAGCATCTGATATTAAAGGGTTAAGATGGCTCTCTGTTCTTAGAGCTTGGCTAACTGCAGCACATTTCTTACTTCTTTGTGCACTGTTTCTTGGTTGGTATACTACAACTCTTGCACCTTCAGCATCTTGGTTTCTCCAACTCTATACAGGTTTCATGTTCACAGCTTCATGCAGTAGCCTTTCCTGGACTCATGCAGAGACTCCTATGCGGCATGCTTGGCCTCAGTGACTTTCTTTAATGAAGAAGCATGGTCCCATAGTGCCTTTACTCCTGGATCCTCATGGTTCTGGGCATAAACCAGAACTAGGTGAGCCAGTGTTGCAAAGTTCCGCTGCCACCTTGTGCTGGATCCTGGCCTCCTCCTTGGATTAAATTTGCATAGGCTTTGGTTTCTTGATAGTTTCCTTTGTTAAGTAAGTGTTTCTTTGCTGTGGGTCCAAAAGATTCCTTAGGCATTTCATTTTTCCAGGTTAGAACCTTAGGTGAGTAGGGAGCTTGCCCTGAGGACATTATTCCTATATTCCACCTCACACGAGACCTTTCTTTAAACTTTTCACTTCTTTGAGTGCAAGATTTGGCACCAACATAACTTTTCCTGCTGCTCTTTTTCTCCTCAAATTATGCATTCTCTTTTTCCTTTTGTTCTGCTTATTCTTTTGCATTGTAGATTGGTATAAAAGTGTGTGCTCCCCTGTGTATGTGTGTGTACATGTGTAAAGACTGTGTGAAATAAGTTTGCTTGATCCAGGCACATTTCCTAGGTTTTTAGAAAGATGCTCATAATTATGATTGTGCTTTGTTATGAAGGTTGTTGCACAGGAGGGAGGCTGATCCAATCTGTTACTGTACAGAAATGAATCTGAGCAAAACTAATACATGGAAGATTTATTTGCCAAGTGTTTTATCCACACGATGCCAAGATTCCAGGTATTTGAGAACCATTTGGATAGTTTAATTTTCTGATTTGAATTTGAATTCTATGAAAATATGTATTCTATGAACACACATATGCATATATATGTATATACATATACACACACATATATACATATATATTACCTCAGCAGGTAAATCTTTTTTTAGATTTTTTATTATTATTAAATTTTTATTTTTTTATATTAATTACAGTTTATTTACTTTGTATCTGAGCTGTAGTCTCTTCCCTCATTCCTTCCCAATCCCACCCATCTTCTCTCATCACTTCCTTGCCCCTCTCTGAGTCCACTGATAGGGGAAGTCCTTCTTCCCTTCTACCTGACCCTGGCTTATCAGGTCTCACCAGGACTGGCTGCAATGTCCTCCTCTGTGGCCTAGCTAGGCTGCTCCTCCCAAGGGGGGTGGGGAGGTCAAAGAGCTAGACACTAAGTTCATGTCAGAGAGAGTCCCAGTTCCCCTTATTAAGGAAGCCACTTGGATACTGAGCTGCCATGGGCTACATCTGAGGGCATGTTCAAGGTTATATCCATACATGGTCCCTGGTTGGAGAATCAGTCTCAGAAAAGCCCCTGTGCCCAGATACATTTGGTCCTTTCTGGTCCATGTGGAGCTCCTGTTCTCTCCAGGTCTTACTAAATTTCTCTTCTTTCATATGATTCCCTGAAATCTGCCCAAAGTTTGGCCATGAGTCTCAGCATGTACTTTGATACACTCCTATGTAGAGCCTTTCAGAGGCCCTCTGTGGTAGGCTCTTCTCCTGTTTCTCATTTTCTCCTACTTCCAATGTCCATCCCATTTGTCTTTCTAAGTAAGGACTGATCTTCTTACCCCAGGTCCTTCTCTTTGTTTAGTTTCTTTAGGTGTGCAGATTTTATTAAGTTTATCCTATCTTATAGGTCTAATATCAACTTATGAGGGAGTATATACTGTGTGTATCTTTCTGCTTTTGGGATACCTCACTCAGGATGATCTTTTCTAGTTTTACCATTTCCCTGAAAATTTCATAATTTCCTTGTTTTTAATTGCTGAGTAGTATTCTATTGTGTAAAAGTACCACAATTTCTGTATCCATTCCTCCACTGAGGGACATCTGGGTTGTTTCCAGGTTCTGACTATTACAATAAAGATGTTAAAAACATGGTTGAACAAATGTCTTTGTTGTGTACCTGAGCATATTTTAAATATATGCCTAGGAGTGGTATAGCTGAATCTTGAGAAAGCACTATTCCTAATTGTCTGAGAAAGCTCCAGATTGATTTCCAAAGTGGTTGTACAAGTTTACGTTCCCACCAGCAATGGAGGAGGGCTCCCCTTTCTCCACATCTTCTCCAGCATGTGTTGTCACTTGAGTTTTTGATCTTAGCCATTCTTACAGGTGTGAGGTGAAATCTCAGGGCTGTTTTGATTTACATCTCTCTGATGGCTAAGGACATTGAGCATCTCTTTAAGTGTTTCACTGCCATTCTACAATCCTCTACAGAGAGTTCTGTGTTTAGCTTTGTACCCCATTTTTTAATTGGATTACTTGATTTGTTGCTTTTTAACTTCTTGAGTTCTTTATATGTACTGGATATTAGCCTTCTGTCAGATATAGGGTTGGTGAAGATCCTTTCCCAGTCTGTAGGCTGTCGTTTTGTTTTGATGACAGTTTCTTTTGCTTTACAGAAGCTTTTCATTTTCATGAGGTCCCATTTATTTATTGTTGATTTTAGAGCCTATGCTGTTAGTATTCTGTTCAGGAAGTAGTCTCCTGTGCCAATAAATTCTAAGGTTTTCCCCACTTTTTCTTCCAGCCAATTTAATGTATCTGGTTTTATGTTAAGGTCTTTGATCCACTTGGACTTCAGTTTTGTGCAGGGTGATAAATATGGATTTATTTTAATTTTTCTTCATGTAGACATCCATTTGAACCAGCACCATTTGTTGAAAATGCTGTCTTTTTTCCATGGAATGGTTTTTGCTTCTTTGTCAAAAATCAAGTATTCATAGGTGTGTGCGTTTATTTCTGGGTCTTCTATTCTGTTCCATTGATCCTCTCTTCTGTTTCTATGCCAATACCATGCAGTTTTTATTATATTGCTCTGTAGTACAGCTTGAGACACGGGATGGAGATAACTCCAGACAATCTGTTGTTGTACAGGACCATTTTGGAAATTCTGGGTTTTTTTGCTTTTCCATATGAAGTTGAGAAATTTTCTATCAAGGTCTGTAAAGAATTGTTTTGGTATTTTGATGGGAATTGCATTGAATCTGTAGATTGCTTTTAGTAGGATGGTCTATTTCACTATGTTAATCCTATCAATCCATGACACAGGAGATCTTTCCATCTTTTGATATCTTCTTCAATTTCTTTCTTCAGAGACTTGAAGTTTTTCTCAAACAGGTTTTTTACTTGCTTGGTTATAGACACATGAAGGTAGTTTATGTTATTAGTGGTTATTGTGAAGGGTGTTGTTTCCTAATTTCTTTCTTGGCACTTTTGTCTTTGCTATACAGGAGGACTTCTGATTTTTTTGTGTGTGTTGATTTTGTATCCAGCCACTTTGCTGAAGGTGTTTATCAGCTAAAGGAGTTCTCTGGTTGAATTTTTGGGTTGCTCATATACGCTATCATATCATCTGCGAATAGTGATACTTTGACCTCTTCCTTTCCGATTTGTATCCCCTTGATCTCCTTTAGTTGTCTTATTGCTCTAGCAAGGACTTCAAGTACTATGTTGAAGAGATATGGAGACAGTGGGCAGTCTTGTCTTGTCCCTGATTTCAGTGGGATTGATTTAAGTTTCCATTGAGTTTGATGTTTGGCTATATGCTTGCTGTATATTGTCTTTACTATGTTTAGGTATGTGTCTTGTATTCCTGGTGTCTCCAGGACTTTAAATATGAATGGGTGTTGGATTTTGTCAAATGCTTTTCATCATCTAAGGAGATGATCATGTGGTTCTTCTCCTTCAGTTTGTTTATATGGTGGATTACATTGATGGATTTTTGTATATTGAACCATCCTTGCATGCCTGGGACGAAGCCTATTTGGTCATAGTGAATGATATCTTTTATGTGTTCTTGGATTTTGTTTGCCAGTATTTTATTGAGTACTTTTGCAGCAATGTTCATAAGAGAGATAGGTGTGAAGTTCTCTGTCTCTTTTTTGTTGTTGTTGGGCCTTTGTGTGGTTTAGGATCAAGGTGACTATGGCTTCATAGAATGATTTTGGTAATGTTCCCTCTTTTTCTATTTTGTGGAATAGATTGAAGAGAATTGGAGTTAGCTCTTCTCTGAAGGTCTGGTAGAATTCTGCACTGAAACCATCTGGCCCTGAGCTTTTCTTGGAGGGGAGACTTTTGATGACTGCTTCTATTTCCTTGGGAGATATGGGACTATTCAATCTTTCTATCTATTCTTGACTTAATTTTGGTATATGGAATTGATCAAGAAAATTGTCCATTTCATTTAGATTTTCAAATTTTGTGGCATATAGGCTTTTGAAGTAAGACCTAATGATTGTTTGGATTTTCTCAGTTTCTGTTGTTATGTCCCCCTTTATATTTCTGAATTTTCTGATTTGGATAGTTTCTCACTGCATTTTAGTTAGTTTGGCTAAGGGTTTCTCTATCGTGTTGATTTTCTCAAAGAACCAGCTCTTGGTTTCATTGATTCTTTGAATAGTTTTATTCATTTCTAATTGATTGATTTCAGCCCTGAGTTTGATTATTTCCAGCTATCTGCTCCTCTTTGGTTTGTCTGTTTCTTTTTTTTTCCCTAGGGCTTTTAGGTGAGCCATTAAATTGCTTGACTGAGATGTTTTGAATTTCTTCTTGAAGGCACTTAGTGCTATAAACTCTCCTCTTAGTACTGCTTTCATTGTGCCCCATAAATTTGGGTATGTTGTGCCTTCACTTTCATTGAATTCTATGAAATCTTTAATTTTTTTTCTTTATTTCTTCCCTGAGCCAGCTGTCATTGGGTAGCGAGTGTTTCAGTTTCCATGTATGTGCAGGCTTTTTGCTGTTTCTGTTGTTGTTGATGTCCAGCTTTAGACCATGATGGTCAGATAGGATACAAGGGATTATTTTAATCTTCTTGTATCTGATGAGGCTTGCTTTGTGACCAAATATATGGTTGATTTTGGAGAAGGTTCAACGAGCTGCTGAAAATAAGGTATACTCTTGATTTGGGTGAAAAGTTCTGCAGATATCTATTAGGTCTATTTGATTTAGAACCTCTGTAAGTGCCCTTATTTCCCTGTTTTGCTTCTGACCAGATGGTCGTTGGTGAGAGTGGAGTTTTGAAGTCTCCCACTAATAAGGTGTTGGGATCAGCTTCAATAGTGTTTCATTTACAAATGTAGGTGGTCTTGTATTTGGGGCATAGATATTCAAAATTGTGATGTCCTCCTGTTGGAATTTTCCTTTGGTGAGAAGGAAGTGCCCTGCCTCATCTTTTTTGATTAATTTTGGTCAAAAGTCTATTTTATTAGAATTGCTGCCTCAACTTGTTTTCTGTGTCTATTTGCTTGAAAAGCATTTTTCTAGCCCTTTCCTCTGAGGTAGTATTTATCTCTGTGACAGAGGTGTGTTTCTTGAATGCAGCAGAATGTTGGATTCTGTTTCTGCACCCTTTCTGTTAGTCTGTGTCTTTTTATTGGAGAGTTGAGTCCATTGATGTTGATAGATAATAGCGACCAATGACTGTTAGTTCCTTTTATTGTGGAGTTGGTGGTCTTAACTATGATTTATTGCTTGTTTTCTTTCAATTTTTGTTCTGAAATTATCTGTATCTTATATTTTCTTTGGTGTAGTTGTTTTCATTGGATTGGAGTTTTCCTTCTAGTATCTTCTGTAGGGCTGAGTTGTTGTGTAGATATTGCTTAAATTTAGTTTTGTCATGGAATATTTTGTTTTCTCCATCTATGTTGATTGAAAGCTTTGCTGGCTATAGTAGTCTGGGTCCCTTAAAGTCTGCATGATCTCTGCCCAGGCCCTTCTGTCTTTCATAGTTCTGATGAGAAGTCTCATGGGATTCTGATTGGTCTACCTTCATATGTTACTTGACATTTTTCCCTTGCTGCCTTTAATATTTTTTCTTTGTTTTGTAGGCTTAGTGTTTTGACTATGATGTGACTTGAAGAATTTCTTTTATGGTCTAGTCTATTTGGTGTTCTATAGGCTTCGTGTATGTTTATGGACATCTCTTTCTTTAAGTTGGGAAAATTTTCTTCTATGATTTTCCTAAAAAAAAAAAATATTTTCCGGTCCTTGGAGCCTGGAATCTTCTTTTTCATCTATTCCCTATTATTCTTAGGTTTCTTCTTTTCATGGCGTCCTTGATTTCTTGGATGCTTTGTGTTTGGGACTTTTATGATTTTACTTTTTCTTTGAGCAAGGTATCAATTTCAGTGAGTGTATTTTCAGCACCAGAGAGTGTTACTTCCATCTCTTGTATTCTATTGGTGATGCTTACACTTGTGGTTCCTGATCTTTTCTCTAGGTTCTCCAGCTACAGGCTTTTCTTTGTTTGGGTTTTCTTTATAGATTCTAATTCTGTTTTCATGCTTTGCACCATTTCCTTTATCTGTTTGAATGTGGATTCTTTTCTTTCTATAATGGCTCCTATTTTTTTTGTTGTTGTTGTTTGTTTCTTCTCTATATGCCAGTAATTGTTCCTCTACTTGGGCAGTACTACATTCACTGCAGATACTTACGAATGAGCAGAAGAGAAAGATAACTGCCTATAACTGAAGTAATTCCACTAACTTTGCTTTCGCTACATTGACTAAAACTGTACTTTCCTGATTAAATTTAGAACTAGGTGTCCATTGAGCACTAAATAGGAAGTTGGGAACATTTTGTTCTTGCATGATTGGCAACAGTCTTGCACACTTCCTAAGAGGATGACCATTTATCTATTATGTTTATTCCAGTTGAGCTTAGTTGCTTAAAAATAGAGTACATAATAAGACACAGTTTTAGTAATAGCAATAAAGCACACCCTTGTTTATCACAACTAGCTTCATAAATAATAAATAGTAATTTGTCTTGTGTATAATTTCTGATTTTATAATTTTATTATTTAAATATACAAATATAAAACTTCATAAAACTGCCACGATAAGATGTGCATGAAATATTTTGAAAGGAATTGACAAAATTAGCAACTAAAATTATAGACTATTTAGCAAAAGTATGAGCAAATATCCTGTAACAGTTGAGAAAAAGATAATAAAGATGAAATACATTTAAAAAAATATTTTATGCTTTAATATTTATTATAATTGAGAAAGATAAAAATATAAATTGTGAGAAATGTTTTATAAGAATGCTAATGTGAAAATCTAAGCAATAAGTACATTTATATGCAAATGGAAGACTTTAGGCCTATAATACTTGTATATTAAAGAACACTTGTATATTAAAGTTGTAGTTGTGCAACAATGTTTCTAGTATAATTATATAACTTGCAAATATCCATTTTTAACTGAAAAAATCCATATCAAAGATGACACACATAAAAGGCTTTCAGCTTTCTTTATAGTTTTGAGAAGGATAACTCCAGAATGATTTGAAACATGTGAGATGCTTCAAACATACGTTCAGTCATGGCCCAGCTAGGTTAGCCCTTTTCTTGTTCTTCTAATTCCTCCACTCTTTCACTTAAACTCACGGTGCTAATACTGTCAGTCACTGTCTTTGTCTTCATTAATTTTTCTCTTGACTTCATAATTAAGTCTAATCATATACTAATTTGCAGCTTGGTCTAAAGATTCCTCTGCATGTAATAATTCTGTGGCCTGACATAATTTGAATATAGACCTACCCATTCTTGTGGGAAGTGGCTAAATCTCAGCCAACCTAGCTGACAACTGCTCAGAAATGAGAAAGAAATCAAACATGTGAGGTAACTAGATCTGTGGTAAAGCACTTGCCTAACATATACAAAACCAAAGCAAAATACCCCAGTATTACTGGGAAGAAATAAGTATGAGGAATATATTAAAATTAGAAATAGAAGCCAGGTTGATAGCAGTATAGAAAATCTTCACAGATTTCATGGACATCTTTTGCTCTTTTGTTTTTTTGTTTTCAGAATCTGGTCATATACACAATTACATTTGATAGCCAAATTGGAAATTCAAGAAAAGCCAGCACTGATCATTAGGAAAAAAGAAGTATTAAAATACTTTGCCATGATTCCTAAATGTCTGTGACCTCATGCTTAATAGCTGTTAAGACTCAACCTGGGACAAGATTGTTTGTGTGTGTGTGCGTGCGTGTGTGTGTGTGTGTGTATTTATATCTGCAGTGACCTGACTGTAGAAGAAGCAATGTCTTGTAACCCTGAGGAAACATGGCTAAGATGACCTCAATCCTACAGAAAAAAAAAATTACAGGCAACTAAGGAATGCTTAGAGCAAGAGAAAACAGTCATCCTTAGGGAAGAGCTCACCAACTGGTTATCCAATATCAAATGACTTAACAAATTTAACAAATAAGTCACTTAGGATAAGACTTCATGTTCAGAGGAGAGGATATATTTTGACATTTGCTTCTGAAAGAGGAGAAACATTAGAGTTGATTACCCTGCTAGCAGTGAGAAAATGCTCTCTTCTGCTTTAGATGACTTTGCATGTTCATGGAGGTACATGGGCTACTCACAGAAGTGCAGTAATTTAAAGGCACCCAGATTTGTTTTACTTTGTAGAGATATTCTCAATACAGGTTGTACTTACCATGCAAAAGAAAAGGAACACCTTGTCTGGAGTATAGGTCTCTACAAAAACACTGGGCCAGATTTTTTTTTGATTCTGTTAGTCTCCTTGTGGAGCTCCTGTCCCCTCCAGGTCTTTCTACCTCCTCCTTCTTTCAGAAGATTCCCTGCACTCTGCCCAAAGTTTGGTTATGAGTCTCAGCATCTGTTTTGATACACTTCTGGGTAAAGTTTTTCAGAAGCCCTCTGTGGTAGGCTCCTATCGTATTTCCTGTTTTCTCCTTCTTCCAATGTCCGTCCTGTCGTCCTGTCTGTCTTTCTGAATGAAAATTAATCATCTTACCCAGGGTTCTCCTTCTTGCTTAGCTTCTTTAGGTGTACAGATTTTAGTATGTTTATCCTATTATTATTATAGGTCTGGTATCCACTTATAAGTGAGTACATACCGTGTCTGTCTTTCTGCTTCTGGGATACCTCACTCAGGATGATCTTTTTTAGATCCCACCACTTGCCTGCAAGCTCAGAGTATGTTATGATTCAGATTGCAGAACAACAGAAATCAACTACATCAAGTATAATTGGAAAACGTCTGGTTACTTTAAAAAGTACAAAGCAAAATCTAAGGACTTTAAAATGAAAATGAGGGAGCATCATCACAGCTTACAAAGGAGAACAGGAGGTAATAGTGACTGACTTAGAGCACTTTTTTAAAAGAAGAGTTCAGGAATTTTTAAAAGTTTTTATTAATTACAATTTATTCACTTTGTATCTTGGCTGTGGCCCCCTCCCTTATGACAAATCCCACTGACCCTCCCTCTTCTCCCTTTCCCTAGTCCACTGATAGAGGACATCCTCTTCCCCTTCTATCTGACCCTAGTCTATCAGGTCTCATCAGGACTGGCTTCAGCATTTTTCTCTGTGGCTGGCAAGGCTGCACACACCAGGAGGAGATGATCAGAGAGCCAGCCACTGAGTTCATGCCAGAGAAAGCCCCTGCTCAAGGGAACCTACTTGGAGACTGAGCTGCCATGGGTTACCTCTGTGTAGGGGTTCTAGGTTATCTCCATGAATGGTCCTTGGTTGGAGTAGCAGTCTCAGAAAATGTCCCTAGACCCAGAATTTTTGGTTCTGTTGTTTTCCTTATGGAGCTTCAGACCCTTTCAGGTTTTTCTCTCTCCCTGTTCTTTCATAAGATTCCCTGCACTCTGCCTAAAGTTTAGCTATGATTCTCAGCATCTGCTTTAATACCCTGCTGAATCAAGTCTTTCAGAGGTCCTTTGTGGTAAGCTCCTGTCTTGTTTCTTATTTTCACCTTCTTCTGATGTCTATCACGTTTGCCTTTCTGAATGAAGATTGAACATCTTACCTAGGATCCTCCTTCTTGCTTAGCTTCTTTAGGTATACAGATTTCAGTATATTTACCCTATTATTATATGTCTAATATCCACTTATAAGAGAATATGTACCATGTGTGTTTTTCTGCTTCTGGGATACCTCACTCAGGATGATCTTTTATAGTTCCCACCATTTGCCTGAAAATTTCTTGATTTTCTTATTTTAATTGCTGAGAGATAAACTAGACCCCCTGCTCAGATGTAGCTCATGGCAGCTAAGTCTCGAGTGATTTCCCTAATAAGGGGAGTAGCGGCTGTCTCTGACATGAACTCAGTGCCTGGCCCTTATCAGGCCACAGAGGAAGACAATGCTGCCAGTCCTGATGAGACCTGATAGGCTAGGGTCACCTGGAAGGGGAGGAGGATCTCCCCTATCAGTGGACTGGAGGAGGGGCATGGGAGAAGAAGAGGGAGGGAGGATGAATTGGGAGGGGCTGAAAGAGGAGGTTACAGCTGGGATACATGGTGAATAAATTATAATAAAAAATAAAAAAATTGATATGATGCATGCTTGTAACTGTTCAGTAATTTTAAAGACAGATCAAAATAAATGTTATTTTATTTTAAAAAGAAAAATTCCTGTGTACATATTTGTAATTTTGTAATACTAATGATATGAATATGCATGGCTTAAATTTGTTTGACAGTCATTCATTTATGTTGTCTCCTTTCTCAATTACCTCTTCTCTTGTGGGAACCCTTCGTTTAAATTAGTTCTTTTGCATATGACCCATTAGGTTAAATTAGAATTTCTCATACTGGCATATATAGGAAGTTATTTACTAGACCATGGGCATTTTGTCAGTGGCTGCATCAGCTTAGTAGTAGTTACATTACTGAAGAAAATATCAGCCCCTCTACCAACAACCATCAACTGTGAACCCTCATGGGTTATTCCTCCATTAATGGTGAAGACTTGTTAGGCTGAATCTTTTGCAGATCTTGTGAAGCACAATTGCAATGAGTTCACAGTGAAATGGCTCTGTCATACCAAGAAGACATTTGCATAAAATTTCCCCAACTCATTCAATGATTTGTGTCATTATAGCATCACAGATATGTGGTAGCTCTTACAGTATTATAAACAGAGGGGTATAGAGTTAAATAAAGCCTAAGAGATGATCTCCAGTGAACTAATGTTCTCATTTTCTGTATATTATCTTGTAACTGAAAATGAAATTTCAGGAGTGAAAAACAGTAGCCATACGAAATGAGAAGTCTTGGTTACATAAATGTAGAAAAACAGCCTTTTGGGGTTAAGAATATAGCTAAGATTATAAAAATCGTGGGCAGCATCCTTAGAGCCCTGCGTTCAGCTGGTAATACTGTATACATCAGGGCATGGTTCCACACATCTATAATTACAGCTGCCCTCAAGAAGTAGAGGCAGGAAGATAAGACATTCAAGGCCAACCTTTTTTTAAGTAGTCCATTGAGGCTAGCCCAAGAGTATATGGTCTTATCTCAACAAACAAAAATTAAAAAAGAAAAAATATTATAAAAATGCTAAAACCAGTTTTGGTGAAAATGCTGGCAATACATATGCTTTTACATTTTAAAGAGAAAAGATTTCCATATATTTGAACATACAGGAATGTGTATTCAATATCGCCTAAAATATTCCTACTACAAATGAGGTACAATAAGACATTACACTTTTAATAAAGAATTTTCAAAAATTAAGAAAAATAATGTTTTTAAAATTGGAGATTTAAAGTAATTCAGATTTAAAAATATATCTCTTTTCAACTTTTTCCTATTTTAATAACCCAAATTATATTTTACATTAATACTAGTACTATGTTGTTCTTCTATGGAGAAGAGAGGTTGACAGTAATTAAAGTAGACTCCACCTTCTCTACTGATAGATAGTGAAGCACTCAGGCTATAAGAAACTGGAGTGATTTATCTTCATCTTCCCCAAATTAATGAAAAATTCAGAAGACACATGGAAAACAGCTTCCTCACTTAGAAAAGATAGAAAGCATCAGCGGATCAATGTTCATATGTTCTTTTTAGCACATTTTGTTAGCAGATTGTTTTCTTTTGCCATGGCAGGTGATCTATTATCATTATATATGAAAAATGGGCAAATAAATCTACATTGCTACATTACACTTAGTTTTTCTTTTTTAAAAGTCAAATGTTGATGACATCATGTGTTACTTCTTGGTGGAGTGGGCACAGTGGTGGGGTAGTTTATCCAGAACGGTAATGGAACATGCCTCTAGGATTACTTTAGGGCTTGGTTTGTTTCTACTTTTCTAGTTTTCTGATTATCTATTTTCCAGAATTTTCTTATTTCCTCTGGCTTCCTTATTTTTAGTGTGCTTTATGTCTCATTGCTACTTCTATTTGAAAACAAAATTAACATACTGTATAAAATTATTGTTCAATGGCTTTGAATTAAAAAATAGGATGAATGTGGATTCAATCTAGTAGGTTACGTTTCATTTGGAAATTTTCTTTGTTTCCACTCGTCTAAGTTAAACCTCTCCTCCATAGCTCCACTTCATCACATGTCCTTGACTCAGTGTGTGGTGCTTACCTTAACACTTTTTACTTAGATCTCTATTCAATGCTACAGAACCATACAAACAACTTCAAAATAAAAACTGAACATGTTTGTCTAGTAGACAACTCAATCTCAGCACAGTCACAATATAGCTTGGTATCATTTTAATTTTGAGTCCCCACTATTCACCTCAGATCTCAAGCATAAATCTGGATGATGGGTGTAATATGCCACCCTTCCTAGCCAAAGTCGATCATCTCTCAGATCTAAATCACAATGCTGCCTTATAATGACTGATAGTTTTTAAGCCATCAATTTCTTAACACAGAAACTTTTCATTTGAGTAAATTATTTCTTATCTGAGCTATGGCAAAGCTTTTTAGTTATCAAGCATGTTCATTCACAATTTATTATCCACATTGAACAATCTCCTTTGAAATGTGGAGCAGACACATGCCTGGAAAGTACAAAAATTTCAGTTATTCATTTGCCTTACTATTAACAGAAACATTGTGACAGTATTATGAATAGGTCTGTTGAGCTTGGTTGTTTTAAATTATTTTTATTTTAATTTATTTTAAAGTTTTACTTGTTTATTTTATCTAAAAGAGATTCTTCTCTCATACAATACATCCTGACCATAGTTTCATCTTCCTCCTATCCTTCCAGCTCCCTCCCACCTCTCCTTTCCCCTCGATCCACTTTAGCTCCTTTTCCTATCAGAAGAACTAGAACTCCAAGAAAGAACAAGCAAACAAGACAGAACAAGATACAATAATATAAGGCTAATGCTCTCATACCAAAGCTGTACAACACCACCAAACAGGAGGAAATGATTTTCAAAGGCAAACATAACAGAGAAACACCTGCTCTCAACCATAACATTGTCTTCCTCTGTGGCCTGGTAAGGCTGCTCACCCCTGGGGGGAGGTGATCAAAGAGCCAGCTACTGAGTTCATATCAGAGACAGCCACTGTTTCCCTTACTAGTGCATCCACTTGGAGACTGAGCTGCCATGGGCTACATCTGGGCAGGGGTTCTAGGTTATCTCCATGCATGGTCTTTGGTTGGAGTATCAGTCTCAGATAAGACCCCTGGGCCAAGATTTCTTGGTTCTCTTGCTCTCCATGTAGAGCTCCTTTCCCCTCCAGGTCTTTCTATCTCCCTCTTCTTTCATAAGATTGCCTGCACTCTGCCTAAAGTGCCAATTCTAATGAGACCTGATAGGCCAGGGTCAGATGGAAGGGGAGGAGGACCTCTCTTATCAGTGGACTGGGAGAAGGGCATGGGAGGAAGAGAGGGTGTGAGGGCAAGATTAGAAGGGGATGAGGGAGGAGGCTATGCTGGTATACAAAGTGAATAAATTGTAATAAATAAAAAAACAATAGGCAAAACATGCAAGCAGAGGACTTTCTGCAGACCCCTGCATGCTGCCTCGGTCTCTGTGAGCCCTTATGTACCCTACTTTGTTGATTCAGTGGGTCATGTTCTCCTGGGGTCCTCCATTCTTCTGGCTCCTACAATCTTTCCTTCTTCTATTTAGTGGGATTCCCCAATAGCTGAAAGGAGAGACCTGATGGAGACTTCCATTTTGGATTTTCCCTTAGCATAATATCTGGCTGTGGGGTTCTGCCTCTTTTCCCATATGTTGCGGGAGGAAGCCTCTCTGATGAGAACTAGACAAAAGGTACTGATCTCTGAGTATAGCAGTGTAGAGCATGGGCTCCTTCCTCTGTCTTATACTCAAATTTAACCAGGTTTGGACACCAACCCAGCCACAAAACCTTCAATCTACAAATTTGCCCTTCTTGTGAGATGCACTGTAGCAATGGTGGTACCAAACTTGTTGGAGTGTCCAACTAATGAAGTGTTTTTGTTTTGGTTTTGTTTTGTTTTGTTTGTTTGTTTGCTTTTTGTAATTTCAAGTTGAACCTGCCAATAATGTATGAGATTAAGACAATTTGCTATTTGTTGTTGAGGTAAATAAAAAAATATTCAAAGTACTGTGTTATAAAATTAGCCCTAAGATTATCATGGTGGTATTGTTTAACCCACTATCAAAAATAATAAGACACAGATACCTGTTAGATTTATAATTGCGTTATTTGCTTTGGGCCTGGCAAATGTTTTCCTTACACTGTCTCAATAACCTCACCATCCATCTCCCAGCCAATGCCCTCTACCTTAATCCTCCTCATAATCTCACATAATCCCATGGTATTTGCTTGTATTCTTCATCTGGGCCTTTTTATGTCATTGTTGGAGTCCTGCGTCCAGGCCCAGGTCATTTCGTCTCTAGGCTAACCCATCATAGCATCCTCCTGCTCCCTCCCTCCTGTCCTACTTCCCATGATTCTCCTTAAAAGTCTGGGAACCCTAGCCATGTCCACCCATTCTGCACTGCCATTAACGAAACAATCAAGTATAATGTTTTAGGTAGGTTTACACAAACAAGGATGGGTATATCTGGCAGGCAGTAACCAGACCTTGAGAACCAGTAATTAGCTTTAGACTAACCTTCAGCAATTTATTTTTATCAACTTTGTCTTGATAGTTGGGGGTACTAGTAATTGCACATGTGTACTAGTTTACCTACTTGTTTTTTATTTATTGTTTCTCTTTCTCTCCTGCTCTCTCTCTCTCTCTCTCTGTCTCTCTCTCTCTCTCTTTCTGTATGCTATATATGTCTATGTGTATAGTCATTGTATGCCATGGCTCTTCTGTGGAAGTTAGGCAACAACTGTGTGTCGGAAGTCAGTTCACCATTAGTTCTAAGGACTCAACTCAGGTTTGCAAGGCTAAATGATTTCCTGTTTACAGAAATTTATTACGGTAACTAGCATATGTAGTCACTACGTATTGCTACATATATAATGTTCTTATTATCAACGTTAGGTTTTGTGTATATGTATAGTCTTATCTTTTTAACTTTTGGATTTATTATTGCTGTTACAAGATAAATGATTTGGCATTATTTTTCTCACTTGATAACTTTACAACTATACACTTTTCTACAACAAAAACTTCACAGTCTATTATTTTACTTTGTAGCCTAAATATTAACCTTCCCAAATTTTAGTTTTCAAATGCAGTATTTAATATTTAAAAGATAACAATATTACTTTAATTTTGTTCCTGGACTGAAACTTGTGGGGCATGAATAGTCACTGATCTACTTTCTTTCATTTTTTTAATTTTATAGTATTTTTAACAATCATGATTATTAACTGGTAAGGCCCTGAATTATCTGACAGGCTGACCTTTCACTGTGCAGTTTGCGTTTCTATTGCCCTAAAGCTAAACCAAACATTTCATTTGACTTAATTCAATATTGTGTCACAATATGGCAGTCCCTGAATTTCTTGCTAGAAGTTCTTGATACTTACTGGCGTCATAAAATTTTTTGTTTTAAAAAAAAATGAACATACAATGAGAAAAGGAGACCTACTGGAAAGGACATGGTGCTCAGTTGGCAGCACAGGCATAAATAAGGCACAGTGGGGTACAAAAGTTATTTCTACTCCTACAAAGATAGAAGCAAAAGAATCTACAGTTAAAAGTAATTCACAGATGCATAGCAAGTTTGAGGCCAACATGAAGTACGTTGATAGAACTGTCTCAAACAAAAAGGGAGCAGAGTAATATCCTAAGTAAATATGGTATATGCTTACTGTGTAAAGTTGCCACTGTTCTGCATATTTGTACATAAATGAATATAAACATACACATATTCTTCACATAAACTTCATTGTCATAGAATGTAACTTGCTTGTTAGATGGCTCAACTTTTTTGAGGTTCTAAGTCAGCCATTACATAAATTCTGATAGAGATGCAGGCTGAACCTGCTGGAAGGTTTGGGCATTCACATTCTTACTCTATGGTTCTTTTGAATTTTGACCTTTTCACTCACTCAATTAACTAATTTCCAGATTAACTTTTCTGAAAGAAAATTTAAGTAAACATTTGAAAATGAAGTAGAATTGTATTCAATATAGAACTTTATATCGAAAAAGTATAAGATTAAAGTGAAGTCAGAACTTTCAAAACTTTGTATGTGTGTTTAAATTTTTAATATTATCATACTGTAGTTTCCAAAAACTTAAACACAAAATATAATTGTAATAAGCCTTATTTAGCAAAAAAGCATTTAATTACTCAGTTATAAAAATATAGAGCTGAAATTAAAAACAAGGAAATCATGAAATTTGAGGGCAAATGATGGGAATTAGAAAAGATCATACTGAGTGAGGTAACCCAGAAGCAGAAAGACACATATAGTATATACTCACTTATTAGTGGATATTAGTCATACAATATAGTATAAACATACTAAAATCTATACTGCTAAAGAAGCTAAACAACAAGTAGGACCCTTGGGAAGAGGCTGAATCTTCATTCAGAGGGGCAAACAGGATAGACATCGGAAGTAGGAGAAGACAAGGAATAGGGCAGGAGCCTTCCACAGGGGACCTCGGATATCACCAGGGTATTGAAGGAGATACTGAGACTCATAGCCAAATTTTGGGCAGAGTGCCATAAACTTTATTGAAGAAGAGGGAGATAGAAAGATCTGGAAGGGACAGGAACTCCACAATGAGACCAACAGAGCCAAAATTCCTGGGTTCGTGAGGACCTGCAGTGACCGATACTCCAACCAAGGACCATGCATGGAGAGGACCTAGATGCCCTGCTCAGAGGAAGCCCATATGCTGCTCAGTTTCCTAGTGGGTTCTCTAATAAATGGACCAGGGGCTGTCTCTAACATGAATTCAGTGGCTGGCACTTTGATCACTTCCCTCTAGGGGAGTGCATCCTTCCCAGGTCACAGAGGAAGACAATGCTGCCAGCCTTTATAAAACCTGATAGGCTAGGGTCAGATAGAAGGGGAGGAGGTCTTCTCCTATCAGGGGACTAGGAAAAGGGCAGAGGGGGAGAAGAGGAAGGGTGGGTGGGACTGGGAGAAGATAAGGGAGGGGGCTGCAGTGGGAATACAAAGTGAATAAATCTCAATAAATAAATGAAGTAGTTAATTAAAAAGGGGGGGCAGGATCAAGGTTGGGGAGGATCCAAAAAAGTACTGTTTAGATTGAGGAAATTGTAGAGCATCCTATTCATCATGTCATTCTTGCCTTTACTAATCTGTGCCTCAGAAACCCAGTAATTATTTTTGAAAAGATGTTGAAATTTCAAAAAAAAAAAGAGCTGAAGTTTGCTCTCTTTTTAAAGTCCCATTTCATTTTTGTTCAAGAGATTCTAATGTTTTACCATGTGCAGAATTAATAGATGTTTATATTTATGGCACATCTGAAGTAATTATTGTGTTCCTTCATTATTGTGGTATTATTACTCTGTTGTTAGTCCTTTATAAAACAAATAATGTTTCAGTTTCAAAAAGGAATGGGTTTTCAGAGTATATTAATTCAAGCAAAATGCATAGTTGCACCTTATAAACAGTAATAGTTTATTATAAAATTATAACTTTAGGTTTCTCTGTAAGTTTTATACAGATCCTAATTTATAAATCATATATCCATCAAGAACCATACTGGGTAGTATATTCAAAGTTTCAAAATTAAAATGTGTTTTCTAGGTTGTATTTCTTTTGATAAAATGAATATGAGAGTTATTATCCTTAAGCATACTGGCTTATTTATGATTTTTCATAATGATTGCAAGAAAGAACTTAAGTCACTTTCTGTTTCTGTAGCTTAGGAACACAATTAAAGAGTAAGGATGAGGGTATAATCTGAAGAATATTAACATTATTATCTTTTCGGAATAAAAATAAAACATTTTACATAATCAGTGATTACATTGCTAGAAAGAAGATAGCTGGCATATTTCATGTGTTAGAAGATGTAGCAAAAGAAACAGAAGTGGTTCTCATAAAAAAGGTTCCAATTCTGTGTTCAGACTGTTACTTCAAATACAGTTCTCAGAATAGGGTCAGGCATCTTTTGGATTACATATTTTTGTTATTTCAGATAAATCTTTATCGTTGTTCATGAGTGATCTTAGTCTAGAATAAACTTCAGTGAGACATAATCATACCAGAATTTGAATTTAAATATAATGTATTTAAGTGAAAAGTATTTTGTGAAGCATTTATATAGACTTGAGACAAAGAAATCCATATCTAAAGTCTCCTAGGTCTTATGGCAAGTTATTCAGAGGGCAATGAAGCATCAAAGTATGCCAAGTAAGCAAACATGAATTAGGGGAAAAGCATATTCCATGTGTACCTCTGGATAGAGCCTTACTGTTTGTGGATGAGTTTCATGGACATTGACCTTCAGTTTCAAAATTGCCCAAGGATTAGCGTGAGGTAACGATGTTAAGATCTCAGAGGTTTGAAAGAATAAATGTAAATAGAGAAGATCAAAGACACGTAAATATTTTTGAAACAGAGCAATAAAATACATTATTAATGTTTAATATACAAGCATTCTAACAAATTTACTTCAGGCAACATATTTTCCCCTAAAAGATAGTAGGAAGACCATCAAAAGTAGGGAAGTAATGTTAGATAATCTTTGATACATTTAGATAAATAAAAGCAGCTGTGAAGAAGAGGCTACTTGGAGTTAACGTTGCAGATGAGACTGAAATTGGCAGATGTTGGGGTCTGAACTTTACTCTCCTTCCATCTTTCCTTCACCCGTACATGAACACACAGTCTACCCTGCTTTCTCCTGTCCTCTTCTGCAATGACTATATGGGCAGCACATATTTTAATATTTATTGTGGGTTGAGGGAGGTAGTAGTATATCTGATTTTTAAAAATATTTATTTAATTAAAGACCTCCCCAAAGTGCTTGTATTCAAACAATGAAAGTTGCGTACAAACACACACACACACTTGGAATACTGATGATATTTGTGACTGATTCATGCAAAAAAGAATGCTTATTTTTAATGTCTTTCATATTAAGTAGAAATTGCTTTATCTTATATCATATCTTCAGTTCAATATTTTCTAATTTGTGTGTATGCGTGAGGGGGGGGGACACACATACACAATGCGGAAGGATAGAGAGAGAGAATAGTAGAAGAGAAAACTGGACCTGGGACATCTCTGGGATGAGCTAGTGGAAAGTCCCAGGAATCTACAAGAGTGACCCTAGATAAGGCTGCTAGCAATGGTAGATACGTATTCTGAACCAGCTCCCTGATGGAACCAGGCAAGACTTCTAGTGGAGGGACTGGGACAGGAAACCAGCCACAAAATCTTCAGCCTACAATTTGTCCTACCTACAAGATGTGCAGGGGTAAAGTTAGAGCAGAAAATGAGGGAATGACCAAAAAGTGTTCAGCTTGAGACACACCCCATGAGAGACAGCCCACCTTGACACCTCTAATAATATTCTGCTGCATAATCGTCATCAGAGAGGCTTTACCCAGAAACTGAGGGAAACAGATGCAGAGATGCACAGGCACACATTATGAGGAGTATAGGGATTCCTGCAGAAGAGTGGGGGGGAAGGATTGTAGGAGCTAGGCGAGTCAAGGACACCACAGAATAAACTAACGTGGTCACAAAGGGTTACTGATACTGAACCATCAACCAGGGAGCCTACCTGGGATTGACCTAGGTCCTCTGCACATGTTACATTTAGGTAGCTTGGGCTTCAAGTGGGACTCCTAACAGTGGGAACAGTTCTCTGTTCAAGTGGGAACAGAGAACAAGTTAAAGCTTGACGGATTGTTGGGGACTTTTACAAGGCCAAGTCGTGATTTATTTTTGAGATTCTTAGAAAATTCCTGAGACAGTCCATACTTAAAGGTCATGTTGGTGTAGACATAGTCTTGGCATTCTCCCCGTATAAAAAATATCTGTCTTAGTAATCATCAGAGCAAGTTAGTGGTGCTAGGATTTTTTAAATTGTGTTTGTTTGTTTTGTTTTTATTTACTTTCTTTTTCCGTGACAGGGTTTCTCTCTGTAACAGCCCTGGCTATCCTGGAACTCAGTCTGTGGACTAGACTGGCCTCGAACTAACAGATCTACCTGCCTCTGTCTCCCAAATGCTGTGATTAAAGGCACGCAATATCACCATTTGCCAACAAAAACAATCAAAAAGAATTTTTAAAAGTCTAGATATGAACTGTATCATACCAGAAAGAGCTGAAATGATAGTGCATGATTTGGGTAATGGCCTCTTTTGATTGGTTATTTAATACCAAGAGCAGCTTTCTTGACTCCGATGGTTATTTCAACAAGCAGGTCCAGTGAATACTGACAATGCTCATGCTTTCTAGTTAGACAATTAGGAATAGTGATTCCTCAAGACCCAGCTATACCACTCTTAGGCATATATCCAAAAGATGTTCAAGTACACAACAAGGACATTTGCTCAACCATGTTCGTGGCTGCTTTATTTGTAATAGCCAGAAC
>CM053764.1:31885595-31899594 GCA_028658305.1 Pachyuromys duprasi
ATCCTCTCTAGGATGTGTTGTCACTTGAGTTTTTTATCTTAGCCATTCTGATGGGTATAAGGTGAAATCTCAGCTTTGATTTTATTTGCATCTCTCTGAAGGCTAAGGATGTTGAGCATCTCTTTAAGTGTTTCTCTGCCATTCTATATTCTTCTACAGAGAATTCTCTGTTTAGCTCTGTATCCCAGAAAGAGAAAGACACACATGGTATATACTCACTTGTAAGTAGGTACTAGACCTATAAGATAAGATAAACATACTGAAATCTGTACGCCTAAAGAAGATAAATAAGAAAGAGGACCTTGGGTAAGATCAATCCTCACTTAGAAAGACAAATGGGATGGACATTGGTTGTAGGAGAAAACAAGTAACAGGACAGGAGCCTACCACAGAGGGCCTCTGAAAGTCTCTACCTAGCAGTGTTTCAAAGCAGATGCTGAGACTCATACCAAACCTTAGGCAGAGTACAGGGAATCATATGAAAGTAGGAGGAATTAGTATGACCTGGAGAAGGCAGGAGCTCCACAAGGCCCAAATATATCTGGGCACAGGTGTCTTTTCTGAGACTGTATCTCCAACCAAGAACCATTAATGTATATAACCTAGAACCCCTGCTTGGATGTAGCCCATGGTAGCTCAGTATGCAAGTGGGTACCCTAGTAAGGGGAACAGGGACTATTTCTGACATGAATTCGATGGCTGGCTCTTTGACCTCCCCTCCCCACCCAAGGGAGGAGCAGCCCTGCTATGCCACAGAGGAGGACTTCTCAGCCATGCCTGAAGATACCTGATAAACCAGGGTCAGATGAAAGGGGAGGAGGTCCTCCCCTATTAGTGGACTTCGAAAAGGGTAGGGAGAAGATGAGGATGGGATGGACATTGGATGTAGGAGAAAACAAGTCGCAGGACAAGAGCCTACCACAGAGGGCCTCAGAAAGACTCTACCTAGCAGGGTATCAAAATAAATATTAAGAAACATAACCAACCCTTGGCAGAGTGCAGGGAATCATATGAAAGAAGAGGGAGTTAGTATGCCCTGTAGAGGACAGGAGCTCCGCAAGGACCAACTGTATCAGGGCACAGGGGTCTTTTATGAGACTGTCTCTCCAACCAAGGACCATGTATGGATATAACCTAGAACCCCTGCTTGTATGTAGCAAATGGTAGCTCAATATCCAAGTTGGTACACTAGTAAGGGGAACAGGGACTATTTTGGACATGAACTCAATGGCTGGCTCTTCTACCTCCCCACCCCGAGAGGGAGGAGCAGCCTTGCTAGGCCACAGAAGAGGACATTGCAGCCAGTCCTGAAGAGACCTGATGAGCTAGAGTTAGATGGAAGGGGAGGAGGTCCTCCCTTATCAGTGGACTTGGAAAGGGGCAGGGAAGAGATGAGGGAGGGAAGGGGAGAAAGGCAGGGAATGTGGGAGGGGGCTACAGCTGGGATACAAAGTATATAACCTTTGATTAATATAAAATAAAATTATTTTAAAAAACACCTTAAAATTATGTACAATTGAAATTTCCATAGGGAGAGAAAAAACATGAGGGAGGGAGGGTAGGATTGGGAGGGAATGAGGGAGCATGATACAGCTGGGATACAAAGTTAATAAACTGTAACTAATATTAAAAATAAAAATTTAATTAAAAAAAGACTTGGAGATGACACAAGCATGAGAACCTAAGGTCAGATTATCACACACACACACACACACACACACACACACACACACACACACACACACACACACTGAATAAAAAGGCTAGATGCTACATGGTGCATCTGCGATCTCGGTAATGGAGATGCTGAGTCAGGTGGAACTTTACATTTAACTGGAGAGCAAGCATCATCAAATTAGAAAAGTACAGCTTCATAGAGACATCCTGTCTCTAAACAGTCATGAAAGATGCTCAACTCTACCTCTGGTTTCCAAAGACATGTGTGCAGACATGCACATACACTAGAACTTGGGATTTCAATACAGAAGAATTTCCAAGTTTGGAATGGGCCTGTAGTATCAAGTAGATAGAGCTTTGTTTCAAAAGGAAAACAAAACAAAACAAACAAACAAACAAAACCAAAAACATAAAACCAAAATGAAAAATAATTCAAAATATCTTCCACTAAAAATAAGCAATAAACATATACAGACTTCCTTTTATTTAAATTTACATTATTTTACCGAAAATTGGCCTTTTTTCGTGAAATATGTTTAAATTATGTTTTTTACTTGTCTGAATCCTCCCAGTTTCTCTTCACCTTTTTTTCCCATCTGGACTCAACCACATTCAGTTTATTGATCTTGGCCATTCTGACTGGCATATGATGAAAGTAGATTTAATTTCCATTTCCCTGATGAGTAGGGGTGTTTAATGTTTCTTTAAGTGTTTTCCAGCCATTTGAATGCCTTCTTTTGAGCATTCTCTGTTCAGATCTGTACCCCAATTTTCAATTGGTATATAGATATTTTATTGACCCCGTTTTTGAGGTTTTTATATATTTTAGGTATTAGTCCTCTATCATAATATGCAGTTGTTAAAAATATATCCCATTAAGTGGGCTGCTAATTTGTTTGAATAATGGTGGTCTTGGCATGTGGAAGGTTTCCAATTTTATGAGGTTTCATTTATTAATTCTTGATCTTAGTTTCTGTGTTATTGTTCTGTTCAAGGACATTTTCTGTGCAAATTAGTTTATGATTAATGCTAACTTTCTCGTCTATCATATTTAGTGTATCTGGTGTTATGTTAAGGTTTTTGATACATTTGGAGTTGAATTTTGCACAATGATAGAAATACAGTTCTATTTGAATTCTTATGTACATAACCATCCAGTTTGATCAGCACCATTTGTTAAAGAAGCTGTCCTTTTTCAGTGTATATTCCTGAATTCGTTTGTGTTTGGATTATTTTGTAGATATCTGTTAGGTCCATTTGACTCATAATATCTGTTAGCTCCAGTATTTCTGTTTAGTTTTTGTCTGGATGAACTGTCCATTGGTGAAAGTGAGGTGTGGAAGTCTCCTACTCTTAATGTGTGGAAATTGAATTATGCTTTAGTAATGTTTCTTTTACAAATGTGAGTTTTCTTGTATTCAAAATTGAGATATTTTTTCACATCCATTTTGTTATCCTGTGTATTTTTATTGGGGAATTGAGTCCACTTATTTTGAGAGATATTAATAACCAATGATTGTTGATTCTTGTTATTTTGTTATTGTTGCTGGTAGTGTGTGTGCGTGTCTTTTGGCTTTGCTGGTGTGAAATTATTTATTTTCTGTTTTCTTGGTGGAAGTTTACCTCCTTGGGTTGAAGTATTAATTCTAAGTTTTCTTTATGGTTGGATTTGTGGATAGATATTGATTAAATTTGGTTTGTCATGGAATGGAATATCTTGTTTTCTCCATCTATGGTGGTTGAATTGTTTTGCTGAGTATAGTAGTCTGGGCTGTGTCCGTGGTTTCTTAGAGTCTAGAAGACATCTTTCCAGACCTTTTTGGCTTTTAGAGTCTGTGTTGAAAAGTTATATGTAATTCTAATAGGACTGTCTTTATGTTACTTGGCCTTTTCCCCTTGCATCTTCTAATATTCTTTCTTTGTTTTGTACTATTAGTGTTTTGATTATTTTGTGGCAGGAGTATTCTATTTTCTGTTTGCATCTCTTTGGTGTTCTGTAAGCTTCTTGTTTATTTATAGGCATCTCCTTCCTTAGGTTAGGAAGGTTTTCATTTACAATTTTGCTGAAAATATCTTTTGAACCTCTGACCTGGAATCTTCTCATTATCCTATTGCTATTATTCATAGGTTTTATCTGCATGGTGTCCCAGATATCCTGGATGGTAGGAACTTTTTAGATTTAACATTTTCTTTGACTGATGTATCAATTTCTTATATAGAATTTTCTAGGCCTGAGATTCCCTCTTCCATTTCTTATAGTCTGTTTGTGATTGCATCTGTAGTTCCTGTTTACTTGCTTAGATATTCTATCTCCAGTATTCCATTCAGATTGTGTTTTCCTTAATGTTTGTATTCCAGTTTCAGGTCTTGAACAGTTTTATCCATTTCTCTTGCTTTTTTCTTTTTTGGCCTGGATTTCTTTGATGATTTATTTATTTACTCTCGAAGAGCCCTTATCATCTTCATAAGATTAAATTTAAGGTCATTTCTTTTCTTAAGCTTCAGCCATGTTTGAATATGCATGGTTTGTTGTAGGATAGCTGTGCTCTGGTGATGCCATATTGCCTTGGCTCTTGATGATTGTGTGCTTATATAGCCTCTAGTCATCTAGGTTTGGGGTTACGATAGGCTTAGGTGCTGATTTCTAAATTCATCTTTCTTAGATGGGTAGTTGTTGAATGACTTTTTCCCCCTTGGTTTCTGTTTTTTCTCTAGTCTTCTGGCATGAGTGGCCTGGGATTTTGACAAACAACAAATCATGAGGTCCAGTAAGGTGTCCAAGCTTGCTATTTTAGTTTTGTATGTGTGGCTTGTGTGACATTTTGAGTTTTGAGTGACAGTGTTGCCTCTGGATATCCAAGCATCTCTGTGGTTTCTAGAGTTCTCAGTACCGAGTTGGTTTCTGAGGTTCCTAGTTCAGCATGGCCTCCAATAAAGCAGAAGTCTTCTTCTCCTGAAATTGTGGACTAGAATATGGGGTCTAGGTGAGGGTGTTGTATTGGAGGATGTTGGTAGGGCTTTATTGAGTGTCCTGTGATGGTAGGCTGATTTTACCTGGGATCCCTGGTACAGGTGTGGCCTCCTGGAAAGCATAAGTCTTCTGCCAAAGTTGTGGTCCTGATTATGGAGATCAAGGGAGGGATTGCAGTTTAGGGTTGTTGGATGTACCTTACAGAAAAGAAAATAATTTTTTAATGTAGTGTGTGAATAAAGCTAATTTAATTCAATTTTGCATTTATAAATTTTAATTTTTAATAAAATGTGATAAATATGCACTTATATAAATATATTTAAAATCTATTATTAATGTTATTTTTTCATAGTCAATTTATACATTTAATTGTCAAGTATCAAACAATCTTATAATTTCCAAATAAATTAAGTGTAATATTAACATTATTTTAAATATCCCTGTGTTCAGTTAAAAATAATTTTAAGTAAAATTAAATTATATCACTCTCTTACTGCTCTTCTCCCCCCAACTCCTCCCAGGTACCCTTTAATCGCCCACTCTCAAATTGATATCCTGTTTTGTTTTGATTGTTATTGCTTCACATACACATGCATACACATAAATGTATGCACTGACATATAAATACAATGTGCAGAGTCTGTTTTGTTGTTTGTGTGTATATGGTCCCAGGACTGACAACTCTGCATTAGACAACTAATAAGGAGTCTCATTTCTGTAAGAGACTAATTCTTTTTTCAGCAGTCCTTAGTATTCTATTGTTGTTTGTGTTAGTGCTGGAGTCTTTGAAAATTTCCCCTTTATGTTAACATACTGCCTGATATTGCTCTTGTTCTGTTATGTAAAAATTTCTAAGACTCTTTCACCATAGATTTCATAATATTCTGTCTCTTATAAGCTTTCTGGCCCTTCTTCTGTGATGTACTGTGAGCCATAGTTGCAGAAGTGGCACAGTACATGTATGCAGCCAGTCCTAACGAGACTAGGACTGAAAGGCTAGAGTCAGATGGAAGGGGAGGAGGACCCCGCTATCAGTGGACTTGGAGAGGGGCATGAGAGGAGAAGAGGAAGGGAAGGTGGGATTGGGAGGGGGCTACAGCTGGGATACAAAGTGAATAAAATAATTAATATAAGAAATAAAAATTTAATTAAAAATTCTAGGCATGAGAAGTACTTATTTTAAAATAGGCATGAGAAGCCTTATTTTGAATGATCAGGGTAGTACAAGTAACTCCCATATATATATATATATGCCCCTTTTTGACAAAGAGTTGTTAGTGAGTGGGCATTTATTGTTGAAGACATTGAACATTTTGAACACAAGGCTTCAAGCTGCATCTGACATGAAAGCCTATTTATTGCACTCTAGCCTCCGTGGTACAAGAGGTGGCTTGGCAAGCCTATAAAAGCTGAAAGCAATTAAAGCATTCTTCCCAGCTGCAACCCAAATGAATTGTTTGAATGTCCGGTATGTCAAAATGTCTGTAAAGGTGTAATAAGCAACACTCACGTGTTAGTAACCAACAGTAACTTAGTAACCAACAGCTGTGTAATTGGACTTAAGATCTACTCAACAGGAAGGAAATCATGTCTGTCGCTGAAAACCTAGTCAAGTTCCCAATGCTTGTAAGGTCATGGACACTGGGTTCATTTTGAAAGTTTCCCCCTGTTAATAGGAGTCTTTGCTGGGGTTACTCTCATGGGTTACATGCTCCCCAATTCCAGTCACTGCTCCCTCCCTCCCGCTCCAACCCTGACCCCTCCTGTTTCCAACCCACCCACTCCTAGTCCAGATGTGAAATCTATTCTTTTTCCCTTCCAGGTGGATCCTTATATCCCCATGTAAGCCCTCCTTGTTACTTAGTCTCTTTGGCAATTTGGGTCTGTAGATCATAGCATGATTTATAGGTAATATCTCCTTATAATGAGTACATGCTATGATTTTTTTTTTTCCTGAGACTGGGTTACCTTAATCACAACGATTTTTTTTTTCTAGTTCAACCCATTTGGCTGCAAATTTTATGACGTCCTTGTTTTTAACAGCTGAGTTGTGTAAATGTACCACATCTTTTTAATCCTTTCTTTTGTAGAGGGACATAAAGGTTGTTTCCAGTTTCTGGCTATTATGAATAAAGCTGCTATAAACATAGTTGAGCAAGTGTCCTTGTGAGAGAATGGGTGTAGGCCCAGGAGTGGTATACTTGGTTCTGGAGGTAGATCCATTCCTGATTTTTTGAGAAACTGCCATATTTACTCTAGTGGGAGGCCTGCTCTTTTCTGAGGGGAGGTAGAGAGAGTGGTGGATATGGGGGAGAGGCTAGGTGGGAAAGAGAGACTAGGGCAGAGGAAGGAAGGGAAACTGTTCCCAGGATGTGATATATGAGAAAAGAAAAAAAAAAGAATAAGACTTAGAAAAGGAATGATAACTTCAATTATAGTAAAGCGGCATGGATCTTTGATGCATGTCCACATGTGCACTTGTAAGTGTGCATGCATGTGCGTGTGTGTGTGTGTGTGTGTAATTAGACCTGTACAACTTTTTACAGTAGAGTGTACAGGAGAGTGGTTTTGGCTGTCTTTTTTACTTTCCAACACCTTTAAAAGACTTTAGATAATGAACTCCAGCATTCCATACCTGATGAAATAATTCTGTAAAATTTGACACAAATTATTGTAACAAAATTTAATAATTTATTGAAGATGTCATAGTAAGGACACAGGAAGTTAGGGGGAAAAGAAGGGCAATATCAGAAAAGATAAGAGAATATTTAAAGGGAGAGTACTGACAACTACTGGGCTCTTGGTGTTTATTTTGAATTTTGCAATTTAGCAATTGCTAAACAGTTTTATGGAGCATGAGAGATTGATATTAGACTCCTCTGGACAAAATATAAATGAGAAAATATGTTTATTGTAATCAGATATTTTCACAAATTTGGGTGCTAAAAGGAGAAAGAAAAATGCCTGGGAATTAAGAGTTTGGAGTAAAGATGGAAGGTCTTAGTATGTATTTTGTACTGTGACAATAATCTGAGCAACATTATGAATCAACAGAGAATATGAATTTATGTCTCCTAATAAATCTAATAAATGACAATATTTGTGGAGAGTGGTTGAATTATATTATGATTCTATATAGTTGACACAAATATGGCCAACTCAAGGATGCCAATGCTCTAGATTCATGAGAATAGAAAGGTCTGGACCAGGCTCAGCAGAATGGCAAGGCCTTCCACTGATCTGAATTTGAATGTTGATGAATGGTTTGCTTTTGGTCAAGCACAGTGTTGAATTTCTGGGCTGATAGTATGTCTCCATCTGAACACATGGCCCACTTGAATCTAAGATGATATTATTTGTGTCAGTCCTGTTAATTTCCTTTTGCTTCTAGTCAGGTTTCCAAGACCCAGATGCATGGACTGTGGCAAATACATGCGCTCTCTTTGAGATGTAAGTTTCTTCAGTATAGAAGGAATAGTAACTGTACATAGGACAAACCCTGGATTTCTCTGAAGGTGTGGTCCAGGAACAAAAAGTATAGCATCTATTTGCAATTACACTTCCACACAATAACTTTGAGATTGAATAAAAAGCAGAAGGAGACTGAGGGTAAAGAGACGGCTCTATATTTAAGAGTCTTTACTGCTCTTACAGAAGACACCGTTTTTATTTCAGCATAGACATGACAGCTCACAACATTTTGTAGCTCTAGTTCCAGAGGATTCAGCACCCTATTCTGGACTCAATGTGCACCATACTTAATCTTGGTGCACATATATACATGCAACAAAATACTGCACACATAAAAATAAATAAATGTTTTAAAAAGTATAAGCCATTTAAAAAAAGTAATAGGACACTGAAAATCTATTTAATTAGTGGAGATAATTTGGAAGGGAAAATTAATGTAAATCACCACAAAATGTTTTATATACATAAGTGGTAGTTTCTAAATCAATTTTATACTTACATTGAAGTAAATAAGTTTATGTATGAATGTTCCAGACATTCCAGGAAATTTAAATTATTGTTGTAAGTGGTATATAAATTTAATGAAGACTCAGACTTGAAACAACTTGCATCAACTTGAAAAGTAATTCACTTTAATTTTAATATGGGAACCAATAGTAGTCTAACAAGAAAAGGCGACCATGAATCTGTTGAATGGTTTGATCATCTTTGCAGTTCAAGCACTCAGCACAGGTCCTTATGCATTGGGGGCACTCATTAAAATAATGTTGAATAGATGAGTGAAATCATCTATGTGGCTAGAATTTTACTACCTTCCACTAAAGTACAATATTAAAATATTTAAGACTTCAGAAAGAAAGTTGAACATCTGTGTATGAACTAACTTTTGCTCTTAAAATATAAAATCATTTATACTGAGTAGCGGCAATAGCTTTTCACACCTTTTTTTAAACAATCTGAAAAAAGTAGAAAAAATAAAGTAGAAGAAAACTTCCTTTTTGTTTGTTTGGCTGGTTGGTTTGGTTTTGATTTTGATTTTGTTTTAAGGCACTGTCTTTATGTAAAACAGCTCACCTCAACTCTGTTATCTTACTAATTCATTTGTGCATGCACAGTTATTATGAGTATATATCTCTATGATAGTTCATTTTGATTGTCAACTTGATGTAATATAGAATCACCATGGAAACAAATCATTTAACATGGCTATGATGATTTTCTGCATTGTGTTACCAGGGGGAAATGATCCATCTTAGACATATATGGGACACTTTCATGGACTGAAATGCTGGACTGAATAAGAAGGACTAAATGTACTGAGCAACAGCATCCATCACTACTTCCTGATCTAAAGATTTGTCTTCCAGTAAATCTGTGTAGTGGAAGGAAAACATTGTCCCAGAAAATGAAAGACAAGGCCCTTTGTCTTTAGTATTCTAATGAAAAACAACCCTGCTTTGCAGTATTTCCACTGCTTAGAGAAAGGTAAGATGTGTAGAGTATGGACTTTTTAAATAAAAAATAACAAAGTGGGGTTTTCCTCTTCTTTAAAATGATAGTAATTTACTTTGTCTCATGTCATAGCTGAATTTTAATGGCCCAGGGAAAATAGTGTAGGTTAAACATATTCTCAGTAATGTTAAATAATAACTGAAATAAATTTTATTTTAAAAGCCCTTACTTGTTATTATTTGTGTTGAAGGCTTGATACCCAATGCAATAATGCTCAAAGGCAGAGGTCAGTGGATCATGAGGGTTCTGATTCCCTTTGTTTTTACCAACCTTTTTTCTTTCTCTCCTTCCTGGCTGTTATAGAGTGAGCAGCATCACTCCATCATGTTCTTCCTGCCATAGTATCACATGTTTCCATGGCCAGAAAACGTGAAAACCAAGTCATTAAGATTAAAGTATCTATTGAATGGTTTTGGCTTCCTTGTCAAAAATCAAGTATTCATAGGTGTGTGAGTTTATTTCTGGGTCTTCTATTGGGTTCCATTGATCCACCGTTCTATTTCTATGCCAATACCATGCAGTTTTTATTACAATTGCTCTGTAGCACAGCTTGAGATCAGAGATGGAGATCCCTCTAGACAATCTGTTGTTGTACAGGATCATTTTAGAAGTTCTGGGGTTTTTGTTTCTCCATATGAAACTAAAAATTTTTCTCTCAAGGTGTGTAAAGAATTGTGTTGGTACTTTGATGGGAACTGCATTGAATCTGTAGGTTACTTTTGGCAGAATGGCCATTTTCACTATGTTGATCCTACCAATCCATGAGCATGGGAAATCTTTCCATCTTCTGATATCTTCTTCAATTTCTTTCTTCAGAGACTTGAAGTTTTTTTTCAGGAGTGTCTTTTTTATTTTAAATTTAATTTATGTTCATTAGTGTAAAGGTGCCAGGTCCCTTGGAATTGGGCTGCCATGTAGGTGCTGGGAATTGAACCTGGGTCCTTTGGGAGAGCAGACAGTGCTCTTAACAGATGAGCCATCTCTCCAGCCCTGAAGTATTTTTTCAAACAGGTCTATCATTTGCTTGGTTAGAGTCACACTAATAACATAATAACTTTATGTTATTAGTGGCTATTGTGAAGGGTGTTGTTTCCCTAATTTCTTTCTCAGCTCTTTCGTCTTTGGTATACAGGAGGGCTTCTGAGTTTGGGTTTTTTTTTGAGTTTATTTTGTATCCAGCCACTTTGCTAAGGTGTTTATCAGCTGTAGGAGCTCTCTGGTGGAATTTTTGGGGTCACTCAGGTATACTATCATATCATCTGCAAATAGTGAAACTTTGACTTCTTCCTTTCCAATTTGTATCCCCTTGATCTCCTTTAGTTGTCTTATTGCTCTAGCTAGGACTTCAAGTACTAAATTGAAGAGATATGGAGAGAGTAGGAAGCCTTACCTTGTCTTTGATTTCAGTGGGATTGATTTAAGTTTTTCTCCATTGAGTTTGATGTTGGCTATAGGCTTGCTGTATATTGCCTTTACTATGTTTAGTTATGTGCCTTGTATCCCTGATGTCTCCAAGACTTTAAACATGAATGGGTATTGGATTTTGTCAAATCCATTTTGGGCATCTAAGGAGATGATCATGTGGTTTTTCTCCTTCAGTTTGTTTACATTGATGGATTTTCATATATTGAACCACCCTTGCATACCTGGGATGAAGCCTACTTGGTCATGGTAGACGATTTCTTTGATGTGTTCTTGGATTCTGTTTACCAGTATTTTATTGAGTATTTTTGCATCAATGTTCATAAGAGAGATAGGTCTAAAGTTTTTATTTGGGGGGGGGTGTCTTTGTGTGGTTTAGGTATCAAGGCGACTGTGGCTTCATAGAATGAGTTTGGTAATGTTCCTTCTGTTTCTATTCTGTGGAATAGTTTGAAGAAAACAGGAGTTAGCTCTTCTTTAAAGGTCTGGTAGAATTCTGCTCTGGAACCATCTGGCTCTGTGGTTTCCCTGATTTCTGTTCCAATATGCTTGTTATTGGTATTGGTATGTAGGGGGGCTATTTGTGTGTGTGTGTGTGTGTGTGTGTGTGTGTTTGTTTTACTGAAACTGAGAATTTGGTTGAGTCTTTTGGGTTTGTGATCGTCTAATGAGGAAGTCTCCCATAGATTTGGATTCATTTTTTGATGCTGTTTGATGAGGTTGAGACAGTGCGAACTTGTTAGCGGAAGAACATCACTGGGGACAGGCTTTTAGAAAAAAAATACCTCAAACTACGACCAGTGTAACTTTTCTGCTTTGTGCTTTTAATTGAGAATGTGAGCTCCCTGCTTCCTGCTATAGCCATAATGCTTTCCAATAATTGCCATTCTTGCTTGCCATGATAAATTATTATTTTTTGGAACTATAAGCCAAAGAAAACTGAGGAGCTTTTGGTAATGCCATTTTATAATAACAACAAAAAAGTAGCTTAAATAATGGAGTTCATATAGAAAATAAACTGTTGCTGTGGAGAAACTGACAATGTTTCTTCTGCTGCTCCTTCTTTTTCTTCTTCTTCTGCTCCTTCTTTGTCTCCTTCTCCTCCTCCTTCTTCTCCTTCTTCTTCGTCTTCTTCTTCTGCTTCTGTTTCTGCTTCTTCTTTTGGAATGTGAAATACCTTGGAAATTTGGACTACAAAAGTGGGTGAATGCTTTAAGTAGAGCTTAATGTGTCGTCCTAATATGAACCAGAAAGTCAGCTGTGATGAGAGCAGTGGAATCATTCTAGAGGACAACAATATTAGCAACTATGATTGAAGCCATGCCTGTTATTTTGGCAAAGAATCTGGCTGCTTTCTTCCCATATCCTGAGAACTTGACTGAGGCTAAATTAAAAAAATAATTTATCTAATTTCTATGGTGGATGCAATTTCAAGGGAACATAATGTTGAGTTTGTGATTATCAATAAAAATGCAGGTCTACTATTGATGACACAAGTAAGGCAGAGAGAAAGTTTTTTTTTATGAACTTGTCAAGTCATTTTAGTAATTCAAGTTTTAAAGCTTTATGTACAAGATAAAACTTTGATTTTTTTCAGTGATGAATATAGTTATACACTGGTATAAGAATGAAAATAGAAACTTTGGAAAAGTCAATTAAATGACTTATACAAGTCAAAGTTTTAAAGTATACAGTTTGGAGAGAAAATGAGCACTGTGAAACAAAGAATGTACTAGAAGAAAACCTATTATTAAAAGGCTTTCTATGCATGCTCATGAAGAGGACAGTGTCTTCAGAGCAAGATCCCACACACCTTAGCTTCAAACTTGTGAAATAAAGCCTAAGATTTCAGGTTTGGAAGGCAACTGTAATCAAAAGCTGGCATTAACGTAGTTCAAAAAGTCCATCTGAGGTTGGCATCTAGGCTTGGTGGTGTCATCACACAGTACTGGCTTGAGAGGCATGAAACATACAAACATGAAAGGGTTTTGTCATCTTCCCCTGCAGTTTCAGAGATTAACTGAGGCCAAATCATGGTGCAAGAGAGTCCCTGCATTGAACTATGAAAGGTTAGGAAGCGTGAGAAGTTGAAGCCTCATTTCCAATGGAGACCTAAAGATGCTAGAGCCATGAGACATATGCCAAGAAAATTTACATACAAGGAGTAGAACCAGCCTGAGAGAGAGAGAGAGAGAGAGAGAGAGAGAGAGAGAGAGAGAGAGAGAGAGAGAGAGAGGTATTATAGCCAGCTAGCTGTTATGGAAGAGCCACCTAAACCCTTTGAAACAAGACATAGAGTTCCAGAATTTGGTGTTTGCCCAACTGTGCTTTGGTCTTGGCTTTGGTCAGTACTTATTTAATACATATTCTGTGCCAATATATGTTGTAAGAATCTAATTTTGGTTTTGATTTTACAGGTGATTACAATTAATAGATTGTCTTGTGTCTCAGAAGAGACACTGGACTTTTAAACAGTGTTTATACTGTGAAAGCTACAGTGAATGTTAAAATTAGACTAAATTAAAATTTCAGTTTAATAGTATCATAAGCATAGCGGTCAAAGAGTAGGATACTGGGCTTTGTTTGTTTGTTTGATTGCTTGTTTTTTGATAAGACATGCCCCCCTTGCCTTAGGTTGTTTAATACTTGATTAAACTTCTGTTGGAGGAGGTTTAAATGATAAATTGATGCAGAAACAACATTAGGGAAAGACTTTGAGGTGGAAAAAAGACTCACATCACTTCCAGTTTGGTATCTTTGTTTCAGGCTTGTAAATGAGGATGTGAACACTGAGTTTTTTAAATTAATTTATTTTTATATCAATCACAGGTTAGGTACTTTGCATCCCAGACGTAGCCCCCTCCCTCATTCCCTCCCATCCTCCCCATCCCTCCCTCCCTCATCTCCTCCCCGCCCCCTCCAAGTCCACCAACAGGGGAGGACCTC
>CM053764.1:31900094-31916830 GCA_028658305.1 Pachyuromys duprasi
GCTGGTGGACTTGGAGTGGGCGGGGAGGAGATGAGGGAGGGTTGGGGAGGGTGGGAGGGAGTGGGCGGGCTGGGCATGGGATGCAAAGTACCTAACCTGTGATTGATAACAAAAAATAAAAAAATTAAAAAAAAATTTCCATCACATTAGAAGTTAAAGTTTCTCTAGTTAATTACCTGACAAACTCCAGTTTAAAAGAAATTAATTAAGGCTGGAATGTATCTTCTTAAATGGAAATCTTCACAAATAAAAATCAATTTGCAGATTTGAAAATGAAACTAGGAAACGAGAAACCAGGTAAAGGAAAGTTGTATTTTTGCTATACTGTGTCTGTCTGTAGTCACTGTCTGTCTTTGACTGAAGTTATCTTTGCGTGAGGCTCTCATTCATAAGATTTCTAAGAAGCTTTCTACTACCCAGAATCTTATCACCTTTGAGCTACCTTCATAGCAATTGCTTTTTAAAATTCTTTTTATTTTTCATATTAATTACAGTTTATTAATTTTGTATCCCAGCTGTAGCCAACTCCCTCTTTCCCTCCCATTCCCACCCCTCCTCCCTCGTCTCCTCCCATAGCCCTCACCAAGTCCACTAATAGGAGAGGTCCTCTTCCCCTTCCATCTGACCGTAGCCTATCAGGTATCATCAGGACTGGCTGCATTGTCTTACTCTGTGGCCTGGTAAGGATGCTACCCCATCAGGAGGAGGTGATCAAAGAGCCAGACACTGAGTCCATGTCAGAGACAGTCCTTGTTCTCCTTACTAAGGCACTCACTTGGAAACTGAGGTGCCATGGGCTACATCTGTGCAGAGGTTCTAGGTTATCTCCATAAATGGTCCTGGGCAGGAGTATCAGTCTCAGAAAACACCCTTGGGCCAGATTTCTTTGTTCCTTTGGTCTTGTGAAGCTCCTGTCCCCTCTAGGTCACTCTATCTCCCCCTTCTTTCATAAGATTCCTTACACTCTCCCCAAAGTTTGGCTATGAATCTCAGCATCTGCTTTGATACCCTGTTGAGTCAAGTCATTAAAAGGCCCTCTGTGGTAGGCTCCTACCTGTTCCCTATTTTCTCAGTCTTCTCATATCTTTGCCATTTCCCTTTCTGAATGAAGATTGATCATCCTACCGAGGGTCCTCTTTCTTTTTTGGCTTCTTTAGGAGTACAGGTTTTAGTATGCTTATCTTATAATATATGTCTAATATCCACTTTATTGAGTATATGCCGTGTGTGTCTTTCTGCTTCTGGGATACCTCACTCAGGATGATCTTTTCTAGTTCCCACTATTTGCATGCAAATTTCATGATATCCTTGTTTTTAGTTGGTGAGTAGTATTCCATTGTGTAAATGCACCACAATTTCTGTACCCATTCTTCAGTTGAGGGACATCTGGGTTTTTCCAGATTCTGGATATTATGATAAAGCTACTATGAACATGGGTAAGCAAATATCTTGTGGACTTCAGCATATTTTGGGTATATGCCTAACAGTGGTATAGCTGGATCTTGAGGAAACACTATTCCTAATTGTCTGAGAAAAGGCCAGATTGATTTCCAAAGTGGTTATACAAGTTTACATTCCAACCAGCAATGGAGGAGGGTTCTCCTTTCTCCACATCCTCTCCAGCATGTATTGTCACTTAAGTTTTTGATCTTAGCTATTCTGATGGTTGTAAGAAAATCTCAGCATCATTTTGATTTGCTTTTTCCTGATGTCTAAGGATGGACTTTGAGAATTTTTTTAAGTGTTTCTCTGCCATTCTGTACCTGATTCTTTAAATTGGATTACTTGATTTGTTGCCTTTTAACTTGTTGACTTTTTTATATATTCTGAATATTTGCCCTCTGTCAGATATAGAGTTGGTGAAGATCCTTTCCCATTCTGTAGGCTGTTGTTTAGTACTGATGGCAGGGTCCTTTGCTTTACAGAAGCTCTTCAGGTTCATGAGGTCCTATTTATTGATTGTTGATCTTAGAGCCTGTGCTGTTGGTGTTCTATTCAGCAAGTTGTCTCCTTTGCCAATGAGTTCAAGGCTCTTCCCCACTTTCTCTTCTAATAGATCTAGTGTGTCTGGTTTTATGTTGAGATCTTTCATGCAGGGTAATAAATATGGATCTATTTGCATTTTTTATGAGTAGACATACAGTTATACCAGCATCATTTGTTGAAGATGCTATCTTTTTCCATTGTATGGTTTTGGCTTGTTTGTCAAAAATAAAGTATCTGTAGGTGTGTGGGTTATTTCTGGGTCTTTCATCCATTCCATTAATCCATCAATCTGTTTCTATGCTAGTACCATGCAGTGTTTATTACTATTGTTTTGCAGTACAGTTTGAAATCAGGGAAGGAAATACCTCCAGACGATCTGTTCTTGTACAGGAATGTTTTCACAATCCTGGATTTTTTGTTCTTCCATATAAACTCAAGAATTGTTCATTCAAGGTCTATAAAGAATTGTGTTGTTATTTTGGTGGGAATTGCATTGAATCTGTAGATTGCTTTTGGCATGATGTCCATTTCTCCCTATGTTAAACCTACCGATCCATGAATATGGGATATCTTTCCATCTTCTGATATCTTCTTCAATTTCCTCCTGCTGATATTTGAACTTTTTTCAAACAGGTCTTTCACTTGCTTGGTTAGAGTCAAGCCATGATACTTGTGGCTGTTGTGAAGGGTGTAGTTTCTTTAATTTCTGTCTCAGCCCTTTTGTCTTTTGTAAAAAGCAGGGCTACTGATTTTTTTTTAGTTAATTTTTTATCCAGCCACTTTGCTGAAGTTGTTTATGAGCTGAAGGAGTTCTCTGGTTGAATTTTTGGGATCACTCGTGTATACTATCATATCATCGGGAAATAGTGATACTTTAACTTATTCCTTTCCAATTAGGACCCCTTTGATATCCTTTAGTTGTCTTATGGCTCTAGACTTCAAGTACTATGTTGAATAGATATGGAGAGAGTGGGCAGCTTTTTCTTGTCCCTGATTTCAGTGGGATTGATACAACTTTCTCTCTGTATAGACTGATGTTGCTATAGGCTTGCTGTATATTGCCTTTACTATGTTTAGTATGTGCCTTGTTTTCCTGATCTCTCCAATACTTTAAACTTGAATGTGTTGGATTTTATCAAACGCTTTTTCAGCATCTAAGGAGATGATCATGTGGTTTTCTCCTTCAGTTTGTTTATGTGGTGGATTACACTGATAGATTACTGGGATGAAGCCGACTTAGTCATGGTGGATGATATCTTTTATGTGCTCTTGGATTTGGTTTGCAAGTATTTTAATGAGTATTTTTGCATCAATGTTCATAAGAGAGATCATTCAGGAGTTCTCTTTTTTTTGTTGGGTCTTTGTGTATTTTAGGTATCAAGGTGACTGTGACTTCATAGAATGAGTTTGGTAATTTTCCTTCTGTTTCTATTTTGTGTAATAGTATCAAGAAAATGGGAGTTAGCTCTTCTTTGAAGGTCTGGTAGAATTCTGAGCTGAAACCATCTGGCCCTAGGTTTTATTTGGAAGGGAGATGTTTGATGACTGCTTCTATTTCCTTTGGGGAATATAGGACAATTCACTGTATTTACTTGATTTTGATTTAATTTTGGTAAATGGATTCTATCAAGAAAACTGTCCATTTCCTTTAAATTTTCAAATTTTCTGGCATATGCGCTTCTGAAGTAGGATCTTGTGATTCTTTGTATTTCCTCATTGGCTGCTGTTATGTCCCCTTTCTTGGTTCTGAGTTGCTTATTTGGATAATATCTGTCTGCCTTTTGGTTTGTTTGGCTAAGAGTTTTTCTATCTTGTTGATTTTCTCAAAGAACCAGCTTTTGGTCTCATTGATTCTTTGAATTGTTTTCTTTGATTCTAATTCATTGATCTCAGCTCTGAGTTTAGTTATTTCTGATCATCTACTTTTGGGTGGTGTCTGCTTCTTTTTTTCCCTATGGCTTTTAGGTATGCCATTAAGTTTCTTAGATGTCTCAAAACTTCTTTCTGGAGGCACTTAGTACTATGTACTTTCCTCTTAGCACTGCTTTCTTGTGTTCCATAAGTTTGGGTAAGCTATGCCTTCGTTTTCATTGAATTTTAGGAAGTCTCTAATTCTTTTTTTTTTTTTTCCTTACTCTCCTGACCAAGCTGTCACTGAGTAGAGAGTTGTTTAGTTTCCATGAATGTGTAGGCTTTTTGTTATTTCTGTTGTTGTTGAAGTCTAGTTTTAGGTCATGGTAGTCTGATAGGATACAAGGGATTATTTCCATCTTCTTGAATCTATTGAGGCTTGCTTTGTGCCCAGTTATATGGTTAATTTTTGTGAATGTTCCATGAGGTGCTGAAAAGAAAGTATACTCTTTTGAGTTTGGGTGAAAAGTTCTGTAGACATCTATTAGGTCCATTTGATTTAGGGCCTCTGCAAGTGCCTTTATCTCCCTATTTGGCTTCTGTCTAGATGATCTTTTCCTTGGTGAGAGTTCAGTGTTGAAGTCTCCCACTATTAAGGTGTTGGGATAGATATATTATTTAAGCTTTAAAAAATGTTTCATTTATAAATGTAGGTGCTCTTGTATTTTGGGCATAGATGTTCAAAATTGTGATGTCTTCCTGGTGGATTTTTCCTTTGATGAGAATGAAGGGCCACTCCTCATCTTTTTTGATTAATTTTGGTTGAAAGTCTATTTTATTAGATATTAGGATAGCTACCCCAACTTGTTTTCTGAGTTCATTTGCTTTAAAAACATTTTACAGCCCTTTATTCTGAGGTGGTATTTATCTTTGTTGCAGAGCTGTGTTTCTTGGACACAGCAGAATGTTGTTTCCTGTTTCCACAACCATTTTGTTAGTGTGTGTCTTTTTATTGGAGACTTGAGTCCATTGATGTTGCTAGATAATAGTGACCAATGAATGTTAGTTCCTTCTGTTGTGGATTTGGTGGTGTTGTGTTTAAATGCTTGTTTTCTTTTAATTTTTTTGTGAATTATCTATATCCGGTGTTTTCTTGGATTGGATTTTGTTGGATTGGAGTTTTCCCTCTAGTATCTTCTGTGGGGTTGGGTTTCTAAGAAGATATTGCTTAGTTTCTTCATGGAAATTTTTGTTTTCTCCATCTATGTTGATTCAAAGCTTTTCTGGGTATAGTAGTTTGGGTTGTTATCTGTGGTCTCTTAGAGTCTGCATGACATCTGTCCAGGCCCTTCTGGCTTTCATAGTTTTGCTGAGAAGTCTGGTGTGATTCTGATAGATCTACCTTTATATTTTACTTGGCCTTTTTCCCTTGCTACTTTATATATATATATATATATATATATATATATATATATATATATACATACACTTTATATATATGCTTTATATATATTTATATAAATATATAAATATATATATAAATATATATATATATTTGTATGTTTATGGATATCTCTTTCTTTAAGTTGGGAAAAATTTCTTCTATGATTTTCTTGAAAATATTTTCTGGACTTTAGATCCTGGAATCTTCTTTTTCATCTATTCCTATTAGTCTTAGATTTCGACTTTCCTGAAGTCCTTGAGTTTTTGGATGTTTTGTGTTTTAACTTTTCTGATTTTACTTTTTCTTTGACAGACGTATTAATTTCTGCAGGTGTGTCTTCAGTGTCTGAGATTTGCTCTGTCTTCTCTTGTATTCTGTTGGAGATGCTTACCTTTATGATTCCTGATCTTTTCTCTAAGTTCTCCAGCTCCAGAGTTTTCTCTGTATTTTCTTTATTGATTCTAATTCTGTTATCATGTCTTACATCATTTCTTTCATCTGCTTGAATGTTTATTCCTGTCTTTTCATGACGCCCTCTATTTTTTTGTCCATTTTCTCTCTATATGCCACTAATTGTGCCTCTATTTGTTTGGCTGTATTTGACTGTATTCCTTTGAGAGCTTTGTTCATTTCCTCTTTATGGGCCTCTAATATCTGGATGAGCCTAGAATTGAGATCATTTTCCTGTGTTTCCAATGAATTAGCATGTCCATTGATGGTTGGGATTGCTGGTGAAGCCATGATGTCCTGGTTTTTGTTGAATATGTTTTTATGCTGACCTCTAGCCATCTGTATCCATTTGTTATTGGAGTCTGTACTTCAGATTGGGTCCGTCTTTCTCTGGTGTCCAGAGTATTCTTCAGGAAGATGAGAGAGGTCCACTGGTTTGAGAGTGGATATTGGTATTCCAGCTGTAGCTAAGGAAGGAAGGTGGTAGTTGCAGGTGCAGTGCTTAAGTGTGAGCGAGCAAGCAAGGGCATGTGCGTGGAAGTGTGTCTTGAAGGACAGAGTGTTAGAGCATGCCTGGAATGTGACACTTAAGCACAAGAATTGGTGCAGGTGCTGGTGTTGTTCATGGTTGCCAATGCGCATGCGCAGGTGCCATGACTACCTCAGTGGCCTACTGGCCTGTGGTACTTTCCTCCTGGTATTTAGATCTATCTAGGCAACAGGAATTGTTTGCCTGGACTCCACTGGTAGATCCACAGAATTGGGACTTCAGTGTTGAGAATGCTGTCCCAAGGATCCCTGTGTTGCCAACAGTGGGGTGTGGGAGGGAGGGATCTGATTTCTGGCTGCTAGCATAGAGGAACCCTGGATGTGGAGCTCTGCACGCACTCACGTGAAGGTACACTCACTCTCTAGCAGGCCTAACTGGAAAGCACAGGGCTTCTCCCTGCTCTCTACTCTCAGATTTGAGCCTGCAGGGGCAAATGAGAGTGAAGGATATCTGTCAGCCCAGAGGTGTCCATTGTTGGTCAGCTGGGTAGGGAGACACATCCTTGGGGTAGCCATCACTGCTGTCTCAGTCACTGAGCATGGAGGCCACCGCTAGAGCTTGCAATCACCCAGCCACTGCCACAGACATGGGAGACAGGTATGGTCTTCAGCTGGGAGGCCCTGGGAGGCCCAGACAGCCACCTATAGAACTGTGAGGCTCCTTATAGCAGTGATTGCCACTGCAGACTTGGGAGACAAGTACAGCCACCCACTTGGAGGCCTGTCCACTGCTGCTGCAGACCTGGGTGGTCCAGCTCTGCTGTCTCAGTTACCGAGCAAGGAGGCTGGTGCTTGGGGCAATCACTGAAGTCTCCACTGAGCAGGGAGGCCCGTGCTTGGAGCAGCGGGCGCTGTGGGCCACCTTCACCTAGGAGGGAAGCAGTGTTTGTGGGAAAGTGCAGGAGTGTTGAATAATTGCCACTCTCATTCCCCGGAGACATCTGTCCATGACTTGGATCCAAATGGTCTCAGATCACAGGTTTTCCCTTTCTCACCCAGGAAGCCTCAGTGTCAATATTCTGGCTTCAGCTGCCCTTCCACCCACCAATTTCAGAGTTTTGGATCCTGTGCCCCTCAGATATGGTGCATGTTGCTCGCTGCCATCTTGGACTCCCTTATTTATTTTTATTTATTACAATTTTATTCACTTTGTATCCCAGCTAAAGCCCCCTCCCTCAGCCCCTCCCAATCCAGCCCTCCCTCTAAGCAATTGCTTTTATTGACGTTAAAATTTAGCCTGCTTTCTATGGTATAGAGAAGATGCAGCGTGTTTAGACTCAGTAGCAGAAAAATGAGAGGGATTGTTTATTCAAATTGAAATGACTAATAGTTGTGTGTTGAAAATTTTTTATTCATGCTTTGGAGGTTACATTTAGAAACATCCTCTAACTTCTACTTAAAAACTTCTGCTAACATAACATTTTTATGAAAGCACCCTCCTAAGGGAAAGGGACTTTAAATGAAGAAATTTTAGGACAAGAATGTGTGCATTCATAACAAAGAAGATAACAGGATAAAAAAAAATACTTGGTCTGGGAAGTTCCAGAAGATCATTTACATGTTGGTCACCTCTAATATGGATTTTTTTGTGTCCAAACTTAGGCCATCCACTCTTTTAAACTCTGAATTGAATGAGAACTCTGCCAGTTTAGTCTAATAAGAATCTTCCAATCTAAGTGTAAAGGTAATTCTCCATGTTTATTGGACTTCTTGCAGTTCACATTCTGCCTTATTATGTCTGGTCACTCTGGCTTGTCGTAAGCAAAAAACATTTTCGATAATCATGACCAGACTTCTTTACTCTCGCTTTCATTTTCAACATACTAATCCTTATCACAGTCCTTTGCTATAAGCCGGTGCTTGCCCATGCTGTATTTGTATCTACAAAAAAATATAATTTGTCATGTCTTGGTGTTACTGAATAAAGTCTAGCTTATTGTCTTTTTTTAAATAAATCGTCAGCATTTTAAACAACAAATAAGCAGAAATGAAATGTACAGTGCACCAGCAATCCATTGTTTAACTCCCACCTTTCATGAAGAATACACAACTGGGAGCCATGCTTTGGAAATTATTTATACACATTGTTTATACAAATTAGGAACACAGATCGCATGACTAAATAAAAATTAAAAGGATGTTGAGAATGAAGTTTTATATTCCTCTGCCTACTGGCTGTTGAGATGATGTAAGCAGCTGTCTTAAGATCCTGTCAGCATGATTTTTGAGCCATGATGAACTATACTTTAACAATGTGAAACAAATACCCTGTAATCACAGCCCTGGGAAGGTAAGGTACAGGAAGACTGAGGTTCGTGCCAGCATGAGCTAAAATGGATACTCCGTCTTAACAGTAATGAATGGTTCACTGTTTACTACACTATATAGCTAAATCTTAAAAATAATATGAAATGAAAGCTGGGTATGGTGACATACACCTGTAATCTAGTACTCAGGGAGGCAGAAGCAAACAGATTACTGTGAGTTTGAGGCCAACCTGCTCTACAGAGCAAGTCCAAGACAGCCAAGGCTACACAGAAAACCCTGTCTCAAATATATATAAAACTGAAAGTCTTGACATGAACGTAGGACTCTGTGTAAATTAATATCCAAAACAAGATACCCAGAGAAAAAGAAAACAAATGAGTCGGTTCCATGAGGTGGAGGGAAACATGTAGGAAATATGAATAACAGTTGCTAATGACTACAAATTTCTTTCTGGGTGCTGAAATTTTTCCAAAGTTAGGTGCGGTTGTTAAACTGTGAAAATATTTTTAAAAATTGAACTATAACAAATGTGAAACTAAATAAACTTTTCTTATTTATATTGTCAAGTATTTTTTTTTCATGACAGTGAGACAAGTAACACAAGCTTTGTTAGGAATATTTTTTAGTTGCCTTATCAGTGAACTGTACCTTTAATTTCAATTTCATACACATAATATATAATTATAATCATACATATGACATATATATTATACACATATTAGACATGTGCTACTGGAAATTCAGACAAGCACAGGAAAGTTCATTTAAATGCCTCTATAATTATTGGCATTATAATTATCATCAAAATACCACCCCAAAATTTTTCTTGCTTGATACAATTATTGTAAAGAAGTAACAGGAACTTTCCAAAACCTTTGTGTTCTTGGTTATTCAAATCCAAAGTCATAGCGATTGGAAAGTTTCCAGAAACTAAATACATCATTGAAAACTAATTAGTTTTAAATTAAGTCTTAATAGAATATACCATTAAGATATTCAAACTCCATTTGAAAATGAAAGCACTGTTAAACTTCATGGATAATTAAAATATCTTCCTGATAGAAATACCTACAAAACTTGTCTACTAACTGCTTTTCTGATATATATGCTTTTATTTTGATACTAAAACACTTCAAGTAAGTTTTGTCCATTTAGAACATACAAATGTATAATAAATCAATTGCCAGAAATTCTAGGATTAACAGTCATGTCCTTTTGAAGAATGTCTATTTTGGTTCATGGTATTTACACAAATACAATGCATAAGTATTATTGTCAGAATATTGATATACATCTCTTTATTAAAGGCTTTTAATTTTACTTTTGAGTTCTTGGTATGAACTCTAAATCTATCTATCTATCTTTATCTTTTTTAACTTTTAAAAGTTTTTTATTTTAATTATTACTTATTACGGTTTCTTCACTTTGTATCCCAGCTGTGGCCCCTTCCCTTGTCTCCTCCCAATCATACCCTCCCTCCCTTTTCTCCCCCTATTCCCTTCCCCTGTCCACTTCTATCTGACCCTAGCCTGAAAAAAGAAAACTCTCTATGTTTCTACACATCAGTATTTTAAAATTATTTCTTATAGTTTTGAGATTGTAATTATATCATTTTCTTCTTTCATTTCCTCCCTGGAAATCTTCATTCAAAAATATAGAGAACTTTCTTCCTCCATTCCAAATTCATGGCCTCTTTTTTCATTTCCTGACCACACACACACGGACAACCTAATATATATTGAAAATATATTATATATAAATATATTTAATAATAATTAAATAATATATATAACTATAACCAGCTCATTCTGTATACTGTTACTTTTATATACGTTTTCAAGGCTGACTATTTTGTATTGAATAGCCAATTGTTGTCCTCTTCTCTGAAAAAGACTATTTCTCCTTCTCTGAGCTTTCCTTGGCTGTGTGTAATTTTTTTGTGTATTACTGAGGTCTTGTGAACATTCTACTGTCCACTTTGGGGTATCTGTTGCTGTCATGTCTAGGCAGCCATGTTGGCAACACTTCTGGGTGCGGCTTCTGACACTATTTGGAGTCACATGGTGCCAACAAACACCCAGGTCTTCTGGCTCTCACGACGTTTCTGCTCCCTCTGCTGCAATGATCTCTAAGATTTAGGGCCAGGAGTGTTTCCAAATGTATTCATTGTATTGGACTACAATTCTGCATTTTGATTGGTTGTGGGGTTTTTTTAATGGTTTCTGTATTTTTGTATGGAAGTTAGAATTTGTATACGCTCATCTGCTTAACTAAACCATATTTTCATAGACTAAATCTTTCCTAAATGCTCAGCTACTTATCATTAAACCAAGAGAAATGTCTGATTTTCATAGTGTAATCAGAACTTGGTAAATAGTTACTACATGACAGAAGGGTTAAAAACTTTTGGAATTTAATTTCAGTGTCTATATTCATGCTGCACATATTATGTTTAATTTATTAGGAGATAGAAACTGCATTGTTGCTCATAATTCTGTCATTAGAAAAAAAGACCATAATTTAAAATATTTTCTTCTATGCCATAATCCTATTAAAGTTTTAGTTTGGGACTATTAATGTAAATTCTATATTTCTACTTTTTAGTTTTGTTTTAATTTATAACTGAGGGGTTAAGGAGATGTGTTACAGCTATGAGAATTTGCTTTTCTTCCACATGACCAGTTCACTATATTAGATGACTGACAATCACCTATAGCTCTAACTCCAGAGGATCACACAGCTTCTTCTGGCCTCTGAGGTCACTTACATGCATGTACATATGTCTACACACAGACACATAGATACATATACATATAAATAAAAATAAATCCTTTTAAAAAATTTTATAAGTATATGAGTATAAAATTTTAGATGACAAAATTTTAAAAAATGAAAAAAAATTCAGTCACATATTAGTCATTGTTGAAAGAAAGGAAATAAATTCAACCTTTTACCTGTTGTTTGCACAAGTGGATGTAAGAACACTATGATGAAGTCCCTCCAAAATTCTAAAAGTGCCAACATAGAATTCTATATGCTGCTAAGCCAACCAAAGGGAGAAGCAAAATAAAGCCTGAGGGAAGAAAAGAATTGTTACTATACATATCAACATTTACAGTAAAGTGTATAATCAAGCAACGTAGAGGTATGATCAATCCTCACTTAGAAAGACAAATGGGATGGACATTGGATGTAGGAGAACACAAGTAACAGGACAGGAGTCTCCCACAGAGGGCTTCTGAAAGACTCTACTTAGCAGTGTATCAAAGCAGAAGCCGAGACTCATAACCAAACCTTGGACACAGTGCATGGAATCATATGAAAGAAGGGGGAGTTAATATGACCACAAGAGGATAGGAGCTCCACAAGGACCAAATATATCTGGGCACAGGGGCCTTTTATGAGACTGTTTCTCCAACCAAGGACCGTGTATGGATATAACCTAGAACCCTACTCAGATGTAGCTCATGGTAGCTCAGTATCCAAGTGGGTACCCTAGTAAGGGGAACAGGAACAATTTCTGACATGAACTCAATGGCTGGCTCTTTGACAACACCCCCTCCCCCGAGGAAGGAGCAGCCTTGCTAGGACACAGAGGAGGACATTGCAGCCAGTCCTGATGAGACCTGAGAAGCTAGGGTCAGATGGAAAGGGAGGAGGACTTCCCCTATCAGTGGATTTAGAGAGGTGCAGGGAGGAGATGAGGGAGGCAGGGTGAGATTGGTAGGGAATGAGGGAGAGGGCTATGGCTGGGATACAAAGTAAATAACCTGTGATTAATATAAAAAAATTAAAAATTATAAAAACTTTTTAAACAAAGGAAATGCATTATAAAGAGATGTAACACTGGAAGTCTGTAGGATTCCTCAGTGGGTGCAGGGAAAGCAGAGGAGGTAGAGTTAGGAATGAAATCTTAAATCGACATTGTCATACAGTGGAAAAGGATCAAGAGCAAGTCCTCTACAATGATTTTTATGTTTTTTTTTCTTATAATGGTCATGAGTACTTTTGTCTCCCTGTTAGAAATGTAATGAAATTTTCCTGTTGGATCTGGCCTTTGTATGTTAAGTTTCTGCCATCAGCGAATTTTTTTTTTTATGATTGCATTACAAATTCCTGAAATCATTGTTTAGGCTGAAAATGCTGACAGCTCCTTAGCTAGAGTAGGTACTAATGATTAGAATATGAATACAAGGCTGTTGCTAGTCATTGGGTTTCCCCATCTGAACAGAGTGAACATTAGAAAACAAGGAATATATTTGGATTAAATATGTTAGGAATAAAAGAAACAGGAATTTTTGTTGTTGATGATTTTCTGAGAAAGTATTTTTCTCTTTAACCAACGCTGTCCTGGAACTTGGTCTGTAGACCTGGCAGGCCTCCGGTGGTCCCAAGTGCTGAGACTAAAGGAATGCTCTACCACACCTAACTTGTAAGAAACAGGAATTTAATATCAGATGTCGAGCTGAGTCATGTACGAGACATGTATATTCAAAATAGTTGAGAGGAACGGCAGTCGATGCTTTGATGAAACACTATGTGGTCCCAGTTTACTGGAAAGTTCATCTAACTGGTGTTTGTTTCTTTTTTCGAGCATCACCCATTAATGTTGTTGATTTGAAAGCACTGAAAAATCTTTCCTGATTACTGCCCACACTCACCAGTTCATCAGATTAGACTGTAAAATTCCTCACAAAAATTAACCTTCTTTTTTTTAAAGAATGAATGATAAATGTTTAATGCAGAAATCTGAAAAAAAGCAACATAGAGGTAAAATAAATGCAAGACCCTCTTAAAGGAGCATTCTATAATGACAACTCAGTAGAGTTGTCTAGGTGAGAACAAAACAGAGGATTAGGATGGTGGGAGTACAAAAAAGAGGTAGAATTCTAAGTATTTGAATTTATTCTTTAAAGTCTGAAGCCTCTAAGAGTATTAATTTTAGTACCTACTAGGTTGTGAACTGCAACACTTACTTAGAGAGTCATAATAAAATCAGGGTAATTTATTCCTTGATAATTTGACTTTTAGACTCACCTTATGGAAGAGCCATGTTATACTCAAGTTTTCAAAGTAAGAGTTACATGTTGCTGCCCTTAGCAATAGGAAATTAAAAGCACAGTTGCTAAAGATGGGGAATAGTATCACGAGAGGAAGAAAGAGACTTGATGGGTTAGTATGGTCACCTTGAACTGTGTGTCAAACGCTGTCATAGATAAAGGGATAAAAACTGTTTAAGTGATTTCAATTTGTGAACAGTTAATGAAAGAATATGTGCATGTGAGTGTCTGTATATCCATGTGTGTGCTTATATGTATGTGTCTGTGTTTCTGAGTATGTATGTGTGTGTTGTGGTATGTGGCAGAGGTGAAGGGGGTGTTTATGTGTACATGGTTGTGTAATGAGTTGTGGACAGAAAAGAAAAAGATAAGAGTGTCTGTGCAAATTAATAAACTCTGTCAATGTGTGATGTCCAAACTTGGTCAATAATGACATTGTTAACATACCATATAGTTGTACAAAGTTAATTATCTTACTAAATTAAACCAAACAAAACAAGATCTCCATTTATGCATAGTAGCACACAGGCATGCACTTACACACACACACACACACACACACGCACACACACAGACACAATAAAATATAAAAGCCATATCTACCATATAAACATGTCATTCTTTAAGAAGAAACATTTTTAGGCATCACTTGAACTGAGTTTGACTTCATAGTATAGCCACAGGTAACTAAGATTAGGACACAGGAGGGGCAAGACAGAAGTTCTGGCTGCTCTTTTGGTGGACCGAGGTTTGCTTGCCAAGACCCCCAGGGCAGCTCATGGCCATCTACAGCTCCAGTTCCAGGGAATTCAACATTCTCTTCTGATTTCCACAGGCATTACGCATATGTGTTGTATATGCACACACATGAAAATAAAAATAAATTTTAAAATAGATTGGTATGTGCCAGTCACATTTAGTTTTCCTAAGGTGACAAATCTGTTCCTGAATAATTCTACTTTTAACATAAAGTTATTTTAGCATGTAAAGAAATTAATAAATTACCTCATAATGCAGCTTTTATGATTTAAGCGGAAATGGCATCTACATATTCATATTTGTACATTTATATGTTACTTTTCGTTAGAAAATAAACATTAGAAGTATTATTTGCATTTTCAGTTTATTTAAAATGCATTTATGGGCCCAAGAGTCAATTATTTGGCAGTATACTCACTTGCTACAAAATTTGGATCAAAAAATTTGGATCATTATCATGACCAAATTAAATAAGAATTAATTAATTAGTTTGAAGAACTAAATACTCAACTCAGCCTTTAAAATACTTTGAAACTATGATCTCATGATTTTAGTTATTAAATTTGTAAAAAAGAACTCTTAAAAGATATTTATTTTTGAAAGAATATAACTGAAAATACAACTAGTTTAGTTTAGGGTTTTTTTTTTTCGTGTTAAGTTTTTGAACTGAAGCAGCAACATTATGTCTTCTAAATAATTTTATTAAGTTTTTTTGTAGAAAAAAATTTTTTTTGAGATGGTCTCTCTACATACCGTTTACTGTCCTGAAATTCACAATGTAGACCAGGCTGGCCTTTAAATCACAGAAATCCCCTCACCTCTGTCCTTAGTATGCTGGATTAAAGGCAAGTACCATCATGCCTGCTTTGAAAATAACAATATTAGTAGATACAGTTTTATTCATCTGGTTAGAGATGTTTCACATGTCACATGAAATTTTATCTTCAATTAGGATTAGTATACATAAATGTTAATTGCATTTTATCAGATGAAGTAATGAGAGGAGACATTCCCAAGCCTTTCTAGCTCTTTCTGAATCCCCCTGACCGGTTCAAATGAGCTGTCCTGGTCTAAACACCCCTCCAAGCAGACTAATTCAAACTTACCTCTTTTGGCTTCTGACTGACTTGCTGTGCTAGATCTCCAACTAGTTCTATTAATATGTTTTAATCTCCTGGCTCTTTCTCATTCTCTGGCTCAGTCTGTCTTAACCTGTGTCTACTTGTTCTCTCTGCAACTTGTCTCTGTAAATTGTTCCAGTGAGAAACTCCCAGTAAAAACTCTCTTCCTGTGCTGTTCTTAACTAACCTCTCTTTCCTGTCTTGCTCTCATGACAGTTGGGTGTATCTTATCTCTGACTCATTCTGTCAAATTTTTCATTGATTCATCACTTTGCCCACTGCTTAGTTAAATGTCATTTTCAAACATTGATGATTCCTTCTATAAACTAACCTCACCTTTGTTGTTTGGGATTCCAGATGTGTGCTAAAGGTGTATTTGTGTTCCAGCCAGATCATATGATAATCAGTTGATGATACTTAAACTATTTTATAAGCCTTGCTGTGACCAGCTATGCAAGATCTTGAACATGTGAATGACTCTTCAATAGTTTTAAGTTCAAAATAGATTTTAAGCTTATTTATTCATACTGTAAATCTCATTAGAAAACAGATGTGGAATAAACTCCATGCACAATAAACACAACTATTTTACCAAAAATGCACATATGGGCCCCTAGGTACAGTTGCAAAGTGTCCTCTGGATGTGGTGAGAAGATTAATAAAGGCCATGCCCAGAAGACATCCCTCTCAAAAGGCTTGCATCATATTTTAGAGTGATCATTTTGCCACATCTGGCATCCTTTGGCACTGGGACTCATCCTCTAATACCTGGCAACACTGAATTAAATGCAAACCTGAACAATAGCTAGAAAACCTGAACCAACAGAATTTCTAAATATGGTTTCCACCTGAGTCCACAGCTGGAGATGCTACAGAATCCTTCAGCCTGGGCAGAGGAGTGGTTCACGGAGGTATTTGGGGCAGGAACCCTATAGCTCTAAGCCTTTTGTGCCAACACAACTGCCAAACCCACTGAGTTTCGGTACTGTCCCAGCAAGCATTTCTGAGTGGACTTATCCTAAGAACCCTGGGACTTCCTTACAATGGGACTGGGTGTAGGTGGGTGGGCAAGCAGCCCCTTTGGTTGTGGTTAGTGCTTTACCAGCGTGTTAGAAAAAGAGGTTTGGAAGCTCTGGCTTTGTGATCTAAACCGTGCAGCTGCCCCTGCCATCCCAGACCATGTGGGCACGATGTGGCAACTGCAGCAGGCTCCTGTGGCCTGATACTTGTGGGGGTCTGACTGGGACA
>CM053764.1:31917330-31960434 GCA_028658305.1 Pachyuromys duprasi
TGCTGAAAAGAAGGTATACACTTTTGAGTTTGGGTGAAAAGTTTTGTAGACATCTATTAGGTCCATTTGATTTAGGACCTCTGTAAGTTCCTTTATTTGCCTATTTGGCTTTTGTCTAGATGATCTGTTCCTTGGTGAGAGTGGAATGTTGAAGTTTTCCACTATTAAGGGGTTGGGATAGATGTGTGATTTCAGCTTTCATAATGTTTCATTTATGAAAGTAGGCGCTCTTGTATTTGGGGCATAGATGTTCAGAATTGTGATGTCCTCTTGGTGGATTTTTCCTCTGATGAGAATGTAGTGCTCCTTCTTATCTTTTTTGATTAATTTTGGTTGAAAAATCTATTTTAGTAGATATTAGGATAGCTACCCCAGCTTGTTTTCTGGGTCCGTTTGCTTGAAAAACATTTTCTCAGCCCTTTACTCTGAAGTAGTGTTTATCTTTGTTGTTAAGGGGTGTTTCTTGGATGCAGCAGAATGTTGGGTCTTGTTTCTGCAACCATTCTGTTAGTCTGTGTCTTTTTATTGGGGAGTTGAGTCCATTGATGTTTTTAGATACTAATGACCAATGAAGTTTGATTTCTTTTGTTGTGGGCTTGATGGTGTTACTGTGTTTCTTTTGATTTTTTGTTGTGCAGTTATCTATATCCTATGTTTTCTTGGATGTAGTTGCTTTTGTTGGATTGGAATTTTCCTTCTAGTATATTCTGTAAGGCTGGTTTGCTGTGTAAATATTGTTTAAAATTGGTTTTGTTATGGAATATTTTGATTTTTTCCATCTATGTTGATTGAACGTTTTGATGAGTCAAGTAATCTGGGTTGGCATCTGTGATCCTTTAAAGTCTGCATCACACCTGCCCAGGCCCTTCTGGCTTTCATAGTTTCTGATGAGAAGTCCAGTGTGATTATGATAGGTCTACCTTTATATGTTCCTTGGTGTTTTTCCCTTGCTGCTTTTAATATGTTTTCGTTGTTCTGTAGATTTAGTATTTTGACTGTGATGTGATATGATGTGTTTCTTTTCTGGTCTAGTATATTTGGTGTTCTGTAGGACTCCTGTATATTTATGGACATCTCTTTCTTTAAGTTGAGAAAATTTTCTTCTATGATTTTCTTGAAAATATATTCTGGACCTCGGAGCGTGGAGTCTTCTTTATCATCAATTCCTATTATTCTTAGATTTTGTCTTTTCATGGCATCCTTGATTTCTTGGATATTTTGTGTTTGGGACTTTTCTGACTTTAAGTTTTCTTTGAGAGAAGTATCAATTTCTGCAAATGCATCTTCAGCACCTGAGATTCTCTCTTCTATCTCTTGGATTCTATTGATAATGCTTACCTTTGTGGTTCCTGTTCTTTTCTCTAAGTTCTCTAGCTCCAGGGTTTTCTCAGTTTGTGTTTTCTTTATCGATTTTAATTCTGTTTTGATGTCTTGCACCATTTCCTTCATCTGTTTGAATGTGGATTCCTGTCTCTCTACCACAGTCTATATTTTATTGCCCATTTCCTCTCTATATGCCACTAATTGTATCTCTACTTGTGCCTCTATTTGTTTCGCTATATTTGCCTGTGTTTCTTTGAGGATTTTGTTCATTTCCTCTTTCTTTGCCTCCACTTGATTGGCCAAATCTTTGATAGATTTATTCATTTCCTCTTTAACTGTCTGGATTTGTATAGTTATTGGTCTGAGAGATTTGGTTGTTTCCTCTTTATTTGCCTCAAGTAATTGGGTAAGCATAGCTTTAAAGTCATTTTCCTGTACTTCCAATGAGTTGGAGTATCCATCAATTTTGGGGGTTGCTGGTGAAGCCATGATGTCCTGATTTATGTTGGATGTGTTCTTTCGCTGACCCTTGGCCATTGGTTGATCTGTTTGTTCCTGTATTTTGCAGTTCAGACTGGTACTGCCTTTCTCCAGCATCTGAAGAATTCTTCAGGGAGCTGAGAGAGGTCCTGTGGCCTCAGTGTGTGCGCTGGTGCCTCACCTGTACCTGTGGGAGGAAAGTCCGCAGGTGCATGGGCAAATGCGGGCATGTGTATGTGGAAATGTGTATGGAAGTGTGCCTCAAGGGACAGAGCGATAGAGAATGTTGACCCCTTGAGTGTTTGGCAGGGGCTCTGCCTTGCAGGCTCCTAGGGGGGTTACTTGTGCATGTGTTGTAGATGTAGCAGACGGTAATGATAGTTGTGGTGCAATTTCCAGAGCAAGGGTTTTGACATCCTAAGAGACCCTCTGTTTCCCACAGTTGGTGTGTGGGTAGGAGGGGTCTTATGCCTGGCTGCTAGTGTACAAAGACCCTGGATCTGAGGCTCTGCAGACACTCAGGGGCACACCCACATTGGCAAGGATCGCGGTATCTGGGCTCTCTACTCTCTGGTTTGGTCCTGCTTAGTCATATGCAGGAGGATTGACATGCTCTGCCAGCTCAGTGCTGCTGCAGCTGCCAGGTTAGGAAGTCCAGCTGCAGCTGGAGACTGGGATTGCTGTCCAGACGCCTTCTGGGAAGTCCTGGGGGCCCTCTACTGTGCTCTCCAGACATGGTAGGCCTGTGCCTGGTGTGGCTAGCTTGTTTGGTGGATTTGCTCGACTTTGGTGGATATAAAACCTATTACCTGTCACTGAGGGTTTGGGGGGTGGGGGGCTTACAGTCAGTGGCTGGGAGACCCTGCAGCAGCTCGCAGACCTGGGACATGGGGAGGATGGCGCTGTGGATCTTCGACTCCAAGGCATGTACAGTTGGTGGGTGCAGCTGAGGGGCCAGGAGCCCACCACTGTTGCTGCCACAGTCTCCAGGCAGTGAAGTCTGAGCTGAGAATCTCAGTGAGGGTGAGCCGGCTGTGCCGAGGAGGAGGGAGACCAGAAAAAGGGGAGTGCTGGGAGATCAAATGATTGCGTCTTTCCTTCCCCAGACAAATCCACGGGTGACCCGAGACCAAAGTTCTCACCACGTGTGATGTTCCCTCTCAATTAGAAAGCCTCACCATTATTTCCCTGGCTTCAGTTGTCCTTCCACTCACCAATTCCGGCGCAACAGCTCTTTTGCAACTCAGAAATTGTGTGTGCTCGTCGCCATCTTGGATCTGTCCCCCGTATTTTTCTTTTAAAAATTTTTAAATTTAATTTTAGTTATATGTTTATTTATTATAATTTATTCACTTTGTATCCCCGATGCAGGCCCATCCCTTGTCTCCCCTCAGTCCCACCCACCCTTCCTTTCCCCATATGCCCTTTTCCTAGTCTCCTGATACAGGAGGACCTCTTCCCCTTCTATCTGACCATAGCTTATCTGGTCACATCAAGGCTGGCTGTATCATTTTTCTCTGTGGCCTGGCAAGGCCACACAGCCCAGGGGGAGGTGATCAAAGAGCCAGCCACTAATTTCATGTCAGAGACATCTTCTGTACCCCTTACTAGGGACCCACTTGGAAACTGAGCAGCCAATGGGCTTCCTTTGAGGTCCCTTAGTTTCTTATATCTTTTTTCTCCCTACTACACCCCAACCCCTTCCATCTCTCCAACACCAGGTAGGACAGAAAGAGTTAACGGGAGAGTGAGCACACTCTTTTCTTAGCTGCTTCCTGCTGGTTAGGGTCCTCAGGTTCCTTGGAGCTTGTCAAATCTTCATTTCAGGAGATCTTCAACTTCTTGTCTCACAACAGCAACCAAGAGCAGCAAGGGAGAACAGGACCAGCCTCATTCTTTCTCTGGGCTCTGGCATTTATTCTCTCTCCAGAGTCCTCAGCAAAGAGTTCCTCTCAGAACAATGTGAAGCAAGTAGTCTCTTGCTATGGACCATCTGAATCAGTCCCATATCCCACACCTGGGACTAAAAAACAAACAACAAGAACAAGAATTCCCCCCCCCGCCAAAAAAACAACAACAAAATCATGCTTATCTCCACAACATGTTTGTCTTTGAATTCTGAGATACTTTCTCACCTAAAGAGATTAAGAAGCACTTCAGAAATAATTGTTAACTGCTTATAAGGTAAATTTATGGAAATGAGAGTTAAGAGCAACTTTGAAACTACCAAGAACATATGATCAATTCTGCAAGTGAAATTTGGGAAAAAGTAAGCTTTTATTAACGTTTTTGTTGTTAATCAATTACTATAATAAGAATTTTTATAATAGTTCAAGAGAGTAAGTTTTATAAACTGTAACTAATATTAAAAAATAAAAATTGAATTAAAAAAGACAACCTGTAACTATAAAAAAAGAGTGAGTTTTATAATTACTTAAAAATAATTGAGGAATATAAGGCACATAAATTATCATTTTAAAAATATTAGATGACATATTCACATTTGAGAATACATCTGCATACTTCCATACAAGTTAGTGATGTTAAACTCTAAAAGCAACTTTTACTCACATTAAGTAGTTGTCATCTCAGAGGCTTACTGCTGAATAAGCTAACACTTTCTAAATCTTTTCAAACTCTGGATGGCTGGTTAAACTTGGCTGTTCTTACTCAAACACCACTTCTAACTGTCTGATTCAGTCTGGCTTCTCTCAGCTTCTGACTGAATTGCTTTGCCTGGAAAAACTGCCTCTGGACGCCATGAACTCTACTAAGTGCATGAACTCAACTGCACTCAACTGAACTACACCAAAGTCAACTAAACTCAATTCCACTGCACTGACTCCACACTGCTTCCAACTGACTGACTGAACTCAGCTCAATTCTCAAAACTCCTTTCTCGATTTTACTGTCTTCTGTACTCTACTCTCTAATGTACACTACTGCATTGTCTCCTTTCTTCTCTCTACTTTACCCTACTCTACTGTTTAAACTCTATGGTCCTGTTCTTAAGTAGCTTCTCTCTTTGTCTGTCTCATGAGAGTTGGGTGTGTCATATTGTGTCAAGTCTTCCTCTGATTAGTCACTTTGTCGGTCCCTCAATTAAACATCACTTTCAAATGTGGCTCATTTATTCTAAAAACTAACCTTATCTACATTGTTTGGGATTAAAGGTATATACTAAATATGTATCTGTATGCCAGTCAGATCACATAGACCCAGAAGGTGTTTTTGTGTGATCTCTTGCCAAACCAGCCATGATGCCAGATTAAAATTCCTGTACAGTTAATTGATTTAGGTTACCTAACAATACCCATTACACAAAGGTCTGAGTCAGCTTCAGTGTTTTTCTACAACACTGCAATTTATAGCTCTCAAACATCTTTATAAATTGATTCATAAAAAAATTGTAGTTTAAAAACAATATGACCAATAACAAAGACAAGTTTGGGAACAATATAAATTATTTAAAAGTTATTTACTCTGTTGTAGGGTTTTATTTTTGCAAGATGAAAGTTGCAGATCATGTTGTAAATGTTTTTCTATTTTCACCCTATATGCATGCATGAGTGTGTTCAACATTTCTAAAAATAATTAACTTGATTTAGTTATGTAAGATGTCTTCATTTGATTTTTAAGCTAGGAAATAATAACTACATAAATCTGAATGAACTATGTTCAATAGTTAAATGTTGTATGTTAATTCAGAAACTTGCAAAACAAAAGTGTTCTTTTCCAAAGGCATATGAATAAATATTTTCTCATTTTACCTATATGACCACAGTAGTTTTTAGAAGCATTATTACTTTACCTTCACTGGGAAATTTTATTTTTAAAGAATTAAGTGCTTTTCCATATTCCAATCACCAAAATGCATTTTATATTTAAATGAACATGGTAGGTAGTATCTGAATATATATTTTCCTGTTGTTTTCAAGAAATAGCCTCTTTAGGGAAATAGACTTTATCATATATTCTAGCATAATTCCAACTCTGGTTTAAACAGTGATTTAACTAGTTTTAAGTTAATTATTTTATATGCAGGTAGAAAAGAAAAATCATAGACTTAAATACTACACAATCTCAATGTGTTCATGAGTTTTTGCTTGAGATTTTATTTATTTATAAATTATCTATATGAAAATTTGCCACTGTGATTCTCTAGAAGAACAGAACATATAGAATGCATATATAGGTAGACATATACATACATACATACATACATACATACATACATACATTTGTATATTTCTTACTGAGATTTATTAGATATCTTATATACTGTTGTCCAAATAGTCCAACAATGACTGTCTACACAATGCAAGATCCAAGAATGCAGTAGTTGTTCAGTCCACAAGGCTGGCTATTTCAACTGTTTTTCAGTATGTGGCAGAATCTCAAAGAAACATGTTCTAATGACAATATAGGAATGGATTGCTAATGACAGCAAGCAGACAGTGAAAGCAAGCTTTCATCTTCCTTGTTTTATATATAGGCTGTAAGAGGGAGTAGTGGCCCAGATTATTCCCACCTCAATATTTCTCAATTAAAGGCATATTTTCCCACCTCAAAAGATCCAGAGTAGAAGTGGGTCTTCTCACCTAAAATTATTTACTTAATAAATATTGCCTTGTTGTATATTTGAGCATCTTTTGGATATATGCCTAGGAGTTGTATAGCTGGATCTTGAGGAAGCACTATTCCTAATTGTCTGAGAAAGTACCAGATTGATTTCCAAAGTGGTTGTACAAGTTTACATTCCCACCAGCAATGAAGGAGGGTTCCCCTTTCTCTACATCCTCTCCAGTATGTGTTGTTGTATGAGGTTTTGATCTTAGCCATTCTGACCGGTGTGAGGTAAAATCTCAGGGTTCTTTTATTTGCACTTCCCTGATAGCTAAGGATGTTGAGAAATTCTTAAAGTATTTCTCAGTCATTTGATATTCATATATTGAGAATTCTCTGTTTAGCTCTGTACCCCATTTTTAAATTGGACTTCAAGGATTGTTGCTATTTAACTTCTTGAGTTCTTTATATATTCTGAATATTAGCCCTCTGTCAGATATAGGGTTGGTGAAGATCATTTCCCAATCTGTAGGCTGTTGTTTTGTTCTGACGACAGAGTCCTTTGCTTTACAGAAGCTTTTCAGTTTCATGAAGTCCCATTTATTAATTGTTGCTCTTAGAGCCTGTGCTGTTGGTGTTCTGTTCAGGAAATTGTCTCCTATGGCAACAAGCTCAAGGCTCTTCCCCACTTTTTCTTCAAACAGGTTTAGTTTGCCTTGTTTATGTTGAGGTCTTTGATCCACTTGGATTTTAGTTTTGTGCAGGGTGATAAGTATGGATTTATTTTCATTTTTCTACATGTAGACATCCAGGTAGAAAAGCACCCTTTTCAACAGATACTGTTTTTGTGTTTTTTTCCATTGCATTGTTTTGGCTTCTTTGTAAAAAAATCAAGTGTCCATAGGTGTGTGGGTTTATTTCAGGGTCTTCTATTTGATTCCATCGATCCACCATTCTGTTTCTATGCCAGTCCATGCATTTTTTTTAATTACTGTTGCTCTGTAGTACAGCTTGAGATGAGGGATGGAGATACCTACAGATGATCTTTTTGTTGTTAAGGATCATTTAGGCAATTCTGGGTTTTTTGTTTTTCCATATAAAGTTGAGAATTGGTCTTTCAAGGTCTGTAAACAATTTTGTTGGTATTTTGATGGGAACTGCATTCAATTTATAGATTCCTTTTGGTAAGATGGCTACTTTTACTATGTTAATTCTGCCAAGCCATGAGCATGGGAGATCTTTTCATCTTCTGATATTTTTTTCTATTTCTTTCTTCAGAGACTGGAAGTTATTTTCATAGAAGTATTGGGCTTGCTTGGTTAATGTCACACCAAGGTACTTTATGTCCTATGTGGCTATTGTGAAGGATGTTGTTTCCCTAATTTCTTTCTCAGCCCACTTGTCTTTTGTATACAGTAGGGCTGAAATTTTTTTGAGTTAATTTTGTATCCATCCACTTTGCTGAAGGTGTTTATCAGCTCTAGAAGTTCCCTGGTAAAAGTTTTGGGTCACTCATGTATTCTATCATATCGTATGCAAATAATGCTACTTTGAATCCCCTTGATCTCCTTTAATTGTCTTATTGCTCTAGCAAGAACTATGTTGAAGAGATATGGAGAGAGTGGGCAACCTTGTCTTGTCCATGATTTCAATGGGATTGATTTAAGTTTCTTTCCATTTAGTTTGATGTTGGCTATAGGCTTGCTGTATCTTGTCTTTACTATGTTAATTAAGTGCCTTGTATCCCTGATCTCTCAACGACTTTAAACATGAACAGGTGTTGGATTTTGTCAAAAGCTTTTTTGGCATCTAAGGAGATTATCATGTGGTTTTTTTTTCTTTCAGTTTGTTTATATGGCCAGTTACATATATTGAACCACCCCTGCATACCTGGGATGAAGCCTACTTGGTCATAGTGGATGATATCTTTGATGTGTTCTTTGATTCAGTTTAAGTATTTTGTTGAGTATTTTTGCATGACTGTTCATAAGGGAGATTGGCCTGAAATTCTCTTTTCTTTGTGAGGTTTAGGTGTCAAGGTGACTGTGGCTTCCTAGAATGATTTTGGTAATGTTCCTTCTCTTTCTGTTTTGGTGAATAGTTTAAAGAGTATTGGTGTTAGCTCTTCTTTGAAGGTCTGGTAGAGTTCTGTGCTGAAAACATTTGGCCCTGGACGTTTTTTGGATGGGAGACTTTTGATAACAGCTTCTATTTCCTTACAGGATATAGGAATATTTACTTGATTTACCTGGTCTTGATCAGATTTGATAAGTGGAATTTATCAAGAAAATTGTCTATATCCTTTAGATTTTCAAATTTTGTTGCATATAGGCTTTTGAAGTAGAACCTAATGATTCTTTGTATTTCCTCAGTGTCTGTTATCATATCCTCCTTTTCATTTCTGATTCTGTTGATTTGGATAGTGTCTTTCTGCCTTTTAGTTAGTTTGGCTAAGGGATTGTCTATCTTATTGATTTTCTCAAACCCAGCTTTTGGTTTCATTGATTTTTTGAATTGTTTTATTTGTTTCTATTTTATTGATTTCAGCCCTGAGTTTGATTATTTCCAGCCATCTACTCCTCTTGGGTATGTGTGCTTCTTCTTTTTTCCCCCCTAGGGCTTTCAGGTCAGCCATTAAGTTCCTTGAATGAGATGTTACAATTTTCTTCTCAAAGGCACTTAGTGCTATGAACTTTCCTCTTAGCATTGCTTTCATTGTGTCCCATAAGTTTGGGTATATTGTGCCTTCATTTTCACTAAATTCTAGGAAGACTTTAATTTCTTTCATTATTTCTTTTCTGTCATTGAGTAGTGAGTTGTTCAGTTTCCATATGAATGCAAGCTTTTTGCTATTTCTGTTGTTGTTTAGGTCCAGCTTTAATCCATGGTGGTCAGATTGGATACAAGGGATTATTTCAGTCTTCTTGTATCTATTGAGGCTTGCCTTATGACCAACTATATGGTCTATTTTGGGGACTGTTCCATGAGATGCTGAGAAGAAGGTAAATTCTTTTGTGTTTAGGTGAAAGGTTCTGTAAATGTCTGTTAGGTAAATTTGATTCATGACTTCTGTTAGAGTCATTGTTTCTTTGTTTAATTTCTGTTTTGTTGACCTGTCCTTTGTTGATTAATGTGTGGAGATCTATGTATGGTTTCAGTTTTACTGATGTTTCTTTTACAATTGTTGGTGCCCTTGTATTTGGGGCATAGATGTTCAGGATTGTGATGTCTTCTTGGTGGAGTTTTCCTTCGATGAATATGAAGTGTCCTTTTCTATGTCTTTCTATTAATTTTGGTTGAAAGTCTCTTTGTTAGATATTAGAGTGGCTACTCCTGCTTGCTTCTTGTGTCCATTTGCTTGGAAAACCATCTTCCAGCCCTTTACTCCCAGGTAATGTCTATCTTTGTGAATTAGGTGTGTTTCTTGTATGCAACAGATTGTTGGGTCTTATGTAGGCATTCATTTTCTTAGTCTGTGTCTTTTTTTTTTTGCTCATTTTCACTTTATTTTTTTTAATTTTTTTATTAATTACACTTTATTAACTTTGTATCCCCCCTGTAGCTCCCTCCCTCCTTTCCTTCCAACCCTTCCCTTCCTCCCCCTTCTCCATGCATGTCCCTCCTCAAGTCCACTGATAAGGGAGGTCTTCTTTTTCTTCCTTCTGATCCTAATCTATTTGGTCTCCTCAGGAGTGGCTGCACTGTCTTCCTTTGTGGCCTGGTAAGGCTGCTCCCCCCTCAAGGGGAGGTTGAGTCCGTTGATACTGAATTAGATTAATGACCAGTGGCTGTCAGATCTTTTTATTTTGCTCTTTATTATGGTAGTGTGTTTGTGTGCTTGGCTATTTTTAGTTTTGCTGTAGTGAGGTTATTTATTTCTTGTGTTTCCATGAAAGTAGTTAGTTTTCTTGGGTTGTATTTTTCCTTCTAGTATCTTCTGTAATGCTGGATTTGTTGATAGGCATTATTTAAATTTGTTTTTGTTGTTGAATATCTTGTTTTCTCCATCTGTGATGACTGAGAATTTTGCTGGGTATAGTAGCCTGGACTGACATTTGTGTTCTCTTAGGATCTGCGTGATATCTGTCCACGCCCTTCTGGCTTTTGTATTCTCTATTGTGAAGCCAGGTGTGATTCTGATGGGTTTGCCATTATATGTTACTTGGCCTTTTTCCCTTGCAGTTTTTAGTATTTTTTCTTTGTTTTGTATACTTACTCTTTTTATTATTTTGTGGCAGGAGGATTTTCTTTTCTGGTCTGTGGGGGGCTGCAGTCTCTGTCAAGAGCTGCTGTTTTAGCAGCTGCTTTGATATTTAAATCTCAGCAGGAAGACTGGCTTTACCAGGCCCTCTCTAAAGTCAGGGAAGAATTTTCAAGTCCATCACCTTTTGTTTTGTGACAGCAAGTGGGATAGCTTTTCAAAACCACACCTCTTGTTTCACCTCCTTGTGATTTTAAGTCATTGTGTTGGGCTGTGTTTAAAATAAAGCCAGGCTGGCTGGCAGGGCGCTTGGCGTTTTTTGGGCTGACTAGTTTTTCTTGACCTCCAGAGCCTCTGGGAAGATCCCGTGTGTTGTGTAGTTTATAAATTTCAGTCCTCACTCCTGACTCAAAAGCCGTTCGACTCCGCTGGCTGGCCCCGTGGACAGGTCTAATTTCTTAGGTGTTATGTAGACCTGTTGTATGCTTGTAGGCCTCTCTCTTAAATTGGGGAAATTTTCTTTTACGACTTTTTTGAAAATATTTTCTGGGCCTTGGAGGAGGGAATCTTCTTTTTCCTCTATTCCTATTATTCCTAGGTTTTGTCTTTTCATATTGTCTTGGACTTCATGTATGGTTTGTATCTCTTTTTCTTTTAAAATTATTATTATTTGATTAGTTTAAACCAGTTATCAATAATTTATTACATTTTATTACCTAATCACAAATTAAAAATGACTTTCAACTTTATTAAGTAAGTTATAAGTGTGAAAAGAAATAAATGATAGCCATGAAATGGCCATAATATTAAGATAAAACTATATACCCATATTAATGCCTGAAGCTCATGACAATGATGTATGTTATCAAGTTCTGACAAGGATTCAGGGAAACTGGAAATGTCATTTCCATGGTGGTAATGCAAGGTCATAATTCACTATTCACTTTTGAGGACCTAGAATAACTCTTAGAAAAAACAAGCATATTTTCACTATACAGTGCAGGAGTCACACTCTTTTGACATGAGCTAGTGTAATAAAAAACACACCAAAACAAAACAAACAAGCAAGGAAAAGTCAAAACACAAACAAACAAGCAAAACCAAACTTTCAGCCACATAGAAACCATCACAAGTGCACAAAGCTTTATTCATACTTACCAACTTGGAAGTAATCAAAATGACCCATGCTTATAAATCTAAAAGAAAAGGAACAAGGACACAAACAAGCTAAAAACCCTAAAACCAGAACAAAACAACAAAATAACCCTTAAAAACCAACCAACCAACCTGCCAACCAACCAACTAACCAAACAAACAAACAAAAACCGAAAACTAAATATTATGCTACTAGCAAATGAGCTATTGGGACATCAGTTGAATTTTTTTTTCTTATTTTACTTCTGGTGTCTTGGGAACTGAACTCAAGTTTTCAGGCTTGAAGGTAAGTGTCTTATTTGCTGAAGTATCTCACCAACTCATATGGAAATATAACTCTTGAGGAAATATAACTGCTCTGTGCTGCTAAAATAGGGGCACAAGCTATCACAGTTTTATGTAAATTCATAGAATGACCAGTGTTGATCATGGACTGTAGGCAACAATATTGGATCACCGTGGTTTTACCAGTTGTAACAAATTGTTTCTGTGCTGAGGAGATTAACAGGGAGGATGGTTAATATAGGTTCCTTATTAAATGTAGGAAGATACACTTTATATGATAAACCTCATACTTCTTTTTATTTTTTATGAGCATAAACTTATTCTTAAAAATAAAAGTCTACCAAATCAGAAGTGCAAATTGAACTTATTTTCTTATCCCAAAACAAATCCTGTTTTATACTCATAAGCATAATTACAGGAAGTATTTACATAGCTAGAAACAAAGTTGTGTTTGATCATACTTTAAATGAACCATGTTTATTGAATATAATTAAACCTCAAAAACAGAGGCTTTTATTTACTGTTTCTATATGCTTTACTTAATATGATACCTTGTCTCCACAATAAAACTGAAGAAGCAAACATAATGTTTCAGGTCAAGAATTTTAAGTAAGCCCTGGAGAATGAATTTCTTTTCCAAAATTTGATCCCATGTCATTCAAATTGAAGAGTCACTGGATATTAGTCAGATAGTTCTCAGAAGAACTTTAGTGGAAATATTACTCCTTCAGTTTTCCAAAGACAAGGTTCATTTCATTTTGCATTAGGAGAGTACTAGACTGTCACAAAATGATCTTTTGAGTTATGAATACTGATTGAAGTGGCCTTTCCTCCTTGCCTCTTTAGTGAAAGTCAGGTCATGAGTACTTTGAAAGGAATTTGGTTATTCTATAGAAAAAAAGGCTGAAATATAAATACACTGTAGCATTTGTGTTGGTATAATGTTCTTTTGAAATGTATACACCTTACCCTGTTCATTTAAATGCTGATTTCTCCTTCCAACTCTCTGGTTTCAATCCGGATATTGTTTTGTGATACTTATTCTAAGCATCCTGTCTCAACTCTGTGTAAACAGGCCAAAATAAAGCAACTAGTCACAATGTTAAGCAGTGGGAGGAGCCAGAGGGTAGGAAATGAGTGGGAGGAGAAAGGGTGAGGGGAGCTAGGGGAGAGAGAGAGAGAGAGAGAGAAGAGAGGGAGCAGGAGAGATCTTGGAACTACGTCAAGATGGACTGGAGATAATGTATCGCAAAAAGCAAGTATAATGTGGGAAATCTAAATGTTAGGAAACTATGAGGGCTTGGAGGTTAAAGAGGGAGTAACTACTGTCCAGCATTGTATTCTAGGTTAACTAAATGAACCCAGTCTCTGGGTGGTGATTTGGTTATACAGCTGTTTAGGATTAACAGCAAGCTTTACCAGAAGATATATCAAAAGTAAATATTAATCATTACATACAACACATTTGATTTTGATGAGATGATTTTTTCAAAAATTCCTTTCTGAAAATTAAATATGAACATCTTCATGAAAGATATGTTTCAATTAGGTCTTTTAGTCTTTCAAAATGAAAGTTATTCACAAATTCCCATCCAATGTTATCAGTAGAATAGGTACTCATCACTTCTATGGAATTTATCAGTTTATATAAATTGCTCTATGTCATGTTAGAGTCCTAATTTTTGAAATATTTGTAACCAGAAGTCTTAACTCATTTTACATATGTACATATTTTAATTATACCACAAATCACCCATGAAAGCTTGTCACTTGTACCTGCCTTCTCTGGATTTTTTTCTAATTTTAATATTCTGATTATGGTAACCCAGTTACAGAAAAACACTTATGGTGTGTATCCACTTAAAAGTGGATGTTAGCCATATAGTAGAGACCCAAAGAAGATAAAAAACAAACAAACATGATCCAAGAGAGGATGCATAAATCTCACCCTGAAGGGAAGAGAAAATAGACAGAGGTAGTGGTTGAAAAAGGGGAACAAGGTAGGAGAGGGGGTGCAGAGAGTTAAGAGGGTGGAGAACAAACCCCACAGAGCAAGGGGGAGATGACAGAAGGCCTGTAGAAAAAAAGAGAAACTGAGGATGGGGGTATCTCTGTGACAAGATGGAGACCTAAGTCAGGGTAAGTTCCTGGGAAGATGTGAGGGGGATTCAACCAGAGACTCCTAATAGCAGAGGGCAAAGAGCCTGAAGAGGACACTCTCTAACTTGACTAGTATTAGAGGGAGGGGAACACCAGCCTACCTACAAAAACTTTGACCCCCAATTTTCCTGCAAGATCTACATTGATAAAGATAGAGAAGATAGAGGTTGAGGGAATGCACAATCAATGCTTGACCCAATCAAAGACCCACCCTATCAGAGAGTACCAATCCCTGACACTATGAAGAATACTCTGCTAAGTTTGCAGACAGGAGCCTGACAGAGTTGTCCTCTGAGAGGCTCTACCCAGCAGTGCCTCAAAACAGACGCTGAGACTCTCAGCCAAGCATTGGGCAACGCATAAAGAAGGGATCCTTGTGGAAAGATAGGAGGGAAAATACAAGGAAGTGGAGGTGACAGGAGCTCCACAAGAAGATGAATGAAGCTAATTAGCCAGGACCCAGAGGAGCTTTCCGAGACTGTAGCATCAACCAAAGACCATGCAGGAACTGGATCTAGGCCCCCTACAAAGAGTTAAGAGATGGGCAGCTTTGGCTTCAAGCAGGTAATCGAGTAAGGGAACTGGGACTCACTTGACTGCTCTTTGATCACTCTCTCCTGGCTGGATTGCTTTTCCAGGCCACAAGAGAAATGGACATGCTCAGTTCTGATGTAACTTGACGAGCTGGGGTGGATGGGAAAGGGAGCACTCCTTTTCTGAGGAAGAGGCAAGGAGAGAGAGGGAGGGCAGGGGTGGAGCTAGAACAGGATGAGGGAAGGGACTACAATCAGGATGTCAATGAATAAAATTAATTTTAAAAAGAAAGTGAAAAATATCTGTATAAAAAAGCATTATTAGGAGATGATATGATCCTTTAACAAGTGGGATTTTGTGGAGAATCACAACCTCAAAATAATTATAAAAACAACCTTCAATCTCAGTTTTCCTTAACAAATGGGATGTATCCTCACAAATGGTGTTCTAAATTTTGAAAGAACCTAATTAAACAAACAAACAAAAACATTTAAAATGGAAAGATTTACAGGGGCTATTTATAGGCCTTGATAGTTATGCTTCCTTCTCTTTCTGCTTCCTAGCCACAGATAATCACCTCCTGGATATGCACTGTCATCTTTGTTGACACGTCTGCTTGAGCTTGTGCTACCCAAATTAGAATCAAAGCTTCATAAGTGGGCTAACTAATCAATTCTTCAGGAGTTACCTTTATCAAGTGTTGAAATATCGTAATTCAGGGTGAGTTAGGTCACTGCTAAAACTATTTTGATTATCTTAGTTACTTTTCTATTATTTTGATTAGCAGTGATGATCAAGGCAACCTACAGAAGGAAGGGTTTACTTGGGGCTCATAGTTCAGAAAGTGAGTCCATGACCATTATGGCAGAGAACACAACAGCAGGCACGTAGCATAGTGCTAGATCAGTGGTTAATAATTTATGTCTTGATCTTTACAAGGTAGAGAAAGTTAAGTGGAAATGGTGACAAGTCTTGTGAAATATAATGAACAGCACGCTTCCTTCAACAAAAACACACTTCTTAATCTTTCATAAGCATTTCCATGACTTGTGAACCAAGAATTTAAATATTTGAGCCTAGTGGGCTAGCCATACCACCACAGTAGCCATGTTTACCATCAATGTATATTTGATTTATTTAAAAGGGTCCCATCTACAGTTTACCTTACACTTTTTATATGTTTACATAGGAAAAAAGCAAAAGCAAAACAACAGAAAGCTGTAAAACATATGTCTGAAACTCTGTGTCATGGTCTACAAGGGTGATTCTACCCAATTCACTGTTCCATGCACTCTGCTATGTTGTAAAATTATCTATATCCTGTGTTTTCTTGGGCGTAGTTTTTTTTTTTTTTTTGGATTGGAGTTTTCCTTCTATTATCTTCTGTAGGTCTGGGTTGCTGTGTAGTTATTGTTTAAGTTTAGTTTTGTCATGGAATATTTTGTTTTCTCCATCTATGTTGACTGAAACCTTTGCTGGGTATAGTAGTCTAGGTTGGCATCTGTGGGCCCTTAGAGTCTGCATGACATCTGCCCAGGCCCTTCTGACCTTCATAGTTTCTGTTGATAAGTCTGGTGTGATTCTGATAGGTCTATCTTTATATGTTTCTTGGTCTTTGTCCCTTGCTGCTTTTAATATTTTTTTCTTCTGTAAATTTAGTGTTTTGACTATGTGATATGAGGAGCTTCTTTTCCGGTCTAGTATATTTGGTGTTCTGTAGGCCTCTTGTATATTTATGGGCATCTCTTTCTTTAAGTTGGGAAATTTTTCTTTTATGATTTTCTTGAAAATATTTTTTAGACCTTAGATCCTGGAATCTTCTTTTTGTCTATTCCTATCATTCTTCAATTTTGTCTTTTCATGGCATCCTTGGTTTCTTGGATATTTTGTGTTGGGTCTTTTCTGACTTTACTCTTTCTTTGAGAGAAGTATCAATTTCTGTGAGTGTATCTTCAGCATCTGAGATTCTCTCTTCCATCTCTTGTATTTTGTTGGTGATGCTTACCTTTGTGGTTCCTATCTTTTCTCTAAGTTCTCCAGCTCCAGGGTTTTCCCTGTTTGTCTTTTCTTTATTGATTCTAATTCCGTTTTTATGCCTTGCGACCATTTTTTCATCTGTTTGAATGTGTATTCCTGTCTTTCCATGATGGCCTCTATTTTTTTTTGTTTCCTCTCTATATGCCATTAATTGTGCCTCTACTTGTGCCTCTATTTGTTTGGCTGTATTTGCCTGCATTTCTTTGTGAGCTTTGTTCATTTCCTCTTTATTTGCCTCTGTTTGTGTGGCTATTTCTTTGAGAAATTTGTTAATTTCCTCTTTATGTGCCTCTAATAACTGGAAAAGCATAGCTTTAAAATAATTTTCCTGTGTTTCCAATGAATTAAAATATCCATTGATTTTGGGGGTTTCTGGTGAAGCCATGATGTCCTGATTTATGTTGGATGTGTTCTAATGCCTTCCTCAAGCCATCTTCTTCTTTTTTTAAACATTTTTATTTTATATTAATCAAAGGTTATGTACTTTGCATCCCAGCCATAGACCCCTCCTGCATTCTCTCCCTATCCCCCCCCATCCCTCCCTCATCTCCTCCCTGCCCTTTTCCAAGTCCAATGATAAGTGGAGGACCTCCTCCCCTTCCATCTAACTCTAGCTTATCAGGTCGCTTCAGGAGTGGCTACAATATCCTCTTCTGTGGCCTAGCAAGGCTGTTCTTCCCTGTCGAAGAGTCAGCCATTACATTCATGTCTGAAATAGTCCCTGTTCCCCTTACTAGGGTACCCACTTGGATACTGAGCTACCATTTGCTACATTCAAGCAGGGGTTCTAGATTATATCCATCCATGGTCCTTGGTTGGAGAAACAGTCTCATAAAAGATCCCTGTGCCCTGATATATTTGGTACTTGTGGAGCTCCTGTCCTCTCCAGGTCATAGTAACTCCCCCTTCTTTCATAAGATTCCCTGCACTCTGCCAAAGGGTTGGTTATGTGTCTTAACATTTGCCTTGTTACACTGCTAGGTAGAGTTTTCTTATCTGTACATATTCTGTTTGTTCTTGGAGTCTGTAGTTCACATGGGGTCTGTCTTTATCTGGTATTTGGAGTATTCTTCAGTGAAGATGAGAGATATCCATGGTTTGAGAGTATGTGTTGGTGTTTCAGCTGTAGGTAAGGGAGGAAGGTAGCAGATCCAGGTGCACAAGTGCAGGTGAGCAAGCACGGGCATGTAAGTGGAAGTGTGCCTTGAGGAAAGGGTGCTAGAGAGTGTAGAAGCCTGGAATGTTGGGCTTAAGTGCAGGGGAGGCTGCAGGTGCTGATGCTGTTTGTGGGCTCAATGTGCATGCGCAGGTTCCCTGAATACCTTGGTGGCCTACAGGCCTGTAGTACTGACCTCCTGGTATTCATTTTTGTCTGGGCTCCAGGAATTGTTTTCCTGGACTTCACTGTTAGACCTGCAGAACAGGGGTTTCAATGTTGAACAGCATTGTTGCAAGAATCCCTATATTGCCTACAGTGGGGTTGTGGATTGGAGGAGTCTGATGTCTGGCAGCTGGAATAGAGGGACCCTGGATCTGGGGCTCTGCAGGCACTCACTTGTAAGTGAGTGCACTTAAGTGTACTCACTCACTAGCAGTCTCAATTGTAAAGCACAGGGGTTCCCCCTGTTCTCTACTCTCATATTCGGGCCACTTTCAGAGTTTTGGATCCTGTGCTCCCCAGATAATGTGCATACTGCTCGCCACCATCTTGGAACCCCTGATGCTCTATTCTTAAAAGCCAGAAATTTGAAACAGCCTAGATGTCCATCAATAGATGAATGAAAAAGAAAATGTGGCACATTTAAAGAACAAAATATTACTCAGGCATTAGACAATGAAATCATGAAATTCATAGCTAAATACACGGAGCTAGAAAAATTATCTTGAATGAGATATACCATATCTATAATGGCAAATAATGGATTTGTTCATTTTTATTTGGATGTTAGTTGTTAAGTGTTTGAGAAGCATGCTATAACTTGTATAGCCACAGGAGTATGGAATAAAGGACAAATACATTTCTGGAGGAAAGGGAAATAAAACAGACAACTATGAATAGATGGGAAGCAGGACTGGAAGATCAAATGAAGAGGAAAATATGAGGAGGATTAAGTTATGGAAACTTGGAGAGACAGCTAAAACTAAGGTTTACTTGTGGTATTGTATGGAAACCTAATATAGTAGAAGCTTCTTAAAATACATTGATGTATGAAGGCAATCTAAACAAACTCAGCAAATGATTCGGGAGACAAAACCCTAACTGCACATCTCTCATCATCAAATAAAGCTACCAGCACTGAGAATAAGGTGCATCTAATCAAGATTTTTATAAAGGGCCCTATGGGCACTGCAAACAATCCAGGCTGTTGCCAAGGTTATCAGATGTTCTTCACAAACTGACAGAAAGGTTGTATTGCTGAAGACAGCACCTACACAACTCACTGAACAAGAAGTTGAACCAAGGTCTACCTAGAGCCTTCACCAATACTGACTAGTGTTCATGATACTGGCAGGTACCCTGCATATTGCAAAAGGGGAAAAATAAGCACAAGCACAGCTACAAAAGTCTACAATGGTAACCTGCCCTCAAGATGTGACACTTAAACTGTGGCACAATGCTTGTGGGTTAAGGCCCATCCCATGAGATAGAATCCAGTATCAACACTGCCTGGGTGGCTAAGAATGTTGAGCTAGATAGGACAGGTACTTTGATAAAGACCAAACACTTCTGTTCAGCTGAAGGAACAGGGTGGTAAAATGACACCTAAAGACATTCTTCTAAACTCAGACCCCATTGCCTTGCTCAGCCATCACCACAGAAGATTCTTCCTGCAGTAGATGGGAATAAATACAGAGACCCACAGCTGGACAATGTGCAGAGAGTAGTAACTTTAGACTATGCAGCTTCAAGTGTGGTATCTTCATCACACTTCTCCCTTGAAGGCTCATGGAACTATGCAGAAGCAGAAACAGAAAAATTATAAAAGAAAGAAAGGATGGATAATACGATGAAAACAAAGTCTTCTAGACACAAAAGGACTTACGTATATATGAAATTACAGAGCTGATATGCTTATGTATAAATAACCTTACAGAGCTGACATGTATAAGATCTGCCTAGTCTGCCCCAGATGGGATCCTAGTGTTGTGAATACAAGTGGACACAGCCCTCACTTATGAATCAGAAGATGTCTCCAATTGATAATCATGTGCGAATGAAAAAACGGTGTCTCCAGCTGAATCTCACTGGAAATACAAGTCACACTTAATGCAAGTCCTCGTATTCAGCATTAAATGACCAAAATAAAATGAACTTAGTGGCATCTTCGGATGTTCTTTGTCTCATTAAGCTTTTTCAGGAACCTTTTTTTAAACCTTACATGTCTTTTTTTACTTATATTAGGACTTCCAATATTTTTGGTATTGTCGTTTTTATGGGATTTGTGGTTTTTACATGTATTTGTCACTGCATCTATATGTGTTTCCTGTGCTTTTTCTTTGTCTCTTTTTCTTCTGTATGCTTGCTTTGTCTTATTCTGATATTTTTTGTTTTGTTTTATTTTATTTAGCTGTTCTTTAGATGCCTGTTTGCTTTCTAATTGAGATAGAAACAACATGGTTGCAAATGGGAGGGGAATTAGGAGAATCTCAGAAGTGCTGAGGAAGGAGAAACTGCAATCAGAATGTATTACATGAAAAAATATATGTTCTGATTCTTAAATGTAGGTATTTCATCTCCTTGATCAGATTAATACCACTACAATAAATACTTTAAGACTCTGAAGAAAAAGCTACAGGAAGACTCTAGAATACAGAGAGACAAAGACATTCAGTGCTTATGGATTGATAGAATTAAAGAGAAAATAATGATTTACCAAAAGTTATTTGCAGATTCAGTGAAATCCCAATAAAAATTTCCATATCACACTTAAAATAAATAAAATAAAGCAATGTTAAAATTCATATGACACTACAAATGACCAAAAATACTTTAAAATCATCTTCAGAAACAATAATGCTGGAGAAATTACCATTCCAGACCTCAAAATAAATTATAGAGCCATAGTAATAAAAATAATTTTACTTGAGCAAAACCAGACAAGTAGATCAATGGAACATAATCAAAGACCCAAACATGAGTATGAATAACCACAGCCATCTAACACTGGATAAAGATGCCAAAAATATATGCCCAAGAAATAAAAACATGTTTAACAAATGGTACTGGGAAAATTGGATACCTAAGTACAGAAGAACGAAAATTGTTATTTATCAATCGCCTTGTACAAAATCTAAGTAGAAATTAGAAACTTGATCCACTGAAAGTTTTAGAAGAAAGCATAGGCGATAACGATTATTTTATAGGGGATTAGGAGAATATTTTCCAAAGGATTGTAGTTAATAATTGAGAAATCAGACATCATAAAACTAAAAAGCTTCTGCACAGATGAGGAAACAACCAAGCAGCTGAAGACGAAGTCGACAGATTAAGAGAGACTGTAGATCCACAATAAACTGATAGATAATTACCAACCAGAGTATGCTTAAAAATGAAAAATTTGAGAGTAAAAACAAGAGCAAACCAACAAAAAAAATGATTAATTAAAAAACTACTCTTGAGATCCAAACAAAGAGTTCTCAATAGAAGAACTAAAACAGGCCAAACAATACCTAAAAATGCCAGGCGTGGTAGCACATGTCTGTAACCAGAGCCCTTGAGGAGGCAGAACTCTGAGTTTGAGTCCAGTCTGGTCTACAGAGTGAGACCAGGACAGCCAAGGCCATACAGAGAAACTCTTTCTCGAAAAACAAAACCAAAAACCAGAAAACAAAAATTGTTCATTATCAATTAGCAATTAGGAAAATCCAAACAACTTTACAGACAGAGGACAAAGATCAACATAATAACTGGAAAAAAATGCTGGAGAAGATGTGACTAAAACAGAGCCCTTATTTACTGTTAGTGGTATTACAAACTGGTACAGCCACTTCTGAAATCGGTGTAGAGAATCATCCAAATGCTAAAAATAAATCTAATATATGACTCAGCTTTACCAGTCCTTGGCATATTTCCAAAGGACTTTACACCTGCAGATATTTGTTCAGCCATGTCATTGCCAAACTCTTTCCAGTAGCTGGGAAATGTAAACAGAATCAACTTAAGTGTCCTTCAACTGAGCAGATAATATAAATTTAGTACAAGTACATTACATAATACTAATTACCTGTGAAGAAAAATGAAATTATAAATATTGCAGATGATTTTAACTTAATTGTGGCTCCATCGTCTCAGATGACTTTAGCTTATGCAAAGTTGTCATAAGACAGCAGAGGAACCAAGAGTTTTCTACTTGTATTTAAGGACCACTCAATAAAAGAGAAATCATGCATAATACTGGAAATCTAGACAAGTGCCTGGGGCTAGTGAGTAATAGATCTTGGAAGAAAACCTTCAGATTGCCTTTGCTAAACCAGTTTCATTATTGATTGAATTCTGAATATTTGTTCTTACACTCACAGATGAATATTCTCCCTCCAAAGCAACTTCTCTTCTTAATGGAGATCATTACAGAAACTACAACAAATCAAAATGTCTGGAGAGCCTGCGGGCATCCAGTCCCAGTCGATATATTTACAATCCACTTCCTGCACTTCAAGCTCAGGGATCATTGTAAAAGAGGAGTAAAGAAGAATGTTAAGGACAAGAGAAATGGGAAATTTGCTGTGATATTTGGTCACCAAGAAATATAAGAGAGGCTACACGGATAAAATCTCATCAACCTCTTTGCCTTTCTGAATGCGGATTGAGCATCTTAGCCAGAGACCACCTTCTTGATTAGTTTCTTTGAATCTACAGATTTTAGTATGTTTATCCTATATTATATATCTAATATCCACTTATAAGTGAGTATATACCCTGTGTGTCTTTCTGCTTCTGGGATACCACACTCAGGATGATCTTTTCCAGTTCCCATCATTTGCCTGAAAATTTCACGATTTCCTTGTTTGTAATTGCTGAGTAATATTTCATTGTGTAGATGCACCACAATTTCTGTATCCATTTCTCATTTGAGGGGCATCTGAGTTGTTTCCAGCTTCTGGCTATTACAAATAAAGCTGCTACAAACATGGTTGAGCAAATGTCTTTGTTGCATACTTGAGCATCTTTTGGATATATGCCTAGGAGAGGTATAGCTGGATCTTGAGGAAGCACTACTCCTAATTGTCTTAGACAGCACCAGATTGATTTCCAAAGTAGTTGTACAAGTTTATATTCCCACCAGCAGTAGAGTAGGGTTCCCCTTTCTCCACATCCTCTCCAGCATGTGTTATCACTTGAGTTTTTGATCTTAACCATTCTGATGGGTATAAGGTGAAATCTCAGGGTAATTTTGATTTGCATTTCCCTGATGACTAAGGAGAAAACAGGGGACAGGACAGGAGCCTACCACAGAGGGCCTCTGAAAGACTCTGCCCTGCAAGGTATCAAAGCAGATGCTGAGACTTAATGACAAACTTTGGACATAGTGCAGGGAATCTTATGAAAGAATGGGGAGATAGTAAGACCTGGAGAGGACAGGAGCTCCACAAAGAGAGCAACAGAACCAAAAAATCTGACACAGAGGTTTTTTCTGAGACTGATATTCCAACCAAGGACCAATAATGGAGACAACCCCAAAACCTTGCAGAGATGTAGCCCATGGCAGTTCAGTGTCCATGTGGTTTCTGTAGTAAATGGGAACAGGGACTGTCTCTGGCATGAGCTGATTGGCCTGCTCTTTGATCACCTCACCCTGAGGGGGGAGCAGCCTAACCAGGCCGCAGAGGAAGATAATGCAGCCACTCCTAATGAGACCTGATAGAGTAGGATCAAAATGGAGAGTAAGACCTCCCCTATCAGTGTACTTGGGGAGGGGCATGAGTGGAGAAAGGGGAGGAAGGTGGAATTGGGAGGGGAGGAGGGAGGGAGCTAAAGAGGGGATACAAAATGAATAAACTGTAATTAATAAAAATAAAAATGAAAAAAATCTCATTAACATGGCTGCCAAAACAAGTCCTGAATAACATCACACCAGTGGAAAATGTAACATGGAAAGGGGAAAAATAGTGGGTCCGCAACCCTAAAGAAAAATCTATGGACAACTGGACGATACTGAGAACAGGAAAAATTCTCTTCCCCAGAAATCAGACCCTTTATGATCAGGCATAAGATAATATACATACAAGTAATTAATTGGCTTAATTGTGTGGATTAAGCCAATTGTAATATATATATGAGAGAGAGAGAGAAAGGGGTGCACGTGACAGTTTGGAGGGAAGAAAGGAAATAGGGAAATGACAAGTAAGTTATAATTTTAGAAATAAACATATTTTGAAGTCCTTCACTAATTCTTAAACTTACTTTAAGAATCAGCTGATGCTGTTCTTTTGTTCTGATGACATTGTCCTTTGCTTTACAAAAGCTTTTCAATTTCATGAGTTCCTAGAAAAGGCTCTTCACCTACCTTATATCTGACATATGGCTAATATAATAATATATAAAGAACTCAAGAAGTTAAAAAGGAACAAATCAAGTATTCCAATTAAACAGTAGGGTACAGGGCTAACCAGATAATTCTCAATAGAGGAATATCAAATGGCAGAGAAATACTTAAAGAAATATTCAACATCCTTAGTCATCAGGAAAATGCAAATCAAAACGACCCTGAGATTTCACCTTACACCAGTCAGATTAGCTAAGATCAAAAAAACTCAAGTGACAACATATTCTGCAGAGGTTTTGGACAGAGGGGAACTCTCCTCCATCGCTAGTGGGAATCTAAACTTGTACAACCACTTTGGAAAACAATCTGGCACTCTCTCAGAAAATTAGGAGTAGTGCTACCTCAAGATCCAGCTATACTACTCCTAGGCATATATTCAAAATATACTCAAGCATACAACAAGGGTATTTACTCAGTCATGTTCATAGCAGCTTTCTTCATACTAGCTAGAATCTGGAAACAACTTATATGTCCCTCAACAGAGAAATGGATACAGAAAGTGTGATACATTTCCACAATGGAATACTACTCAGCAATTGAAAGCAAGGAAATCATGAAATTTGCAGGCAAATGGTAGGAACTAGAAAAGATCATCCTGAGTGAAGTATCCCAAAGGCAGAAAGACACACATGGTATGTACTCACATATAAGTGGATATTAGACATATAATATTGGATAAACATATTAAAATGTATACACTTAAAGAAGCTAAGCAAGAAGGAAGACCCTGGGTAAGATGATCAATCCTTACTTATAAATGAGTATAAACCATGTTTGTCTTTCGGCTCCTGGGATACCTCACTCAGAAAGGCAAATGGGATAGACATCAGAAGAGGGGGAAAACAGGGAACAGAATAGGAACCTATCACAGAGGGCCTCTGAAGACTCTACCTAGCAGGGTATCGAAGCAGATGCTAAGACTCATAGCCAAACTTTGGGCAGAGTGCAGAGAATCTTATGAAAAAAACAAGGAGATAGAAAGACCTGGAGGGGAAAGGAGCTCCAGTAGGAGAAAAACAGAACCAAAAAAAAATCTGGGCCCAGTCTTTTCTGAGACTCCAACAAGGACCATGCATGGAGATTACATAGAAGCCCTATACAGATGTAGCTCATAGCAGTTGTGTCCAAGTGACTCCCCAAGTAAGGGGAACAGGGGCTGTCTCTGACATGAACTCAGTGGCTGGCTCTTTGATCACCTCCTTCGGAGTGGTGAGCAGCCTTACCCCGATACAGATGAGGACAATGCAGCCACTCTTGATGAGACCTGATAGGCTAGGGAAAGATGGAAGGTGAGGAGGACATCCCTATCAGTGGACTAGGGAATGGCATAGGAGGAGAAGAAGGAGGGAGGGTGGGATTGGGAAAAGACAGGGGAGGGAGTTGTAGTGGGGATACAAAGTGAATACATTTTAATAAATAAAATATTAAAACAAACAGTTGATGTTTTAGGAACAGTGTCTTTTATTTAGTTGTATAATTTTTCTTAAAACTGACGTATTCAATAAGAATTTCATATAACTTGTTCCCCATATGTACTTTTATAAAATTTATGTTTCTCTTTGTCTTTACTTTTGAATACAGTCATTTATAAATAAAAAGTGATTAGAACTATATCTACTCTCTTTAAATAAAAGAGAAAACAGAGTGAATTTCCTTTGTTCTATGTTTTCTGAATAAATATACAAGTATTAAGATTTTAGCCAATTGGTAACTATAACAACAGGTATGTAAGCACTAATAGTATTCTGATTATCAATAAATAATTCTTGGTGACATTGGAAATAATATGCAAGAAAAAGAAAAATACATGTAAGGATTTTTATGATCCCTAAGTTTCATGCTTATTAAAACTTTTTTCAATATAGTGGATGCAATATATCATGTCTATATTTTCCAAATATAAGTATTTTTAACAACAAAAATATATCAAGATAATGACTTGTGGGCATCACTTCATAGGGTCTAACTCCCAACTGCTTTCAGAATGTAATTGTCCTTCTTGAATAATATAAATGATATTCCTGGAAAAGTGATGCTGAACCACTAAGTTGTGAGAATCTTAAGTTGAAGAGTGAAAAGGCCCTCCTGCCTATCACAAAACAGGCTGACAGCTACTTACCTTAAAACAATGATATTGCAAAAATAAAAAATAATGATGTTGGTTTGAAATCAGCAAATAATGACACATTTTTATTGGATTACTTTAAAATATATCTTAATCACATGAAATATAGAAGACTAATCTGTGTTTAACTAAATATTGTTATTTTGTGATTTTTATTTTGTAATGCAAGAAATACCAAAATTACACAATCAAAAGCAATTACTTTGGGCACAAAAAGACTGTGTGGTTATCTTTTACCAGATATATTTTTAATAATTCTGTTCTGAAGTACTGAGATACTACTTTGGAGAGTTTGAATGTATTGTGCATGCTGTGTACCAAATGCTTTATTTTTTCACCCTGGCATGGCATATACAAAAAGGGGAACATACAAAGGAAACACTTGCTTCTATAAATATATGGAACTTTTGCTCACTGACCTCAGAATAGATTTGTTTAAGCTAACTATCAGATTTTAAATGTAAACTCCACTTGTAAGGTCCACAATGACAGGAATAATGAGAAAAGGGTTCTGCTGGGGTCTGACAAATTTGACACTATAATATCAAATTTGTGACAAGATCTGTTAGCATCACAGGAAACCCATTCATTGCCCAATTATGACAGTCCCATATTCTGTTTTTCTTATAAAAATAAATTTCAAAAATGTGCCATTAGAATTAAGACAGAAAACATTGGGCCTTGTCTCTGCATTAATAAATATGTAAATAATCACCTCATAAGCATTTGCCATTATAGAGCTTACAGCTTCACAAGGAAGTTTGTTGCTGTCTAAAACTGATGTTACTCTTGGAGGAAATAAAAGCTCCACATCCATAATTTTATAAACTACAAACCAGTTATGTGACAATTATGACTAATACCTTAATTAATATAGTAATCTAAGAAAACAGCAGGTGAATGAAAGCTTTTTTAAAATTTATTAAAAATTTTGTTTTTAACAGAGCTAAAAAATCTGGGCTCAGGAGTCCTACAGAGACTGATGCATCTACCAAGGACCATGCATGGAGAAGACCTAGACCCCCCTGCTCAGATCTTGCTTATGGGCAGCTCAGTCTCCATGTGGGTTCCCTAGTAAGCGGAGCAGGCATTGTCGCCGACATCGACTCCGTGGCCAGCTCCTCCATCACCTTCCCCTGGGGAGGTGGCCTAACTAGGCCACAGAGAAAGAGGATCCAGACAGTGCTGATGAGACCTGAGAGTCTGGGAGCAGACGGTAGTGAAGGAGGGCCTCCCCTATCAGTGGGCTAGGGAAGGGACCTAGAGGGGAAGAAGAAGGTAGGTGGGGCTGGGAGGAAATGAAGGAGAGGGCTACAGCCAGGATGCAAAGTGAATATACTGTAATAAACAATAGCAAAAATAATAACAATTAAAAAATTTAACAGTAAAATCTACTTTCCAAGCAGATTATGATCATTAGTTATCTATAGGGATTCAAGTACTGCCTGGAATGTCATTTCCAAGGAGGATTTTTGAGAAACTTTTGAAAAAGTTGTAGAGCTGTGGGTGTGGTTGCCCTCCCACCCCACCCCATGATGTCTGTGTGTGTAGGAGGCAATGCTCAATGAGCATGATAAAGAGAGCGCTTACTTACAAAAAAAAGTTTAGGTTGTATTCAGAAAGGAAATATGAATATTTTAAAATTATGTGTGTTTTAAATTTAAGTCGTTTTCTTTCTTTCTTTTTTCTTTTCTTTTCTTTTTTCTTTTTTTTTTTTACTGATTAAATCAATTTACTAACATAGATGGCTCAGGCATCTGCAATGGTGACTTCAACCTCCACTCCTGGCTCAATACTGATGGAAGTAATCTGCTTAACAATCTCCGAAGGACTGTGTAAGTCAATGAGTCGCTTGTGGATTCTCATTTGGAAATGATCCCATGTCTTGAAACTTTCACCACAAGGCATTTTTCTTGTAGTGATTCTCAGTGTCTTAGTAGGCATGTGCACCGGTCCTTTCACTTTTAGATTCTTTTCTTTTGTGCCTCTGATCAAATCGGCACGCATCTTCTCCAGCGACTTCACTTTGTGGCTGGTGAGCGTGATCGGAATCCTGTGAATGGCCACCTCGGGTTCCACGGGCATCTTTCCGGTGTCTTTAAAAGCCATGGCTGTGGCGTGGCTTCCTGACGGACTTGTTCCTCAGCAGGAGCGAACAGCAGTGAGTCAGGACCGGAGCCCACTGAAAACAGCTCCGTGACAAGCACGGCCACATCTCAGAGAGCTAAGTAGTTCTTTAAAGAGATGTGAAGTTAAAATCTAATGCAAAACGCATCTAACCATAATGATGTAAGCGTAGCTTATATTAAAGAAATTAGGATATACATGTATTGGATTTAAAATGATTACAGACTATGTATAGTGTGCATAGCTTTCACACTGGGACAATGAAACAAAATTTAGGGATCTTATCATCCTCAAGTGAGCTGATGAAAGATTCCTATACATGTTAGAAAATAACAAAATCTAACTCAAAATCAAATCTTAATTAAAACTTGTAAATGTTTTTCAATCAAAGTTTCCTTTTTCACAGTTGCCACATGATGAATGTGTATCGGGTCTCAGATGTATGAGAACACTGAATGACAAAATATTTTTTTTCCATGTGAACCTAAAGAGAACATTTGAAGATAGAGATTTTAGTTTTAACTGTTGCTGCTGGGTTTTGATTCAAAGTTCAGTTTTTTATGAACAGAAGATAATACTATCTTCTGTAGTTTAATTAGTCAGGGCTGGTATGAATCTTGACCTGCCAAGTTGAAAGGAAACAAATTTGATTCCAATGTCCACCAAGTTGTCAAGCTTCAAGATCGCAAGAATTGGAAATATCAAGATGTGGTTCTTGGTTGCCTCCAAGCAGAAGTATACTGAAGCGGAATAGCATTTCCCCTGTTCAAATCGCCATGTCTTTCAAAATTTGGGTGCCTGATAGCAGATGGAGGCTTTGATTTGATTCAAATTATTTCTACAGAATAATACTTTAATTAAAATACACCAAGGAGGTAAGTTAATTACTGTTTGTCCATGCATTACAAAATTTACTATGCTAGCAAATGACCTATTTTGATTCATGAACATTACTAAATGATGCAATCTCAAATATTTTCATTATTAACATTAAATTTTAATAGAGTATTTTGGGAACTGATTAGAACAAAACATATTAATTTGAAACTAGCATTATTGTATATTTAAATTGTGTTTATTAGTCAATTAATTCAAGAATATAGAGTAATGAATATTCCTATATTAGTTGCTTATGCATATAGGCAGAATAAAGGAGACAATGTGTAATGTTTATCAAACATATAAATAACTCTTTATAGGGGCACTTTTTAAAAATTCTTTTATTTACCTTTCTTATCTTTTTCTCCCTGCTCTACTCCAATCCCTTCCATCACCCCAACACTAGGTAGGAGAGAGAAAGGGTTAGTGGGAGAGTGGGAGCAGTCTTTCTTAGCTGCTTCTTGCTGTCAGGGTTGTACTTGAAGCCAGTCCAATCCTCATTTCAGGGCATCTCCATCTTCTTATTTTACAACAGCAACTAGAAGCAACAAAAGAGAAGCAGGAGCAGCCTTGTTCTTTCTCCCCTCTCCTCTCTGTGCTCTGGCGTTTATTCTCTCTCCAGAGTCCTCAGATTCAAAATATCTGCAGCTGGCAAAGAGCTTCTTTCAGAACCCACATGAGGCAAATAATCTGTTGCTATGGAACATCTGAATCAGTCCCAGTCCTGGGCCAAAACAACAACAGCTCTTTGCATAAAAAGACATTACCAGACAAAATAAGTCTGGAAGATCAGAATGTATCTACAAATTATAATGGATAAATCTTTTATCTATGTTGCTGGCCAAAGTGCACAGTATTTAAGTTTTCACTGTGAAAACCATCGAATTTTCTAAGGTCCTCCTGAATATCATCCTAATAGTTGCCCCAACAGGTTTTAAGCAGAAGTAGAGAAGAAGGTAAGAAAATTTCTCAGCCTTAGAATTCCTTTATTTCAGAAATTCCCCCCCCAATCCATTTCTCTCATACCAAAAATGTTAAACAGAAATTGATCTTATAAACACAAATAACTGTAAGACATGTTAGAAAATTATGTGTAATTTTTCCAGTTGCTCATCACAACATTTATGATGGGAATATTATGATTACCTCTCCTCTCTCTAAGTTTCTCTCTCTCTCTCTCTTTCATTTTTGATTCTCTTTATTCTATCCTCCACATTTCCACATTTTGACAAATGAGCAAATAGATTCAACCTGCCTGAGAATGTCTCAAATTAATGCAATTTCTCAATTTTAGTTACTGTTTTTTTTATATTTTAAAGGTTTATTAAATTTGTTTTACTTGTGTGATTATTTTGCCTGCATATGTGTGTGTGTTTGTGGTGTGTGAATCATGTGTGTTCTTGGTGGCTGTAGGCACAGAAAAGGACATAAGTTCATGGAAATAGAGTCACATGTGAGTATTGAGAGCTGAAGCGATGTCTTCTGCTAGAGCAGCCAATGCTCTTAACTACTGAGTCATCTATCCAGCCCACCCAAACTTCTTAAGAAACATTTTATTCTTATAATTTCTTTTAAACATTTGTGTTTAATTTAAGATAAGACATAAAACAATGGATGTTATATTTCTCAATGTTGTTCAACTAAAAATTTATATTTGGAGCATTTTAAACAATTCTTTTAAAAAAATGTTTATACAACATCCTTCAGCCAGAGGACATCAGTGAAGCAGATACCAAGTGAGGATGCATGTAAAATGTGGAGATGCTTTGAGTGTTAAGAAGGCGAAGGCTTGAAGAGAAAGTGAGAGCAATTTATTCGCTTTGTATCCCTGCTGTAGTCCCCTTCCTCATCTCCCCCTATTCCCTTTCCCTAGTCCTGTGACATGGTAGGCCCTCCTCCCTTTCTATCTGACCCTAGCCCCTCAGGTCTTATCAGGGCTGGCCGCATCATCTTCCTCTGTGGCTCTTTGTTCACCTCCCCCTGTGTGTGTATGGGGGAGGGGGGTACAGCCTTGTCAGCAGAAATCTTAAATCAACTGAACATAAAAACTTAGATTCTGCCTAAAAGATCATATGCTGCTATGCCCACTCTTACCTTTGCTTACAGCAACTCCTGCTTTCTTTTGAAGTTCTTTGGACCAAATACTTGCCATTTGTGACTTGCATAAGCATTCTTCAATATCATCTCTAGAAAGCTGGAAGGATTCACTCCTCCCTCAACAGGAAGGAACATATGTGCTTAAAAGATAGTCTCTAAATCTTCAACTTAAAATGTGTTGCCATGGTGAAAATAGCTAAATTGAGAGGTAAATGTGTCCTAATTGGTTTTTAGGATGTACATCATTTGAATGATGAGCAGTTACTCTGTTCATTATTCAGAATGATTTTAGTTATATCTCTAATGTTGAAAACGGTATGAACTAATTGTAACCTTTCTTTGTAAAATAAATAGTCACATTATTGAATGGAATGTGTTTACAATTGGCACTATTGTACTGTCCCTGAGCAACATATGAGACATTATTCACTTCTGGTAGCAACAAGTTTAAGGGTGCCCACCAAAAACCTTCAGTTTTTAATTCTCAGGATAATTACTGGGACTCACTGGGAATATGCATAGTTCCTGTGTATTGCAGTTAAAAGACACAGATTAAATTCAACAAAATCAAAAGTTTCATAAGGATCATTATTTCTTAAACATTCCACTTTGAGTTTCCACCTTCCAGTGGTGTTGAGAACAGGGCTCAAATTTGTAACTATGAAGTATGCAGTAGTTGATAAGTGTTCACAAACTGGAAAGGTTATAGAAGTCTTGGTGCCTGAAATTTTGTTGAAATTCAGTCATGTAGATATATTTGACTATATACCTGACATTTAGGCTCTAGCCCTTTAAAAACATATCAAAAACTTCAAGAGTCAAATTTTTGACATGTCACATTGTTATGCAATGTCATGATCCAGAGATTCCAAGAAAAGATATTTGATCAAGAAAAGACATCCCTAGAAATAAAAAAAAACAGAAAAACAAACAAACAAAAACATTTCTAAGCCCTAAAAAAAAAAAGAGGAGGCCTCATTTTTATACTATTAATTTATTTGCTCACACACACACACAAATACACAGTGTGCTTAAACAATAGGGTAATTCTTTAAAATTTTTTTATTATAATTTCTTCACTTTGTAGCACCCTCCCTTGCCCTTTCCCAGTCCTGCTATTCCTCTGTCTTCTCCTCCCATGCCTCTTCTCCAGTCCACTGATAGGCGAGGTCCTCCTCCCCTTCCATCTGATCCTAGCCTATCAGGTCTCATCAGGAATCTCTGCATTGTCTTCTTCTGTGGCCTGGTAAGGATAACCCCCACTCAGGGGGAGGTGATCAAAGAGCCAGTTCATGTCAGAGACAGCCCTTGTTCCCCTTAGTAGGGAACGTTCTTGGAGACTGAGTTGACATGGGCTACATCTCTGCAGAGGTTCTAGGTTATCTCCATGCATGGTCCCTGGTTGGAGTATCAGTCTCAGAAAAGACCCCTGTGCCCAGATTTCTTGGTTCTGTTGCTCTCCTTGTGGAGCTCCTGCTCCACCCCAGGTCTTTCTATCTCTCCTTTCTTTCATAAGATTCCCTGCACTCTGCCCAAAGTTTGGCTATGAGTCTCAGCATCTGCTTTAATAGCCTGCTGGTTGCTTTTACATGGAATGAAATAGGTTGAAAACTTATAGAATCTCCCTTATCTCTTTTGGCAATCTACTGAGTGTGTATATTTTATAGGAATATTAAATGTAAAGTATCCTGAAACAAAGATTGAATTATGCAAAATTTAAACTCTGAAGTTAGAATTTAAATTTGTAGTATATGTAATGAAACAGATTGTAAAATGAGTGTAACAAATATGGGAAAAAGAAAAATGTTATGAATTTCAGATTCATAGTGACTAACTTATCCTTTTGATTACAAATGTGAGAAAAAATAGGGTAAAAGGCTTGGCAGAATTTATGTTTTGACCTCACCATTCTCTATATGCTTGTGTAGCTCCTGTCCCCTCCAGGTCTTTATATCTCCCCCTACTTCCATAAGATTCCCTGCACTCTGCCCAAAGTTTGGCTATGAGTCTCAGTATCTGCTTGGATACCCTGATGAGTAGGGTCTTTCAGAGACCCCTGTGGAAGGCTCCTGTCCTGTCCTGTCCTGTCTCCTTTTCTCATATTATGGTGACCTCCAATCACATTTGTTTCTACTTTGTAATTGTAATTGTGCTACTGTTATGAATCATAATGTAAACATCAGTGTTTTCTAATTGTTTTAGACAATCTCTGTAAAAAGGTCATCTCACCTCTAAAGGGGTCATGACCCATTGGTTGAGAACCCCAGGTTGAAATAATCTGAAACCTTCCTTGCTGTTGAAACACTTTTCTATAAAGACATTTGTGGAACTTTGCTGGATTAGGTTGAAGTCTGATGTCTCCAAACAGCTATTTGTTTGTGCTCGGTCTATGATAGTGGACTCCCTTTTCTCAGAGAGACTAAAAAAGAACCCCCTCATGTGGGTGACCCTAGATTTTGTAAGGAGTGTCACATAACCCTAAGAGCAGATTACAGGTGGGTCTCTCCTCAAAATGAAACTGGTCCAACAAGCATCTGGCAATTCCTAGAAATGCTCAACCCTGCTAAGAATCTTTGTCTTTAGCAGTGATCTTCAACTGCATTTGGATAATTAAGAACTATGTTCTTGTGATAGGACCACACTACTGCATGGAAAATAAGGCATTGTGCTACTACATGCAAATCAAGTATCCCTTGACCTCTTGACCCCAATAATCTAACATATTCACCCATGAAATCCCTCCCACTGCCAAAGGTCCATAAATCCCCGATTTCAAATAAACGTGTTGGGGTGCATGCATATGGTTGGCTCATTGTATGTTGCGTGATACCATCAACCTTCCAAGGTGACCACTTATTCCCCACCTATCTGTGTCTCGCAGGGCCTGCCCTCCAGCCCAGTGGGCCTGGGTCTCACCAGGCCTGGACCTTACCAAGCCTCCGCCTCGGCTACAAGCCCACCAGGCATGGGCTTTGGCCCACACCTCTGTCCTGCTCAGCACAGTAGCTTAACCAAGAGCTGTAACAGTTTGGTATCACCATAGGCTTTAGAACGCCTGAGTTTCCACTGCAACATGCCTTCTAAGTCTAAAAGGGTTAAACTGTAACATTCTGTGGGAAACCTTTTCCACAGCCCTGACAGCATACTCATGCCTTGCCTTAAAACGCTCTAGCCACTCCAGAGAGAAACAGAACCCAGCTCTCAGTCCGGAAGCCAAACTCCAGGCTCCTTCCAAAATCTAGGCCCCCACAGAACAGAGTATGAACAGACATATTTCCAGTTTTTAAAGATAAAAAGACTTAAAAATTATTTTGTCTAACATTGGCCGCTGTTACTTTTGAGTTAATAATATTTCTTGACATATTATTAACAGCCTTTCATTCAGTTTATTTTTGTTTAGGTCAAAAGTTAATCTTTCATAGAGAGCATTGCTGGCTCTTCTTATTTATTCCACATAAATTTACATATCTGGAATCAGCATGCATGGAATCAGTTAAAGTGATAATTGATAACGGAGGTCTGATTACTGTCTCTTTATGTTCTCTTATTGTTTCTAAGGTTTACTTACTTTTATTTTATGTATATGATTGTTTGCCTTCACATATATATATATATATGTGTGTGTGTGTGTGTGTGTGTGTGTGTGCTTGTGTGCCTGATGCTCTCAGAATTCAGAATTCAGATTCCCTGGGACTGAGATATATAGTTTGCTGTCAGCTGGCATGTTAATACTTGAACCTGAATATTAGTTTTAATGCAGTAAAAATGTAATTATAATATTCAAGAAAATTCCTAAATCTAGTAAATGTTAGTATTTATAAGATAATGAAAATTGTAATGTATTATGTATGTAATTACTTGTTTTTCAAAAAACAAGGACTTTCCTAAAGCACTAAATGAACTCAAAATTTCTGAAAGACATGAAGACATACTAACGCTCAGTTTTTTGAAATATTTCAAATATGTTTTATGATTAAAATGGAAAGAATATTGTATATTTAAAATATTATAAAATTATATTCCTATTCCTAAAGGACCCATTTAAGTTTATCAAGTCTCTTGAATGAAAATTAAGTAGGTGATTTGGTGAATGGTCATTCAAAATAATGCAGCAAGATTTTAATGGTCTAATGAATCACTTAGATGAGGAAGGTATGAAAATAATCCAGATATATTGTTTAGATTTCTTAGACTATAAATGAGTCATTTGCCCTTTAATAGCTGGGTTCTGTCCACAAATAATCTGTCATCTCTCCAGTTCCTTACTCTGATAACCTCTTAGTTACCTCAATGTTATGAAAAATATTTATAGTCCGTGTTGGTCATTATATCATTTAAATATCTCTTATATATGCAAAAATAAAAACTTGTCCTGGTATCTGTGTTGATTTGAGCAGTAATATGAAATTCCAAGACTGTAATGGTCTTGCATGCTGTCCATGACATTTAAAATGTATTTCACATTCTATGCAGACACTTTAAAAGCAAACTTCAAGTTCTAGAAATAACGAAAACTGAATAGAAAACTTTTTTTGGCTCAGCTTGTTTTTGTAAGATATTACAAGGCTAATACATTTTATTTTCTTTCAAAGAATAATAGTATGGGAATAATTAAATTCAGAATTTGTCATCTTTCCTTTTCTGATTATAAAATCAGAACTAGTCTTGCTGAGTAATACAAGTAATAGAATTAATTTTTATAGCACAGAAAATTTTCTTATTGTATTTTATTGATATTGTTTATAAGATATTAGATAATAGTAATTTAATAAACTCTTCCTCACATCTAGTGATGACATAAATTGAGTATATATTTGACAATTTTTAGGAATTAATTGTTCATGGTATAGGACATTTTTTTTTACTTTAGATTGGTTTACGAATTAAATTAGATATGTCTTACTCTCTTTTATATTACCTGATTTTCTTTTCTTTTTTGAGTTGACTGAATTTGTGTGTGTTATTTCAATTTAATTAGAATATTTTTCCTTTCCTTTCCTTCCTTCAAACACTACCAAATGCCTCTCTCTAATATCCTTCAAAGTCATGGCATCTTTTTTTTTCTCCCTAAGTGTTATTCCATGCATGGATATATATGCATATACATATATATATATATATATATATATATATATATATGTGTGTGTGTGTGTGTGTGTGCATATATATAGGTATATGTGTATATATAGATATGTATATAACATGTTGAGTTTATATGATGGCATCAGTATTTATTTTGTCAGAAATGACAGTTTGGTGCTCAACCAATTGATGTGCTCTTACCTAAGGAAGATCCCTCCACCAATTCCTGAATTCCCTCAGTTGCCTATTGTTCTTTGTGTAGAGTTGAGGCCCCATGGACTTTTTCCCACCCAGTTCAGCACGTTCATTGGTATGATCCTTGCTCAGCTCACAATGGTCATGCATGCTGGTGAGACTTCATGGGTATACCTTCTGATGCTACTGGGAGACATAATCATAAAGCAAGCAATTGCAAGCAAATTAAAAATTAAGGCCATATATGTTAATGTACTTCTTTAATCCAAGAGCCTTGGAAATAGAGTCAACAGGCCCAGTTTAAGGTGATATTTGTGTATATCTGAGTTTGAGGAGAGACTCCTTTACACAAGCAAACACACACACACAAAGAAGAACATATTTTTGACAATGGATTTTGACCTTTGAAATATTTATTGGAGTATATATAAATATTAAACAATTGGAGTGCCACGAATTTGAAAATCACAAATTGGAAAGTTACCAAAGATTTGTATGAGATGCTGTAAGTCTGAAATGCATTTTTGTAATGTTCTGTACTTCATGTTGAGGGCATTTATGAATGATATATTTCTCTAATAAGTTTATTTCCCTAGTATATGGGGTATTGTCACTTTTATTCTAATAACTAAATTTTTATGTATACTCATGTAAAACAGTGATAAGGAAAGATTCCAATATAAAGCATTCAGTTTCAAGAGAAAGGGATACCCCAGGGCATGTGAAGATAAGCCTTTAAATGTGGCTTATCTCTTCTAGCAAGGGTCTCTGGAGAATGCTTCAGATAAAGAGTGATAGATACCCAAGTGTCTCATTATGCAGGAGGCAATGAAAATGAAAATGACTCTACAGACTAGGGTATTTATTTTCTGTCTTGCCTTATTAAAATTTGATGCTTTACATACTGTTGTTTTTTTTTAATCTATTCAATTCTTAAAGCAACACTTTGCACATATTAGCTGTGTGCTTTATAATGATAAAACAAAATATTGTGAACTGTTTATACACAGTTATATAAAAAGTTCATAAGAATACTAATTAGTAATTAGAAAATATATAATTTTAAATTTAATGTAAACTGTATTATAGAAATTTGAAAATATTTTATATTTTGTTCAGACTGAAAGAAATTGAATGAAATCTATTTAGCATTCAATTTTGGCACTGGTAAGTAAGATTCTACATAATTTTATTGTTATGTAATTCAAAATAAATATATACAGTTATAATTGAAATGTTATTTAGATAGTGATATAAAAAATCAATGTTTGCAAGAAAGTTAAACTGAAACAAACCTGATTTGATGCTATTTGTCACTATTAATACTAAGGTGACTGTAAAGTTTTTATTCAATGGTGTTTCATTAAAAAACATTTATTCAATAGGAAAGCCAATAACTGACATTTAAGAAAAGAAAAACTGTTGTTTTCTCAGTCACTGTTTCCTGCTCTTGAGGTGATAAAACCTGGGAGAATTGAGCCTAAAGTGAGGTGGATTAAAGTCTCATTCAGTAGCCAGCTTCTTTCAGCACCTCAAACAATACATACTCCAAAGCAGTGGTTCTCAACCCTCCTAATGCTGTGACCCTTTCATAGAGTCCCCCATGTTGTGCTGACTCCCCCAACCAAAAAATTATTTTTGTGGCTATTTCATGACTATAATTTTGCTACTGTAATGAATCATAATGCAAATGTCTGATATTCGGATATTACACAGTATCTGTGAAAGGATCATTGGTGTCACCCACAAGTTGAGAACCTCTACTCTTGTGTTTACTCAAGATCAAGTGACAGACTTCCTTCAACAAGGCCACAACTTCTTAATTCTTATAATCTTTTCAATTAGTGTCACATCTTCATATCTAAACATTCAAATATATAAATCTCTTGGAAACATTTTTTTAAACACCGCAGTTGTATATTTAAATAAATATATCTGTATAACATCTTGCTCTAAGGACAATATTGTCCCTACTGATGACTATACTGAATTTAAAAATGGCCTTATTGAACAAGAGTATTTTATTGAATTTTTAATCCCTCTCTCTGATGTTTTTCCCTTTCCTTTTGCTTTTTGAAAATATGTCATGCAAACAAATTTACAAAAAGAAGACAAATTTTTATTTTTCTTTTCCTAATTTTTAATCATTTGTCAGTTTTCAATTATTTACAAATAATTGCATACACTAAATTTAAAAATGACATGTAAAAAATTTTGAAACCCCTATATTTCTATATGGAAATATATTCTGGGAATAATCTTCACCGACTGAAGTCTGAATATTTCCCCAAACTATTATTATTTTCTTGCTATTTTTATAATTCTTTTTTAAATTAATATATTCTTACTTTATTTACATGGATATTTTGCTTGCATGTGTGTCTATGTGAGGGTGTCATATCTTGAAGTTACAGACAGTTGTATTTGCCATGTGGGTTCCGGGAATTGAACCCTGGGTGCCTCAGGAAGAGTGTCAGTGCTCTTAACCGCTGAGCCCCATTTTCTTACTGTTTTACTCTTCAATTATTCCATGTTCTCATTGTTTTTCTCTGCTTCCTACCATGTCATCTACTATCTAGCATATTCTGTACCCTTCCTTTTTCCTTCATTCTGCACAGCTGTTGTCCAGATGAAGGTGTCAGATCTAAATATCTTAAATGAGTTCTGATTGCTCCCAACCCCCAACCCTTTCATACCTAGCACCACATCATCCCTGTAAAATTTCATCTCCCATAAAAGATGCTTTCATAAGTTTCCCTCTTTTCATTTTTTTTCTTAGCCAATGTTGAAACAGGACCATCCATATAACTTTGGGTATGGAAATAGCTATTGGAGCCTGGTAGGCTCATTAGTAGATACCCAATTGAAGACAGAACTCCACTTCTGCTAAAACTCACCAATAATTAATAGTTCCTCAAAGAGAGATAGGGCCTATGAGCTCTTCTATTCACAACAGACTATTGAAAGGCCTTGTGACATCAACTGAAACTTTTGTGAGCTCAGTGTCACATATGCCATCATTAGGTGAAAGCATTTCACAGTCCATTTCCTATCATTTCTCTCATATTCTTTCCACCACCTTTTTCCCCCCCAATTTTGTCTGAGCCTTCAAATGGAGGTATTTCTGGCTTCCTTAGAACTGAATATTGAACAATCATTTTTTCTCTGCATCCTAAGCAACCATGAGTCACTGTATACTTAAAAAAGAGACATTACACTGATCAAGGATGACAGTAACAATGGTCTTTGGACATAGGAAAAGAAATTAGAAAGAAGTTTGATGTCATGTCGATTTATCAAAACAAAACAAATCAACAGTGTTTGCAATCTCCTTAGTGGCAGGGTACAGATTTATTGTTCCAAGCAAGGAAATCCTTTTGTGGAAGAAGCCTCAAGTAGCATTAGAAAACTATTGCCCAGGCAAGCCATGATTACTATCAAAATCATATCTTGTCTGGCAGATTTCTACTGTAGCTTGTATGGTTTACAGTTCACCAGACTGTAGATGACTTTTTCTGCCCCAGCTACCTACATAACACCTTTTTCACTCTATATGCTGACCTGCAGGGATAGGGCTTCCATTTCAGTTCCAGCTTGATTCCTTTATTCTGAAACCAAGATGTGTGGTGTCTTAACTATAGAATCCTATAAATTATTTTATGTGCATGTGTGCTTTTCAGACTTTTTATATGTGTACCATGTGTTTTCTGTATCTGAGTAAGCCATGATTTTAAATCATGGAGCTACATTACAGGCAGTTGCAAAGAATCCTGCTGTACGTATGAGTAATTAAATTTGGGTCCCCTGCTGGAGTATCAAGTTGTCTTAATTGGTAAGACATTCTTCAGATAAATTATATCAGTGTGGTCAGTTTATGTGGGTATGCATGCAACAGTGGTTATGCTCACAAAGAGCAGAAAAGAGCGTTATATCTCCTAGCAGTTGTTAGGTGTTAGTACAAATGAGATGCTGGGAAGAGAGTTTTAATCATTTGCAAGAGCTGTATGAGCCATTTCTTTAGATTTATTAGTAGGATCTTATCATATAATTCTGGAAAACAAGAGAAGTGGTGATAGCTTATGTTGTGTCAGAGTATTTGCAGCCCTGGTGAACAACAGCTTAGAGGAGGTATTTCACATCTAGCATTAGTACTTTCATTGGATCACCCATGACTTCTGCTATTGATATATCCTGCCCATGTAAGGAATCTCCATGGAAACTCTCTTTTAAACACACATGCACACTCACGCATTCACAGGCACACACAAATTTGCATATAGAGTAGTAAATTACCATATTTTTTTTCTTTTTCTGTTCTTAGCTTTGGGTAAATGTGTTGGGGATGCACAGTCTTGTCTTTTATAATTGCATTGTATGGTAAGTACTAGAACTGTTGAGTAAGCTTTAGTAATGGAATATATGATTAAATTTTTTTCTCATTACCTGATGGGTATAAGTTTTGAATATCACACATGGTTAAAGATAGATACACTTTAATCCATTTGTTCACAATAGTTCAGGTTTACATGCATCAAAGCATATTTTTTGTGTGTATTTACCACCTGAGACATAAACCTTTCCATTTGATTCTGTATTATTTCCTTCCTTCTCAATATTTGTTCCAACTTTCAGACAGTGTGCTTTTTTCCTTATTGCCTTTCACAGTCATGACAAATTAGTCAATTTAAATGTAATTTCAACCTATCTCAGCTAATTGTCCAGTTCTTTCATTTTACTGGATCATTTATGTGTGTAGATTGAATGCTTTATCTATCATTCTCTTTCTGCTTATACCTTCTTACTCTTCTTTGGCCATATTATTCAAATGTTAATCCGTTTGTTTACAAAACCAATTTACTAACAGGACTAAGCTTTTACTTGTTCAAGTGGGTACAGTGCATTTGTTTAGATTCTTTGTGCAATCAATGAATTGCACAAATCTCTTTAAAACATTTTTAATAATTTATTTGAGTATTTATTGAGAATATTGCATCATCCAATCAAAGTTTTATGTAATATACATATATAATGCAGTAATATACAAAATTACAGATATATTTTATTATCAGATATAGGTCCAGAAATATTGTAATACAAAGTAAGCACATATAATAATAAATTCCAATAGGAAAATAAGTTAGTTTATAATGAAGCATAATGCAGAAAGAATACCCTGCTCTGGGTTTAGGAGATATCTTTGGCTGAAGGAGGCATAGGTAAACACTATGGGAATGAAAAAAAAAAAAACGAAAATACAGAAGGCCAAAACCTTCTGATTAAAAGGCTTTAGTTCTTCTGATAAAAAGAGCTCTGCTTAGCTGGGGCCTGGATTTCAGCAGGGCCATAGAACCAGGTGTCTGGATGGAAAACAGGGATCCCATTTCTCTAAGAAGCAGCTAGAGTGCTTTAGGGAGAGGCTGGGGTCCTAGGCCGGGGTGTGGAAAAGTTTTCCTCAGAGTATCACGGTTTAGCTTTTTTAGAATGAGATTGCCAGTGCCAGTGAAAACTTGGCCATTCCAAAGCCTATGGCAATACCAAAGTGTTAAAATTCTTGTTTATACTGTGGTGGTAAGCATGGCAGGGGTGCAGGTGAAAGCCCATGCCTGTTGGGCTTGCAGCTGAGACACAGGTCTGGTGAGGCCCTGGCCTGGCAGTGGACCAGAGGGCAGGCCCAGTGAGACAAGGCCCTGGGATAAATGAGGAATCTCAGGCAGTCATGATGAAAGGGTGATCGTATTGTGCCAGGTAGCAAGGTTATTTGAAATCAGAGGCTTATAAACCTTGGGCAATAGGAAGGATTGTGAGGGTGAATGTGCTTGATTTGATTGGGTCAGAGGGTCAAGGATACTTGATTTGCATGTAGTGATACAGTGCCTCAATTACCATGCAGTAACATGGTTCTATCATGAAAAGGAGCATGCAGTACTTAATGATCCCTTGGGTGAGACATCTCCAAGTACAATTGAAGGTTGCTGTTGAAAACTAAGATCCTTAGCAGGATGGGGCACTTCTAGGAATTCCCAGATGCTTGCTGGACCGGTTTTCTTATCAGAAAAGGGTCTGACCAGTAATCTGCCTTCAGGGTTATGTGATGATCCTTACAGAATCTGGGCTCGGGCTGGAGAGATGGCTCAGTGGTTAAGAGCTCTGTCTGCTCTTCCAAAGGTCATGAGTTCAATTCCCAGCAACCACATGGTGGCTCACAACCATCTATAATGTGAACTGATTCCCTCTTCTGGCAGGTGTAAATGCAGATAGAACATTCATATACATAAGATAAATCTTTAATAAAAAGAAAACCCCATCTTTAAAAA
>CM053764.1:31960934-31992545 GCA_028658305.1 Pachyuromys duprasi
GGGGCACACACAGTGGGTTTGGGTTGGTGTGCATCCGCTGTATGCAGGGCTGTCTGAAATGGTGCCTGAGGCCTTCTCTGTCTGGCCTGTGGACAGACACCCGAACTGGGGGTTTTGCTGGCAGATGCGTGCAGCTTTTACCCTCAGTGTGCGGTCTGGTCAAGATTGTCCCAGGATCCTCTCAGCTGTGGGTTGAGACAGAATTCGGGTTCTTCCCAGATCCGCTGGCAGACTCACATACTGACTGAGTTTTTGCTGGTGGAAGCATTCGGCTCTAGCCCCCGTAGAGTGTAGACTGGTCAAAACGGTCCGGTCCCCCAATCCACTCAGTCTGGGGTGGTTCTGATGATTGGTCAGAGCCTGCAGCACACCTGAGGGTTGAAGCAGAACCCGGGTGCAGTGTGAGCTAGCAGGGCGCAGTTCAGCGAAAATGGCACCAGGCTCCTCCCAAGACTGCCTGTGAGGCTGTGTGATCCAGTCTACAATGGCGGGTGCGGGCACCCAAAGCGGCTGCTATTCCAGATCAGAGCTGTGTGCAGCTGGTCACCAGGAAATTTCTCCAGGTAATAACTGGGTTTCCCTAGGGTTTTCCCACTTGATATTCTCTCCTTAGGAGTTCCGCTCACTTGGCACTCACAATGCTGGCGTTTTAGGTCCCAGAGTTCAGTCTCCTGGTTGCTGCGTTGTTTCTGCTCTCCTACTCCTCAGACACAGTGTTCTCTCGTGGCAGCCATCTTGGATCTCCTGCTTTCATAGTTTCTTATTAGAAGTCTGGTGTTTGATTGATCTACCTTCATATGTTTCTTGTCCCTTTTCCTTGCCTTCAACATTTTTTCTTTGTTTTGTAGGTTTAGTGCTTTGACTATGATGTGACAAGAGGTATTTCTTTTCTGGTCTAGTCTATTTGGCATTCTGTATGCATCTTGTATGTTTAAGGATATTTCTTTCTTTAAGTTGGGAAAATTTTCTTCTATGATTTTCTTAAAAATATTTTCTGGTCCTTGGAGCCTGGGGTCTTCTCTTTCATCTATTCCAGTTATTCTTAGGTTTCGTCTTTTCATGGTGTCCTTGATTTCTTGGATGTTTTGTGTTTGGGAATTTTCCGATTTTATTTTTTCCTTGAGTGAGGAATCCATTTCAGCAAGTGTATCTTCAGCTTCCGAGATTGTCTCTTCCATCTCTTGTATTCTATTGGTGATGCTTACCTTTGTGGTTCCTGATCTTTCCTCTAAGTTCTCTAGTTCCAGGTTTTTCTCTGTTTGTGTTTTCTTTATAGATTCTAATTTTGTTTTCATGCTTTTTATCATTTCCATCATCTGATTGAATGTGGCTCCTATTTTTTTGTTTGTTTCCTCTCTATATGTCTTTAATTTTTTCTCTATGTGGGCAGTTATATTCTTCTGAATTTCTTTAATGGCCTTGTTCATTTCCTCTTTTTGTTCCTCTACTAACTGCATAATCAAAGCTTTAACATAATTTTCCTGTGTCTCCCCTGAATTAAAATCTCCATTGCTTTTGCGTGTTTCTGGTGGGGCCATGGTGTCCTAATTTTTGTTGCGTGTGTTCTTATGTCAACCTTTGGCCATTTGTTTATATATAGTCAAGGAGCTGTTTGTGCTTTGAGGCTGAACTTCAGACTGGAACTGTCAATCTCTCGTGTCTGGAGTATTCTTCAAAAAGATCAGGGAGTTCCAGTGGTTTGAGAGTATGTGTTGTTGTCTCAGTTTAGCTCTGTTGTGGGATCTGTGTGCCTGGTTCCTTGTTCTGTGCTAGAAGCTGTGCACACCACAGGCTGATCGCCACTCTAGTCTGGAGGATTGGCTCCTCACTGTGTGTCAGAGGCTGAGTGTCCTGGTATAAGATGGCAGCTGGGGGTGCCCCTCTGGTGTGGAGGCTCCACACTCCGACCTGGGCTTGCTGCTAAGAGCTCCTCTCTGGTCTGGGGACTTTGTGTCTCCTTCTTCTGGGCCAGGGGTCTAAGATGGTAACTGGGGGCTTCTCAGTCTGGCCCAGACACTGTGTGACCCAGCCCAAGGTGGTGGCTGTTGGCGCCAAGGAATATGGGGCCACCTGATGCAGCCCACGGTATCTGGGGGGTTCTCAGTCTGTCCTGGATACTGGGTGACTTAGTCTGGAATGGTGGCTGGCAGCGCCCAGTACGGGTGCGGGTTCAGATGAGGGCTGTGCACAAGAGGTCACCCAGAGTTTTTCCGGGGATTAAGTAGGTGTCCCTAGGACTTTTCCGATTGATTTCCTCAGCGTAGGAATTCTGCTCACCTGGCAATGGCAAATGCTGGTGTTTTATGTCCCAGAGTTCAGTCTCCTACTCGCTGTACTGACACTACTGTCCTACTCCTCAGTCACAGTGTCCTCCTGGGGGAGCCATCCTGGATCCCCTGGCTATAACATATTTGTAACAGGGTTATTTCACTTTGGCTGATTGTTTTATGCTATAGTAATCTGAAAAAATAATTTTAATTGATAAATAATATTATACAAATGTACCACATTTTTATTATCTACTTATCAGTTGATTAACATATTAGATGTTTCTAATTTCAGCCTATTATGAATAGAAAAGCAATGAACATGAGTGAGTAACTTTGGAGTATGCCTCCCTTATAGTGGTGTAGCTGGAGCTTATGGTGCACTTATTTTCAAAGCAACAACATTGGTTTGTATAATAACTGAATCAATTTTTCTCTGATAAGCAATTAATAAGTGTTCACATTTGTGCATATCCTCTTTAGCATCTGCTGTCATTTGTTTTATTAATCTTGTCCATTGGGACTGGGTTATAACAAAATTTCAAAGTAATTTTAATTTGCTTCTCCCTGTTGGCTAAGAATATTGAAGTGTTTATCATTCATTCAACTGTTGGTTTTTGAGAACCCTTTCTTTAATTTTATATCCCATTTTAGATGGTTTTTATGATTCATTGATAATCTTTTTTTATAAGTTTCTTGTATACTTTGTAGAAGTATAATTGATAAAGGTGTTTCCTACTCTGGTTTGTCCCTTTGTATTAGTGATATTGTCCTTTACTGTACATAGCTTTTATCTTTCATGAGTTCCATTTATTAATTTTTTGTTTTAACTCTCATGATATCAATATCCTGCATAAAAGTCTGTTCTGTGCCAATAAGTTTAAGCCTATTTCCTAGTCTTCTGTTAGATTCGGGATTTAAGGTCTTTTGTCTATTAGGAGCTGAATTTTGTGCAAGTTGATTGTTGTGGATCTATTTTCATTCTTTTGTTTATAGCCAGGCAATTTGATCAGTGACATTCATTGAAGTGTTGTGTTTGTATCACTGTGTACTTTTGGCTTCCTTGTAGTGTACCAGGTGTTTGTAGCTATGTGCATTTATGTCCACTTTTCAGTTCTTGTCCATTGATTAAGATGTTTGTTTTAATCCTAAAATCATATAGTTTTTTATTATTATTATGGTGCTTTTATACAGCTTCATATCTGAAAGGGTGCTTCCACTAACCAACAGTTTATTGTTCAGGTGTGTTTTTAGCTATCTTGGGATATTTTCATATGAAATTTATTGTTGTTTTATGCTTTCTTTTAAAACTGTGTTGGAATTTTGATGGGAATTTTATTAAATCTGCAGATTGCTTTTGGTATTATGGTCATTTTCCCGATATTAATTCTACCAATCCATGAACAAGGGGGATCTTTTCATTTTGTGATGTCTTCTTGAGTTTCTCTTTCCAAAATTTTAAAAATTTTTGTTTGTTTGTTTGTTTTGTTGTGTTTTGTTTTATAATTCAAATCTGCCTATTGCTTGGCTGGAGCTATTCCAAAAGTTTTATTGTGAAAGGTGATAGTTCTCTGATTTTTTTTTTTTCTTACTATGCTTTTCTTTTCTATATTGGAAAGCCACTAATTTTTGTAAGTTACTTACTTTTTATGATACTTTCCTAAAAGGGTTTTTCAATTACAGAAGTGTTCTGGAGAAGGCTTTAGAGTTATATGTATAAAATTACATTCTTGGCAAATTAGGATAATATGGCATCATCATTTCCTATCTGAACATAAAAACACAATATAATGAATCATTGCTGCTCTATTCCCAGTAGCTAGGAAATGGAAACAACCTAAATGTCCTACAACTGATGTATGGATAATGAAAATGTGGTACATATGCAAGATGGACTACTTACAATTCAGCTATAAAAATAATGAAATCATGAACAATGAAAGTAAATGGATGTAACTAAAAAAGTTCAACCAGAGGTATGAGGTAACCCAGAGAAAGAATGAAAAATGTTATGTACTCACTCCTATCTGAGGCTATTCCCACCAAATTTTCAGATGTGACTATATATTCTAGAGTAACTGCAGAAACCAGAAGAGTAAAAATGAAACATGGCCAGATTAAGAGTGTGGAGGAGCAATAAATAGGGTAACAAAATATCTGAAAGGAGAACTTTGGAAATAGTCAGGGCTCTAAGTAGAAATGAATGAGGAAAATAAGGTAAATGAAGAAGGAAGGGTACAATAACAGGATGTAATAAATCATATTATTAATTATTTATCAAAATACCTATGTGTGAGTCAGTTTCTAAATATACAAGTATACTATAAATGTAATCTTCCAATATGATTTAAAAAAGACTGAGCTATGCCAAGGTTATTGGTAATTCTCCATAAACTGACAGTTTGTCCCTATTGCTGAATCAAACTTTATGTATCTCATTTAACAAAGAGAAGTCAAGGTGGTATCTAACAAAAGCCTCTTATTCCCACTGACTAGTATTCATGATACTCTAAGGTATTCTGCACATCATCAATAGATAAAGTTCAATATTTAGCCAGCTACAAACCCTGTGCTGTATAATGGGGACTTGTCCACAAGATATGTTTGTGTAATTATGACACACAAGTTCTGAGAGTATCTAACCACTATCTGATTAAAATTAATGTCCACTCCATGAGATGAAACCCATAGTTAACACTCCTCTACTGTCATGGAAATGAGAGAAGACAGGCCATAGGCCTAAACAAAATTACTGATCAAATATACAACAAAGCAATAAAATGACTCTTAACTATGTTCTACAGTAGCAATAGATCAATACCTTGCTCAGTCATCCTCAGTAAAGTTTCCTCCCGTAGGCTAAAACAAAAACAGAGATCTCAAGTGATACAGCCAGCAAATTTTTCCCAGAACACTTAGGGAAATCTGCAGAGGAGGAGACAGAAAGCTTCTAATAGCCAATGGGGAAACAATACCTTCTAAACACCATGGGACTGGTTTACAAATGAACTGCAGAGAGCTTCACCAGGTTCTGTACAAGGTTAACCCATTTAGGAGTCATGAAAGAAGGGGGAGTTAAAATGACCTGGAGAGGACAGGAGTTCCACAAGGACCAAATATATATGGGCACAGGGGTCTTTTATGAGACTGAATCTCCAACCAAAAACCAGGTATGGATATAGCCTAGAACCCCTGCTTGGATGTAGCCCATGGTAGCTCAGTATCCAAGTGGGTACCCTAGTAAGCAGAACAGGGACTATTTCTGACATGAACTCAATGACTGGCTCTTTGACCTCCCCCCGCCCGAGGGAAGAGCAGCCTTGCTAGGCCACAGAGTAAGACATTGGAGCCATTCCTGAAGATACCTGATAAGCTAGGTCAGATAGAAGGGGAGGAGGACCTCCTCTATCAGTGGACTTGGAAAGGGGCAGGGAGGAGATAAGGGAGGGAGAGTGGGATTGGGAGGGAATGAGGGAGCGGGCTACAGCTGGGATACAAAGTTAATAAACTGCAACTAATATTAAAGAAATAAAATAAAATAAATTGAATCAAAGGAGTCATGACAGAAGTAGACATAAAATCCCATTCATAACTCAGAAGCTATCTTCAATTGATAACCATTCAACAATTAAAAAAATATATAGTTTTCTTTGACAAAGTTTCACGTATAAACAAAACACACATAAGGGTAGGCCCCATGACCAGTAGTATATAAACAACACGAAATGATCTCAGTGATATTGTAGGATTTTTGTCTCACAGTATTTTGTCTGGGCATTTTTTTTAACTTTATAGGCCTTTTGCTTATGTATTACACTTTCTGATTTTATTCTTAATGTGTTTTCTCTGTGTGTTAACATCTGTCCATTTCCTGTGCTTTTAATTCAGTTCATTTTTTCTGTTTGCTTGTTTGTTTTGTCCTATTCTTCCTTATTTATTTTTTATATTATTTTATCATCATCATCATCATCATCATTTTTTTTTTTTAGATTACTATTTGTATTTTTTTGGTAGATTGAGACAGGGTCTTCTACATATCCTGACTTTTATGGAAGTCACTTTGTATCCCAGGCTGACCTCAAACTCACAGAAATTCAACTTCTCCTGCCTTCCAAGTGCTGGGATAGAATACCTGTGCCATCATGCCCAGCACCTGCTCGCATTCTAATCAGAAAAGGTATGGATTTGCATGCGAAAGGAAGTGGAGATAATTTGGAAAGGATATAGAAAAATATTTTTCATATATCTTATTTCTTTCCTCATGCAAATCTGAATTGTTGTCTCCATTTTGTCTTCCATCCATGAAATGTATTATTCTGCATCATGGTCTTCTCTGTTAATGACTTTCCTTTTTTTTTTTTTTAACTCAACTGAGCGTTTCTTTCAACTGTTTATGTTTGGTGTGTTTCAATGTTTCAATTTTCTTTCTAAATTTTTTCTCCACTATCTTAAACTTTCTCCTCCAAATTAATATTTCAAGAACTTTGGAGAAAGTCTTATCTATATCTTTTATGATTTCTACATTTTGTGGATTAGTCTGTTTGACTCTTCTACGTGATCATAAGTTAATATTATAAGTAAGACACTGAATTCTTAGACATTTCAGCAATCTGCATTTTTGGATTCTATTATGCTTGTTCTATATAATTTGGCTTCTGTTATAGTTAGTTGTTTGTGCATTGGCCTTGTGGTTGCTGGATCATATTCGTTGTTTCTTTATTTGTGATGTTTTGCATGTCTCTTGAATTAGATTTGTAAATCAGTTTTTACTTTTTCTTCCTTGAATTTAATTTGAATGTATTGCTTTTTGTGAATTTTCCTCAAAGGATGTCTACACAATGGTGAGCTACAGAGAGTGTTGAAACTTAGTGTTGATTGTCAAGTACAGTCCATGAGGTTACTTAGCTATGGGCCAACTAGACCATGGATAGAACTGTATGATGACCACCAAAGAAACCAGAGGAAGTCAAAACCCTGATACCTGATGGGGCAGGAGTCCACATATCAGACCAAATAAAGACTGTGTACTGACTAGCTCCTGTGGTTAGGATCATAGACCCAAAGTGACTTCTAGGCCAGTGGGAATGTCTGTTCTGGATAGAATATAATTCTAACACTCATTAATTCTTGTTTTGCTTTTTTTAAATGGAATCGCTAAATTTTTATTGCAGTTTTATATATAGGGAATTCTGCCTCAAAATTTTGACTTACCGCTTCCAGTTTATTCTTAATTCCTTAGAAAATTTCTCCATAAAATTGGTGCAGGACAAATACAGCTTTCAAGGTTAAAGAACAGATTTGATAACATGTTCCTCTGAAGATGCGTTAATATGTATGAATATTGGATAAACAATTACTAACAACAAATAGTTCTCTGTGGCTATATTCCCTTGAAAGTAATTATGGTTATTCAAGTGTTATGTCCTTCCTACACAATGAGAAAATACTATTCTTGGTATCTTAACCTTTAGGAAAAGAAGTGAGCCTTAACAGTGATTTTACTGATTCTGATAGCCACCAGACAGTAGTGAAGATTTTTGTATGAAACAAACCTTTTTTTAATATTATGCATACTCACAAACCAATCAACAAACAATGTTTTTTTAAAAAGCCATTACTTTAAGACAGTGACATCTAGAAGTAAAACATTAAAATGCAAGGAAAATTCAAGGTAATTAGTTTAATGCTTATATGTACTATGACAGATTTCTTACATTTTAAAGAATTATTATTTTGACATAAATATTTCAAAAGTTAACAATTAGTGTAAGGTTGGAGTTTCAAAAATTATTGTAATTTTAGAAAACTAAACTACTTCAGATACAATCATAATAACACATGAATATTCAACATCAAAATTCATAGCATCTGGTATTTTATCCAGTATAATCTTATTAATTGCATAGGCAGCTAGATGACAGAATTAATCAGTTACATGGTTAGAATACTGAATAATTTGAATGAGAATTTTAAAATTAGATCATTAGCAGTCTGCCTTTGCCTAATGACAGAGTATGCACTGCAATTACTAAGGAAGAAAGGCATAATAACATGTTCAGCCAAGGGCAGTGTTAAATTGCACGCAGTATATGTAGTTGGAAATATTAAACAAAAAAGGCAATAAGCAATATTACAAACAATAGAGAATATTAGTAAAATTTATTTAGTTGAAGTTTATTGTTCTTGTAAGACGAACTAGTCTCTCCTGCTCCAAACATTGTTATTGATTGCTGATAGTTTCAAAACATGGAAAGAATCTGGTTGAGTTATGTGTTAACATCCTGAAGCTCTGAGTTCAGCCTTAGTCCAATGAACAGGCAAACAAATGATACCATAGTAGATCATCTGCTACCCCAGAAAAGCTGAACCACTAACTGTGTATTGTAAACTGCAAGCAGTTATTGTTATTATGCTTTTATGTAAGTCTTTCTGGATTTAACCTCAGCTCTTGTCCACATATCCTTGGGAGACATTATATTCAAATAGCTGAATCATGGCTCTTAGCTTTTCCCTGATGCTAAATGATTAGGCAAAAGCATGACCTAGCAGACTCTGTCCTTCATGGGTGGACTGGGGTTTGGTATAGTTCCTTCTCAGAGGAAGATTTTGTCTACTATTGTTTAACTATTTTAACCTTGTCTTTCACACTTAGTGAAAATAACAGGTCTCCAGAAATCCCTAGCTCTGTATGGTTCACTTTACCACATTTGACTTTTCTCATCTTCTCTCACAACTGTTGTAGTAGTATATCCCTGAACTCTATTAATTCTGATAGGTCTTTTCTTAAAAATACTGTCTTGATATCGGCATTATGTACATAAAGTCTTGGAGACTGAGAATGTTTCTCAATTTTACTTTTTGTTGTTTAGTACTTTTTACTTTTTGTTATACAGTTTCTCTTTCATAAACTCTAATTACACTTATTTTTCTATATCTTGATAACCACTCTGGTTTTGATGGAACCTTGGCCACCTTGGCATGAAATAAGAAAGAGTCACATCCTATATCTCTCTCCACTGTAAAAGCATTGAAATAATGTATTACCACTGTTAAAATTAAGAAAATATGTAATTGTTCAAAATCTGTGATGTCTTTTTAGAGTTCTCCTAAATATTATATTTTATTTAAGCTGTATTACTTCATTATATAACCCAGAATTAAAGAAAAACATACTAAACTCATTATATACAGAAGCTTAATTTCCATTTAACTTACATGCTATTCATATAATTTCATTTGTGCTAAACAAAATAAAATATATTATAAGTTAATATAATAAAATATTTACCATTTATAATTTTCAAATTTAATTTTTGTCCACATATAACACTTCACAATTATAAATGAAGATACAAAGTACCATAATAAATTACATTTCAATTATAATGTTTTTTATAAATTCATTCAAATAAAATTCAAATATAATTTTAAAAAATAAAAATTCATTCCAACACATTAAGAAGTATTTTATTGCTATCCCTTTTGTCAAAATGTATTTATTACTTTATTATGCATATGTACATGTGCCTGCAAACGTTCATGTTCACAGTGTGTATGCAGGTGTCTATGGAGAACAAAAGGTGACAGATCCTTTGGAACTAAAGTTACAGGCATTTGTGAGCCACATGATATGAGCATCAAACCAGAGCCTTTATTGTCTGAAAGAGCAGTAAGCCTTCTTAATCAGTTAACCTTTTTCTCAATTTATTATTAACATTCATTAATTGACACATTATTGTAGTTTGTTGACTAATATTTATTATTAATATATCTTTTAGTAACTAATGCTGCTGTTAATCCTAAACAGTTGTATAAACAAATCACCACACAGAGACTGGGATTTATTTAATTTAACCTAGATCACAATGCTGGGCAATAGTTGTTCCATCCTAAATCTCCAAGCCCACGTAGATTCTATCATTCATATTTCCCACATTATACTTGCTTTTAGTGATATATTGGGTCCAGTCCATCTTTCCACATTCCAAGACCTCTCCTCTAACTCTGCTTTCTCCAGTTTTTGCCTTCTCCTTCCTGTCCTCTGCCTCTTCCCCTTTCCTGCCTACTCCTTCCTCTCCATTGCTCAACATTGTGGCTGGTTCTTTTATTTTGGCATGTTTACACAAAGTCGAGACACGTGATGCTTATAATAAGTATCACAATGCAATGTTGGGATTGAAACCAGGAGTGGGGGAGAGAAATCAGCATTTGAATGAACAAGGGTAAGGTGTATACATTCCAGAAGAACATTATACCAACAGCACATTTTTTTAAAGAAATATTATTTAATTGAAGCACAGTAGCAAACAATCAAATGCTTTGAAGCCAGAATTACTTGAAAGGCTAAAATAGGAAGATCCATTGAGAATGGAAGTCCTGGACCAGCATTAGATGACATTATAGTAAGACTCCATTTCAAAAGAGCAAAAACCTAAACTCTGATTTTCTTGATTTATTTCACTTATCAAAGTTGAATCAATATCAGATAAACAAATTAAACAGTCCTATATCTCCTAAGGAAATAGAAGAAGTCATAAAAATTCTCCCAAGCAATAAAAGCCTAGGACCAGACAGGTTCAGTCTACAAGACCTTCAAAGAAGAGCTAATTCCAATACTCATCAAACTATGCACAAAATAGAAACAGAAGGAATGTTACCAACCTCATTCTATGAGGCCACAGTCACCTTGATATCTAAACCAAACAAAGACACAAAAAGAAAGAGAATTTCAGACAAACCTCTCTTATGAACATTGACCAAAAAAAAAAAAGAACAAATTAGGAGGACTTTGTAGCCAGTCCAGAAGATACCTGATAAACCAGGATCAGATGAGTGGGGAGGAGGTCCTCCCCTATAATTGGACTTGGAAAGGGGCAGGGAGGAGATGAGGGAGGGAGGGAGGTTGAGATTGGGAGGGACTGAGAAAGCAGGATACAGCTGGGATACAGAGTTAATAAATTGTAACTAATATTAAAAAATTAAAAAATTAAAAAAAATTACTTGCAAATCAGATCCAAGAATACATCAAAGATCTCATCCATCATGACCAAGTAGGCCTCAATCAAGGCATGCAGCAGTGGTACAATATACAGAAATCCATCAATTTAATACACCACATAAACAACCTGAAAGAAAGAACCACATGATCATCTCCTTAGATCCTGAAAAAGCAAAAGACAAAATCCAAGACTGTTCATGTTTGAAGTTTTGGAAAGATCAGGGATACAAGGCACCTACCTAAACATAGTGAAGGCAATGCACAGCAAGCCTATAGACAACATCAAACTAAACAGAGACAAACTTAAATCAATTTCACTGAAGTCAGGGACAAGCAAGGCTATGACTCTCTCCTAGTCTCTTCCACATAGTACTTGAAATCCTAGAGAGAGCAATAAAACAACTAAAGAAGATCAAGGGGATTCAAATCAGAAATGAAGAAGTCACTATTCACAGATGATATGATGATATATATGAGTGACCCCATATATATCATCCCCACCAGAGAATTTCTACTGCTGATAAATACCTTCAACAAAGTGGCTGGATACAAAAATAAACAACAACAACAACAACAACAAAAAAAAAAAACTCAGTAGCCCTCCTGTATACAAAAGACAAAAAGGCTGAGAAAGAAATCAGGAAAACATCCTTCACAATAACCGTAAATAACAGGAAGTACATTGGTGTGACTCTAATCAAATGAGTGAAAGTCTTTTATGAAAAACAAAACAAAAAACAAAAACAAAAAAACCCTTCAAGTCTCTGAAGAAACAAAATGAAGAATATATAAAAAGATGGAAAGATTTCCCATGCTCATGGATTCATAGGATTAATGTAGTAAAAAATGACTACTGTACCAAAAGCAATATGTAGAATCAATGCAATTTCCAACAAACTACCAACATGATTCTTTACAGACCATGGAACAACAATTCATTCTCAACTTCATGTGAAAAAACAAAAAATTCAGGATAGCTAAAACCATCCTGTACAATAAAAAAAACTTCTAGAGGCATTTCCATCCCTGATCACAAGCTGTACTATACAAAACCAGTAATAAAAACAGCTTGTTACTGTCATAAAAACAGATTGGTGGATCAATGGAATTGAATCAAAGATCCAGAAATAAACCCACACAACTATGGATACTTGATTTTTGACAAAGAAGCCAAAACTATACAATGTAAAAATGGTAGCATCCTCAACAAATTTCTGTCAGTCTAACTGGATGTCAGCATGTAGAAAATGCATATAGATTCATATTTATCACCCTGAACAAAAGTAAAGTGCAAGTATTATCAAAGGCATCAACATCAAACCAGACACACTAAATCAGTTAGAAGAAAAAGTGGGAAAGAGCCCTAAATCCATTGGCACTGGAAAAATGTCCTAAGCAGAATATCAAGAGCTGAGGCTCTAAGATCCACAATCAATAAATGGGACTTTGTGAAACTGAAAGCTTCTGTAAAGCAACAGAAAAAAACAGCAGAACACAGACTGGGAAAAGATCTTCCCAACCCTACATCTGACTTAGGGCTAATATCTAGAATATATAAAGAACTCAAGATGTTAAACTCCAACAACCAATTAATCCAATTTAAAAATGGGGTACACAGAAGCAGAAAGACATACATGGTATTTACTTACTAGTAAGTGGATATTAGCCACATAATATAGGATAAACATACTAAAATATATACCCCTAAAGAAGCTAAATAACAAGGAATACCCTAGGGAAGATGCTCAATCCATATTCAGAAGGCCAAGCACGATGGATAACTGAAGCAGGAGAACACAGGGAACAGGACAGGAGTCTACCACAGATGGCTTCTGAAGGACTCTTACTGATGGAGGTTATCGAAGCAGAGGCTGAGACTCAAAGCCAAAAGTTGGGCAGATTGCATGGAATCTTATGAGACAAAGGGGAGTTAGAAAGACCTGGAGGGAACAGGCCTCCAAAAGGAGACCAACAGAGCCATAAAAAGTGAGGCCTGGGATCTCTAAAGATAATGATATCCCAACCAAGAACAATGCATGGAGAGGACCTAAAACCCTGGCTCAGATGTAGTCTATAGACTCAGTTTCCAAGTGGGGTCCCTAGTAAGGGGAGCACGGACTTTCTCTGGCATGAACTCAGACTCTCTGATCACCTGCCCCTGGGGGATGCAGACTTGCCAGTCCACAGAGGAAGACAATGCAACTGGTCCTAATGACACCTGATAGGCTAAGGTCAGATAGAAGGGGAGGAGGACCTCCCCTATTGGTAGATTAAGGAAAGAGCATAGGGGCAGAAGAGGGAGCGAGGGTGGATTGGTAGGAGATGAGGGAGGGAGCCACAGCCAGGATACAAATTGAATAAATTTTAATAAATGATAATAATAAGAAAAAAGAGAAAAGTGGGATACAGAGCTAAACAGAGAAGTCTCTACAGAGGAATATCAAATGGCAAAGAAACACTTAAAGAAATGCTCAGAGTCCTTAGTCATCAGGGAAATGAAAGTCAAAAATACCCTGAGATTCCACCTTACTCCCATTAGAATGGCTAAGGTCAAAAACTCAAAGGATGCCACATGTGGGAGAGGTTGTGGAGAAAAGAAACCCTCCTCCATTTCTAGTGGGAATTTAACAGTGTACAACCACTTCAGAAATCAATCTGGCACTTTCTCAGAAAATTGGAAATGTCACTACCTCAAGATCCAGCTATACCACAACTGGACATATATCTGAAAGATGCTCAACCATACAGGAAAGACATTTGCTCAATTATGTTCATAGCGGTTTTATTCATAATAGCCAGAATCTGGAAACAACCCAGATGTCTCTCATCTGAAGAATGTGTACAGAAATTGTGGTACATTTACACAACAGAATACTTCTCAGCTATTAAAAACAAGGAAATCATGAAATTTGTAGGCAAATGGATGGAACTAGAAAAGGTCATCCTGAGTGATTTTTTATCTTAATCATAAGGAACTGTTAGAAGAAACTACTCTGAAGAGGGATGAGAGATGTTATGTTTCTCTGGTTTAAAGATAAAGTCTTTGGGGGGAGGGGGGGAAGGATCCAAGATGGCTGCGACTAGTACATACCATAGCTCAAGGGCGCAGGATCCAAAACTCCAAAACTGGTGAGTGCAGAGACAGCTGAAGCCAGAACATCGACATAGGCTTCCTGGGGGAGAGTGGAAAACCCACAAGTTGAGAACATTTGGATCTAGGCTGCCAGCAGACATCTCTGGGGGCTGAGAGTGGCAAATATTCGAAAGCCCTGCACTTCCCCTTAACCCAGGGAAGGTCCACACTACCTGCTGCTCCAAGCACAGAACTCCCTACTCAGTAACTGAGACAGCAGAGGCAGAACTCCCAGTTCTACCACAGTGCATAGGTGTACTGGCCTCCCAGGCCTGCAGCTATATTTATAGGCCTCCCAGGGCCTCCCAGGGATGACTATACCGGCTTGCCATGTCTGCTGCAACCACAGGCTGCTGTACGGATCTCCCAGAAGACCACTGTACAGGCCTCCTGGGTCTGCAAGCAGCTGTTTGGGCACCACAGGCCCTGCCAGCAGGTACCTGCCTCCCTGGTCCACAGAGTCAGCAGCTGAGTGGCACCTAGCCCTCCAGGAGCCTCCATGCTCCTGCCCTGTGACTGAGACAATAAAAAGTAGCTACCCCAAGTAAGGGTCTCTAACAACAGCAGACAAACAGTGGATACCACTGAGCTGACAGATCTCCTACACTCTCATTTGCCATTGCATGCCCCAATCTGAGAGTAGAAAACAGGAGAAATCCCTGTGCTTTCTGATTAGGCCTGCTGGTGAGTGGGTGCACCTTCAATAAGTGCATGCAAAACCCCAGCTCCAGGGTCCCTCTAAACTAGCAGCTAGACAGTTGATCCCTACAACCCACACACCCACTGTGGGCAACATAGGGATTCTTGCAACATTGTTCTCAACATTGAAGCCCCTGTGTTGTGGGTCTAGCAGAGGAGTCCAGACAAACAATTCCTGGAGCCCAGGTAGATCTGAATATCAGGAAAACAGCACGGACAGGCCTCTACGCCACTGAGGTATTCAGGGCACATGGACATTGCACCCGCAACCAGTGCCAGAACCCACACCCCTTCCTGTAATTAAGCCCAAATTCTACGCATTTACATGCTCTAACAGCCTGTAATTCAAGGCATGCTTCCACACACATACCCACACTTACTCTCCTGTGCTTATGCACCTGTGCCTGTGACTTTCATCCCTTATCTACAGCTGAAACATCAACATCCACTCTCAGACCAGTGGACTTCTCTCATCTTCCTGAAAAATACTCCAGACACAAAAGAAAGACAGATTCAATCTGAAGTATAGACTTCAGGAACAAACAGGGAAGGTTATGGATAGGCAGATGGATGGAGGCCAGCATAATAACACATCCAACAAAAAACAGGACATCTTGGTTTCACCTGCAACCTCCCAAATCAATGGACATGCTAATTCATCAGAAACACAGGAAAATGACCTCAACTCTAGGCTTATGCTGATATTAGAGGCACATAAAAAAGAAACAAACAAAGCTGTTTGAAGAAAAAGTGGAGAAGAGCCTTGAACTCATTGGCACAAGAAACAACTTTCTGAACAGAACACAAACAGCACAGGCTCTGAGTCAACAATCAATAAATGGGACCTCATGAAATTGAAAAGTTTCTGTAAGCAAAGGACACTGCTGCCAGACCAAAACAACAGACTGGGAAAGGATCTTCACCACACCTGTACCTGACAGTGGTCTAATATCCAGAATATATAAAGAACTCAAAAAGTTAAACAGCAACAAATCAATTTAATCCAATTTAAAAAATGAGATACAAAGCTAAACAGACAATTCTCAGTAGAGGAATGTCAAATGACAGAGAAACACTTAAAGAAATGCTCAACATCCTTACTCATCAGGAAAATCAAAATGAGCCTGAGGTTTCACCTTACACCCATCAGAATGACTAAGATTAAGAATTCAATTGACAACACATACTGGAAAGGATGTGGAGAAAGGGAAAACCTCCTCCATTGCTGGTGAGAATGTAAACTTGTACAACCACTTTAAAAGTTAATTTGGTGCTTCCTCAGACAATTAGGAATAGTACTACCTCAAGATCCAGCTAAAATTAGTGGCATATAGAGAAGAGACAAAAAAAAAATAGAGGCCATCATGGAAAGACAGGAAGCCACATTTAAATGGATGAAGGAAATGGAGCAAGACATGAAAACAGAACTAGAATCAATAAAGAAAACACAGAGAAAACTCTGGAGCTGGAGAACTTAGAGAAAAGATCAGGTACCACAAAAGTAAGCATCACCAATAGAATACAAGAGATGGAAGAGAGAATCTTAGGCTCTGCCCATATAGTTGCAGATATTGATACATCTCTCAAAGAAAATGTAAAATTAGAAAAGTTTCAAATACAAAACACCCAAGAAATCAACAACTCTCTACTCAATGACAGTTTGGTCAGGGAAGAAAGTACAGAGTTCCTAAAATTCAATGAAAATGAAGACACCCTTACCCAAACTCATGGGACACAATGAAAGCTGTGCTAAGAGGAAAGGTCATAGAACTATGTGCTTCTAGAAGGGAGTTGGAGACATCTCATACAAGCAACATAATGGCACACATAAAAGCCCTAGAAAACAAAGAAGCAGACATACCCAAAAGGAATAGATGATTGGAAATAATCAAACTCAAATCTAAAATCAATGAATTAGAAACAAAGAAAACAATTTAAAAAAAATCACTGAGACCAAGAGCTGGTTCTTTGAGAAAATCAACAAGATAGACGAACTCTCTTAGCTAAACTAACTAACAGGCAGAGAGAAACTATACAAATATGCAAAATCAGAAACAAAAAGGGGGCATAACTACAGACACTAAAGAAATCCAAACAATCATTAGGTCTTACTACAAAAGCCTATATGCCACAAAATTTGAAAATATAAATGAAATGGATGAGTTTCTTGATAGATTCCATCTACCAAAATTAAGTCAAGATCAGATAAACAGATTAAATAGTCCTATATCCCCAAAAGAAATAGAAGCTGTCATCAAAAGTCTCCCTTCCAAATAAGGCACAGGGCCAGATGGCTTCAGCGCAGAATTTCACCAGAACTTCAAAGAAGCACTAACTCCAATTCTCTCTAAACTCTTCCACAAAATACAAACAGAAGGAGCATTACCAAACTCATTCTACGGAGCCACAGTCACCTTGATACCTAAACCACACACACACACACACAAATAAATCAGACCTATCGTTCTTATGAATATTGATGCAAAAATACTCAATAAAATACTTGTAAACCAAATCCAAGAAGACATAAAAAATATCATCCAACATGAACAAGTAGGGTTCATCCCAGGCATGCAAGAGGTGTTAAATATATGGAAATCCATTAAAGTAATCTACCACATAAACAAACTGAAGGAGAAAAACCACATGATCATCTCCTTAAATGCCGAAAAAGCATTTGACAGAATCCAACACCTATTCATGTTTAAAGTCTTGGAGAGATCAGGGATACAAGGCACATACCTAAACATAGTAAAAACAATATACAGCAAGCATAGAGCCAACGTCAAACTCGATGGAGAGAAACTTAAATCAATCACACTGAAATCAGAGACAAGGCAATGATGCCCTCTCTCTCCATATCTCTTCAACAGAGTACTTGAAGTCTTTGCTAGAGCAATAAGACAACTAAAGGAGATCAAGGGGATAAAAATGCGAAAGGAAGAAGTCAAAGTATAACTCTTTGCAGAGGGTATGATAGTATAGCTGAGTAACCACAAAAATTCTACCAGAGAATTCCTTTAGCTGATAAACACCTTCAGCAAAGTGGCTGTATACAAAATTAACTCAAAAAAAAATCAGTACCCTCCTGTATATGAAAGACAAATGGGTGAGAAAGAAATTAGGGAAACTACACCTTCTCAATGGCTACTAATAACATAAAGTACCTTGGGGTGACTCTAATCAAGCTAGTGAAAGACCTGTTTGAAAAAAAAAAAACTTCAAGTCTCTGAAAAAAGAAATTAAAGAAGATATCAGAAGTTGGAAAGATCTCCCATCTCATGGCTTAGCAGGATTAACATAGTGAAAATGGCCATCCTGCTAAAAACCAATCTACAGGTTCAATGCAACTCCCATCAAAATACCAACAAAATTCTTTAAAGACCTAGAAAGAAAAATTATCAACTTTATATGGAAAATTAAAAAACCCAGAATTGCCAAAACAATCCTGAACAAGAACAGATCTTCTGAAGGTTACTCCATCTGTGATCACAAGCAACAGTAATAAAAGCTGCATGGTACTGGCATAGAAACAGAATGATGGATCAACAGAACTGAGTAGAAGACTCAGAAATAAACCCACACACCTACAGATACTTGAGTTTTGTCAAAGAAACCAAAACCATACAATGGGAAAAAGACAGCCTCTTCAACAAATGGTTCTGGTCTAACTGCATATCTACATGTAGAAAAATGCTGAGAGAACCATTTTTTATTACCTTGCACAAAACTTAAGTCCAAGTGGATCAAACACCTCAACATAAAACCATACACACTAAATCTGTTAGACGAAGAAGTGGAGAAAAGCCTTGAACTTATTGGCACAGGAGACAACTTCCTGAATAGAACACCAACAGAACAATCTCTAAGATCAACAGTCAATAAATGGGACTTCATGAAACTGAAAAGCTTCTGTAAAGGACACTGTCATCAGAACAAAACGACAGCCTACAGACTGGGAAAGGATCTTCAACAAACCTATATCTGATAAAGGGCATATACCCAAAAAATATAAAGAGCTCAAGAAGTTAAACAGCAGCAATCCAAGTAGTCCAATTTAAAAATGGGTTACAGAGCTAAACAGAGTATTCTCAATAGAGGAATATAAAATGGCAGCGAAACACTTAAAGAAATGTTCAAAGTTGTTAGTCACCAGGGAAATGTAAATCAAAACAGCCCTGAGATTTCACCTTATACCCATCTGAACGGCTAAGATAAAAAACTAAAGTGACAACACATGCTGGAGAGGACATGGAGAAAGGGGAATCCTCCTCCATTGATGGTAGGAATGTAACCTTTTAAACCACTTTGGAAATCAATCTCATACTTTCTCAGAAAATTTGGAACAGTGCTACCTCAAGATCCAGCTATACCACTCCTAAGCATATATCCAATATATTCTCAAGTACACAACAAGGACATTTGCTCAACCATGCATGTAGCAGCTCTGTTCACAACAGCCAAAATATGGAAACAACCTAAATGTCTCAACTGAAGAATGTATACAGATATGTGACACATTTTCACAATGAAATACTACTCAAGTATTAAAAACAAGGAAATCATAAATTTTGTAGGCAAATGGTGGGAACTAGAAAAGATCATCTTAAGTGAGGTAATCCAGAAGCAGAAAAACACACACAGTGTATACTCACTCATAAGTGGATATTAGTAATATAATACAGGATAAACGTACTAAAATCTATAGTCCTAAAGAAGCAAAACAACAAGGAGGACCCTAGGAAAGTTGTTCAATCCTTATTCAGAAGGACAGGCATAATAAGCATCAGAAGCAGAAGACAGGGAACAGGACATTAGTCTACCACAGAAGGCCTCTGAAAGACTAACTGACCCAGGTATCAAAGCAGAGGCTGAGACTAATAGCCAACTATGGGCAGAGTGCTGGGAATCTTATGAGAGAAGGGGAAGTTGTAAAGACCTGGAAGGGGCAGGAGCTCCAAAAGAAGACCAACAGAGCCTATAAAACTGACCCCTGGGGGTCCTAAAGAAAATGATAGCCCAACCAATGACCATGCATGGAGAGGACCTAAAGCCCAGGGTCAGAAATAGCTCATAGACTCAGTCTCCAAGTAGGGTCCCTTGTAAGGGGAGCAGGGACTTTCTCTGGCAAGAACACTGCTCTCTGATCTCCTCCCCCCTGGGGAGGTGCAGCCTTGACAGTCCACAGAGGAAGACAATGCAGCCAGTCCTGATGAGAAGTGATAAGCTAGGGTCAAGCAGAAGGGGAGGAGGGGAGGAGGAGTAGCTCTCCTATCAGTGGATTCAGGGAGGAGTTTACAGGGAGAAGAGGGAGGGGGGGATGAGTTTGGGAGGAGATGAGGGAGGGAGCCAGAGTGAAGATACAAACTGAATAAATTGCAATAAATGACAATAATAAAAAAATTAGAATTAAGCAAAACAAAACAAAAAACAACTTAAAAAGCCTTTTTGAATTAAATAGAAACTAAGACTTGTACAATGAAAACTTCGAGACTTTGAGGTAGGAGATTGAAAAAGTTAACGGAAGATGGATATATATTCCATTCTCTTGGGAAGGTATGATCAATATTGTGAAAATGGCCATCCTTTCCAGCAATAGTTATAAGTCTCATTTATCCCTAAACTTGAACAGATCTGATGAGAATGAAGATCAGCAATGCCTCAGGGATAGATTCTATTTCACTATTGTTCCTTTGAAATCAGTGATACTCACTCTTTTTAAGCAGTATAGTGTTTATTAATGAAAAACACCTGTAATCCAATTAAACAAAAATTGAAAGCCCCCTCCCACCCCTTTCTCTCTTTAATTTTTATTATTTATGTTTTAATAATGTTATAAGATGTTTACAGTGAAAGAAAACCATGTGACCAAAGGTGATGTAAACAAGGAAATTAATCAGGAAGGAGGGAGAAAGTTGTTTTCATGTTTTCCTTTACAGGACACACTATTTGTTACATCTTTTATACTTATGTAACACATCCTTATATTAAAATATGATTCTGGCATATCATCCTTTTGTATGTGATCTAAGAAATACTTACTTCATTGCTGAGATTCAATTAACTTGACATAGTAGGATGATATATGTTATATAGATGCACTGCAAGTAATATTGAAATGAGTTATATATAACAACAATAAATGTTTTTTAAGTGTCAGCTAAATCTTGAATATAAATTTGAATTTTCTAAAGTCTTTTATATAGCAGTAAGTTGAAACACTGCATCATTTTACAAAAGTGAAACATAAGATGACCCCCTTTTAAAAGAGCAATCATTCTATAAGCCACAAAATGGATACAATTGATTGTGGACTATGATTTCATCCCTCTGTGAAAATAGACTCAAGTTTATTACCCTTTGTTAATGTGCCAGAGTAAAGCAGGCTTCTGTAATTACACTTTGAGTATTTTATCTTTGAGTTATTAAACTTGTCTCTGCCTCCCTGCACACTAATGTTAAAGGTTAATAGCAGTGTTCTGTTTTATCCTGTGCTTTACTTCACTTAAAGTAATGATGCATGGCTTTCAATAAAGCATAAAGCAGAAGAATTAGAGAAAAAAATTCTACATTCAGAGCAAAACAATTCTATATTTATATAGATATATTAATTTTGGTTAAGTTTATCTAAGTATTCAACGTAGTTGTCATGGTAGTTTTGCTTGATAAAAGAGAATATTAAATCACTTTGTGTTATTTTCAAAGCAATGTTTCTAGTATGCTTTATATGTAAATACCTGATAAAATGTACCAGGGGAATATATCAGATGGAACATCTTTTACTGCCCTCTCTTACTCTGAAATTGTGTTTTTATCATTTAAGTGGGATGCATTACTCAGTTAACAGATTACTAGTGGTGTTGCAGAATCATAACACAACTAATTGGCTGTGGGTATTTTTAAGCCTCATTTTAAACTATTGTCTTTTATCTTAATTCTATTCTTGAATACAAAAAGGTGCAAAATCTATCATCATTAGTTTTCTTCCTTTCTTTGTGTCTTAGTCAATCCTTATTGCTGTGAAGAGTCACCATGACCACAGCACCTCTTATAAATGAAATCATTTAATTGGAACTTACAGCTTTTATTCATTTTTTTCACAGCAGGGAACATGGTGGCATATTTGCAGACATAGTACTGTTGGAGTAGTAACTAAAGGATCTACGTCCAGATTAATGGGCAGCCAGAAGAGATAGAGACACTGGACATGGTTTGAGCTTTTGAAACCCCATGCCCACACCTAGTGACACACTTTCTCCAGGAAGGCCACACCTACTCCAACAAGACCATACCTCCTAATCCCTCTCAAGTAGTGCCCCTCCCTAATAACCAACCATACAAATATATGAGCATACAGGGCCATTTTTATTCAAACTACCACACTCCAACACTCCTCCTCCCCTAAGTTTGTAGCCATATAATAAAGTGAAAATGCATTCCAACTTCAAAGATCCCCATTGTCTCTAATAGTCTTAGCATTGTTTAAAAGTAAAAGTACAAATTACATAGTTCTAAAGTCCAAAGTTCAAAGTTTCTTGTAATATTCATGGCAATCTTCAACTATAGCCCCCTATAAAATCAAATTCAAATAGCAGGTCGCATACTTTCAACATACATTACCAGAATATATTTTACAATTCTAAAAGGAAGGTAAGGAAGCAGAGTGAGGAAATACTGGACCAAAGCAAGACCAAATGGCACCAGGGCAAACTCCAATTTCTGCATCTCCATGTTTGATGTCAGAGTGCTCTTCAGACCTCCAACTCCTCTAGCTTTGTTGATTGTAACATGTTTCTCTCTTTTGGGCTATTCTCACATTTAGTCTGAAGCTTTTTTGGCTGGTGTCTTAGTTAAGGTTTCTTTTGCTGTGATGGAATTTCCTAAACAGACACTTGTTCCTCTCTGATGACCCTAGCTTGTGTCAGATTGACACACAAAAACAGCCAGCACAGGAGATATCAGCATCTTCATCATAGCGTCACACAATTGCCAGCTGGGGTGCCTCCACTCAGCAACAACTTGAACTGTTCCTGGCTCAGCAGTTTTCTTTAACAATAGAAGAGGATTTCACAAGCTCCTTTTGTGTATCATTGGTTTTAAAACCAGAACCACGTGCAAAGCTGCCAAGTTTTTCTGCTTGCTGTAGCTTGAACCTGGCCCTTATTCAAAAACATTATTGTCAGCTTTCTGTTTTTAATAGATTCCTTTACTGCCTTAAATTTTCTTTAATTTATTTTCTTTAAACTTTTGATCTCTTTGAGAAATTCTTGATGCTCTTTTTTCCCCAAACTGTACATTTTGTATTTTTCTTGCTTAGCTTGATCCTTTTCATTATATATTTGCATAACAGCGGTCACTGAAACTACATGACACAGTCAATACTAGGCTGCTTTCAAATATCCTCTGTCAATAACCCCAAACTTTTCAGTTTAGTCTCATGCAGATTTTTTGGAAAAGGGCAACCACATTCTTTGCTAAAATACCGCAAGAACAGTCTGTAGGTGACTTACCAAAATTTTTTCTCTCTTAAATATCTTGAGCTGGGTCTCTACTGTTTAAATTGTCCTCAGCACTGACTTCCATGCTCAAACCAGTATGACTCATTAATCTTTGCTTAAAGTATTAAACTTCTTTTCTAATCCAAACTCTCAAAGTTCACAATACACCAATAAGCATCATTGTCAGGCCTGTCATAGCAATACCTTGCTCCCTGGTACCAACTTTTGTCTTAGTGTTCTCTTGCTGTATTGAGACAGCATAAGTACAGAAGCATATCTGTAAGACAGAGTCCAAAGACTTAGTTTATTATCCTCATGATGAGGAGCATGGGGAAACTTAATCAGACATGATGTTGCAAAAGTAACTGAAAGTTCTACATCCACATCCAAAGACAATAGGAAAAGAAAGAGAGAGAGTGGGTTTTTCCAACCCCAAAGCCCACCCCCAGTGACATGTTTCCTAACAAGGCCATACCCCCTAATTTCTCTCAAGTAGTACCACTCCCTAAAAGCCAATCTTCTAAATATAGAAGCCAATGGGAGGAGGCAAACTTATTCAAACCATACCCTATGTTACTCATTATCACTTTTATCGTTTTAGAATTAAAGATTTTATTTTTATTACATAACAATGGTTCAGTTATTCCTTACACTTTTTGAAATAAAACATCATTCATATCTTTAGTCATAATTCTTCATTTCTAGTCTGGCCTCCTTGATCTCGAGCTTCTTTTGTATAGGTTTCTGTTCACAATGTTTTGCAACATGTTAATGGGGCTTTCGATATTTTATTAGGTGTACAATGTTCAACTTAAGTTAAATTTTATGCAAATGTTGCCCATTGAAACAGATGAAAGTAGACCCCCTTGACTGAAGGTAGTTTCTTTCTTGCTTCAGGTTTCAACTGCTCTATTAATATCATTGTACCATGAATTCTTCTAGCATGACTGCTGCTTTAAAATCACTATAACCTTTTCTTAACTATCTTTACCAAGAGACATTCTGTAGGTCAACTTGTTTCCTGTTGTCTTCATTACACTCCAGCTACAATCAAAGTGATGAAAACCCTGAGGTGGTCTAAGAAAATGATTCAACACACAGACACTTGCTGCCAAGCTTGGTGATCTGAGTTTAAACCCCAAGACCCATATGGTGGAAGGAGAAACTTGATTTCTGTAAATAACTCTATGATGTCCAGATACATAGCATGGTAAATTGACACACACAGACAAACAACAAAGAAATAAATGTAAAAGAGTATATTGAGATGATATAACCAATAATGACAACCTAGTGACTGGGAAAGGATCTTCACCAATCCTTCATCAACACTACATCCCATACATGGCCAATATCCAGAACCCAAAACTAGACTTCAACAAACCAAATAATCCAACTAAAAATGGGGTACAGAGTTAAGCAGAGAACTCTCAATAGGGAACTATAAAATGTCAGACATACAAACAAATATTCAACCTCCTTAGTCATCACAGAAATGCACATCAAAACAACTCTGAGATTCCATCTTACACCTATCAGAATGGCTAAGATCAAAAACTCAAGCTGGGACACACAGTAAATAAACTATAATTAATATAAAAATAAGAATTTAATAAAAAAAACTCAAGTGACAACACATGCTGGAAAGGATGTGGAAAAAGGAGAACCCTTCTCCATTGCTGTTGGGAATGTAAAATTGTACAACCACTTTGGCATTTTTCAAAAATCTGGCATTTTTCAAAAGAATTAGTAATAACACTACCTTTAGATCTAGCTATGCCACTCATAGGCATAAACTCAAAAGATGCCCCATCATTTAATTAGGACATTTGCTCAACTATGTTCATAGTAGCTTTAATCATAATAGCCAGAATCTGGAAACAACTGAGATATTCCTCAGTTGAAGAATGAATAAAGAAATTGTGGCACATTTGCACAATGGATTACTACTCAGCTATTAAAAACAAAGAAATCATGAAATTTGCAGGCAAGTGGATGGCTCTAGAAAAGATTATCCTGAGTGAGGTAACCTAGAAACAGAAAGAGAGGCATGGTAATACTCAGATATTAGCTGTCTAATATACAATAGTCATACTAAAATCTACAGACCTAAAGAATCTAAACACTAAGGAGGACCCTAGGGAGGATACTTAAATTCATTCAAAATGGCAAACAAGATAGAACCAGAAGTGGTGGAAGAGTAGGATGGGAACCTACTATATAGGGTCCTCTGAAAGGCTCCACCCAACATGGGATTGAAGCAAATGCAGTGACTCACAGCCAAACTTTAGGCAGAGCATAGGGAGTCTTCTGGGAAAAGGGGGTGGAGCACACAAGGGCATGGAGGGGACAGTAGCTCCACAAAGAGACCGACAGAGCTGAAAAATCTGAGCCCAGGGGGTCCTGCAGGGACTGATACACCAACCAAGGACTATGCACAAAGAGGACCTAGACCCCGTGCTCAGATGTAGCTGAATGGCAGCGTAGGCTCTATGTGGATCTCCAAGTAAGGGGAGTAGGGCTGCCTCTGTCATGAACTCAGTAGCCTGCGGTTTTTTTAATCTATTTATTTATTTATTTATTACAATTTATTCACTTTGTATCCCCTCTGTATCCCCCTCCTTCATCTCTTCCCAGTCCCATCTACCCTCCCTCATCTCCCCTTATCTCCTTTCCCTACTCTTCTGATGAGGCAGGACCTCCTCCCCTTCTACATGACCCTAGCTTATCAGGTCTCATTAAAGCGGCTGTATCATCTTTCTCTGTGGCCTGGCAAGGCTGCACCCCCCCCCCCCAGGGGGAGGTGATCAAAGAGCTGGCTACTGAGTTTATGTCAGAGAGAGCCCCTCCTCTGCTTACTAGAGAAGCCACTTGGAAACTAAGCAGCCTATGAGCTTCCTCTGAACAGGAGGTCTAGGTCTTCTTCTGAAGGTATCTCCATCCCATATCTCAAGCTGTACTATAAAGCAACAGTAATAAAAACGGTTGCCTGCTCTTTGATGACTTATCAGGCCACAGAGTAAGAGGATCCAGGCAGGCCTGATGAGACTTCACAAGCTATGAGCTAAGGAGGAGAACTCCCTCTTTCAGTGGACTAGGGGAAAGGGATAGGCTGAAAGAGGAAGGGAGAGTTGGACTGGAAGGAGTTGACAGAGTGGGCTTCAATTGGAAATATAATGAATTAGTCATGAAAAAAAAATAAGTGGTGTGCTGACCCAACCTGCTCAGCCAGGTAACGGGAGCTGCCAAACAGGGAGTGAGGATTGGAAGAATGAGACACAATGACACAGATGTAAGGTGGACTTCAGTAAAAGCTGAAGCCACGTTCATTTTTCCCTCAACCCCTTTTATAGTCTAAGATGCTTACATAAGCAAAAACAGTATTTCCCCATCACATGAGTCAGAGAATTATCACATATTTACTCAAAGTTCACGAGCTGTGTCCTTCTTCCTTATCTCTCACCATAAGCCTTCCTTATGACACATTTCGTGAGTCATGAGACATTCACTCTGATCATACAGTTTCTTTGTAAAAACATTCCAATGGTAGAAAAACAAATTTAACTTGGCCAGAGGTAAAGCTGAATTAGCAGCGTTCTAAGAGAACTGCACCACAGCTCCTGACCCTGTGCCACCGCTCCACTGATTGAATTTAAATGAACAGCGTTTGATGCATGCAAATGCTAAGAACTGAAATCTCAGCACCCTGTTATTATTATTAAGGAAGTTCGTTTTGCTGTGTTTTATTACCATGATAGGATTTATATGATTATGACCTCATATATCCTTTTAATGTTCTTTTAGATTCCAAAGTGTCCTTGAACCATTTGGTCAAAATATCTCTCTAGTTGTAAGTGATGGATATTTGTAATCTTCTGGGTATAAAAGACAATGGAGGACTAATTTTATCTTCTCAGTTTATTGATAGATCAGTTTAAAAGATGATAGAAGGCTGGAAAGATGGCTCAGTGAGTAAAAACAAAACAAACAAACAAAAAATAACTAGCACAGAGGCCTAGTTTTGGTTTCTAGCACCCACAAAGCAAACTAACAACTGAATGTAATTTCAAATCCAGGGTATTTTATATACCTTATGACTTTCTAGGGCTCCTGGGTGTATGTGATACACACATATACATTAATTCACAAATACATACATATACACAATAGAACTAATTTTTTTTAAGTGATTGAGAAGTTCAGGTTGGAAAATAAAAAAGAGTTACTTATTGTAAAGATGAATGCAAAGCAATACATTACTAACTAATATTTCATTTAATAGCTATAAAATGGACTGCTTCATTCAGAATAAAAGCTTTAAATTAAAGCTTTAAATCAAAAGAGAAAAAAAAGAAATTTAAGAGTCATCAGTCTACATACAAAACGCAGCTGAGATACATAAATAAAAGAAATACCACTGTGATACCTTGCAGAATGACAACACACCTAAAGAAAGCTCAAATAAATTCTGCTAATGTATTTCTTTTTTATACAAACATTTCTGAAAAGGCAGCTTAGATAAATTATGAACTTATTAGCACTTAGATAAAGTATGAAAATAATGTATTTTTAATCTGGGGCATCCTGCTTTTGGTTTTCAGTTTTTTGAGACAGTGTTTCTCTATGTAGCCCTGGTTACCCTGGGCTCACAGTAAACCATGTTGGCCCTGAACTCTCAGATATCTGCCTACTTCTGCCTGGCATTACAGGCGTGTGTCACTGTGCCAGATTTATTAGGTTTGTTAATCATACACATTCAAGATCAAATATTCAAATAATTTTCTGATCCTAAACAAAAATAGTGACATATTAACAGTAGGAAAGCTACAGTAGCAATGTTTGTTTTGTCTCTCATAATAAACATAGCTTTTACATACATGTGAACATACATAGCTTATAAATACATGTGAACTTGATATTCTGACCCATCTTGAAAAACCTGTCTCATAATTTAATATCTCATCTAGTAAGGTTTTCATTTCTTATGGAGACAAAATGAGTTTTATCCCAGAGACACATTTATTGGCTTTAAGCTTTAATTATCTCCTACATATATATATATATATATATATTTATATATATATATATTTGAGCTCCAACAATTTATTTTTTTTTGCCACAGCTTATATATCACAGCAAAATCTTTCAAGCAGCACAAAAAATTCACAACACGGTTATGTTCTATTTTTCTTTAAGTGAATGATTATGATGAATATATGTAGAGGAAAACATGCTCCCCTATGCCCTCACAAGATCAAATGTTTTATGTATTATAAATGAACAACAAAGTATTCACAATAACCCACATACGTCTGTAACTAAGCAACTTGTTAGAGATTAACAGAGTATAATCAAGCAAGATAACTTTCTCAGCCAGTTTCTCTTTACTGCCAGGCTGCAATTTTTGGTTACAAAGAATCAATTATTTTATTATTTATCTTGAAAAGTAATCTCATAAATCTTAAAATAATCACAAATCTAAACTTTCATATAAAACACAATGCATTATTTCTCTCTTAAATCCTCAAACTGCACATCTACTCAATAACAATTTTTATTAAATCATATCAGGAAGCTGAAGCCAAAAATGGGTACGAGCAATTACTCATCACTTTGATCACCTGCCCAGCTTCAGTGAGAGTCATGTCAGCCCTAACCTCAAAAAGTCCCTAGGTTTTTGAGTGTACCCTTATTAAGAATGTACCTTTCTGAACTTCAAATTGTTCCACACAATTTTCTACATCAGAGCCACTGGCAAAAATATCTTAACCTAACTATACTAAACAATTTATTTTTCCAAGTTCTTTCTAAGGGTGGTGGTCATTGCTAACAACCTACATCTCTAAATTCTTTCTAAGGATGGTGGCTGAATCATTAATCTGCTCCAGCAGCAATGCTTGAAAAAGATCAAGCACCATTACTGTACATGCCAATGATACTGCCTAGTGAGGGGCTGGAAGATTGTGAAGGATGTGTTGACCGCAAGAGCAACAAGCAGAGCGGTGCTCCATAACAACAGAAAATCTTCAGGACATATAGTCCTAGGGGGTCTGCTTCTCTGAGGCACATCCATCATAGTTGTGCTAACTGGTGGGCTGCTTCCATGAGTTCTAAAGCTGCCTTGCTGTTCCTTCTGCATAGCCCTTGACAGGACTAGATTGCTACCATTTTAAAGCAGGGAAGATGGCTGATGGGATCCTCATGCCAGAAGCAAATGTGTGTCACCTCTGATAACCCACGTAGTTTCTTATCTGCATAACTGTAGTATATTCAATCTGGGGGTTTTGTTGTTTGTTTGTTTGTTTTTTCATTTATGGAGGTGGGTAGTTGAAACTGTTTGTTACTGCTTGAAGCCCACTGGACATGTGGGGGGAAATGAGGTGTAGTAATCTGCAAATGGAAAACTGAGGGAACATGAGCCCATGGAACCATCTGCACTGTAGAACTCATGCAGTTCCTATCAGATCCCTCATGCATACAGGGCACGTGGCCATCTGTCATATGGCCCAAGAGATGACTTCTATGGCATATGTGATTTCTAAAAGCCAGCTGCTGCTTTAGAAAGAACACTGATGGGAGGATAAATGACCTGTCCTATTGAGCTGAAAATGCAGGTCCACAAAATTAGAACAGACAGCATTGTTTTCTCATTGCTGGCGAACTTACGAGCAAACATGGCCCATGCATGTGGCTTCTCTGGTGAACTACTGGGTGGAAAAGTGGCTGTGAACTTTTAGAGGGAAATTTAGATACCATTTGACATACGTTATTTTATATATTGTTTACAGAACTTTTTCCTGGTGGGTGCTACTATCACACAGGTTGGAGGGTCTGTTTAATGTTTCACGGTGAGTAGAAGAGCTAGGATTTAAGAAGTCCAACCTGGAACTACACTTCTCTTTGATAGAGTCTTTTACATTACACATCATCATTAAGACTTGCATTACAAGAGTTAGTAGAATGACCCAAGGGTTAAGATCATTTGCTACTCATTCAGAGGACCTGAGTTTGGTTCCTAGAACCCACATGGCAGCTCACAGTTGTCCCTAACTCTAGTTCCGGGAGATCTAGAGCTTATTTTGGTCTCCATGGGCACCACACACACACACACACACACACACAGAGTGTGTACTTATCAAATATATTTAAAAGAAAACAAAAGAGCAGCCCCTAAAATAAAAGTCTTTATGTATTAATTTTTTGTTTAAAAAATATACGTAACTTTTAATTTATTATCTGTTATTGTTTACATTGTATATAAGTCTTTGACTCCGTTGTCAAATTTCTTCTGATTTTGCTTGCTGTTACTAAATAAATACTCAATATCTCCATTTGCAGCTATTTGCTTTTCTAATAGATTTTTAAGTAATTTATTTATTTTTATATTAATCACAGGTTATGTACTTTGTATTCCAGCCATATCCCCCTCCCTCCTTCCCTCCCACTCTCCCCATTCCTCCCTCATCTCCTCCCTGTCCCCCTCCAAGTCCACTGATAGGGGAGGACCTCCTCCGCCTTCCATCTGACCCTAGCTTATCATGTCTCTTCAGGGCTGGCTACAATATCCTCTTCTGGGATTCTGGGATCTAGCTAGGCTGCTCCTCCCTTGGTGGGGGGGAGGGAGGGTCGAAGAGCCAACCATTGAGTTCATGACAGAAATAGTCCCTGTTCCCCTTACTAGGGTACCCAGTTGGATACTGAGCTACCATGGGCCACATCTGAGCAGGGATTCTAGTTTATATCCATACATGGTCCTTGGTTGGAGAAACAGTCTCATAAAAGCCCCCTGTGCCCTGATCTATTTGGTCTTTGTGGAGCTCTTGTCCTCGCCAAGTCTTACTAACTCCCCCTTTTTTCATATGATTCCCTGTACTCTGCTGAAGGCTTTGTTGTGAGTCTTAATATCTGCTTTGATATATTGCTAGTTAGAGTCTTTCAGAGGCCCTCTGTGGTACGCTCCTGTTCTGTTTGTTTTCTCATACATTCAATGTCCATCCATCCCATTTGTCCATCTAA
>CM053764.1:32006257-32031521 GCA_028658305.1 Pachyuromys duprasi
CGCCTGGGATTCAAAGTACCTAACCTGTGATTGAGATAAAGATAAATAAATTAAAAAAAAAGAAACCATCATATTATCTCATAATTTTTATATATCATCTTTTCCTGCTGGGTGCTACTGTCACTTTTTCTTCCTTTTTTATGTCAAGTCATTTTGAAATGTATTATAAGTATTTTAAATGACTTGCTGTATGTCTTCTGGGTCCTATATAAATCATCAAGAAAATGTTTCTCTTTACAGAGAACGAAGCTGGTTTAGTTCATGATCTTACCTTCTGATAATGTGAGTGTAGATATTTAGTGAAAAAAATCTTTGTGTCACATCCCCTGGAATTGGATTTACAAATGTTTGTGAGCCTCTCTATGGCTACCGGGAATTCGATCCAGGTACTTTCAGCATACCTCATGCTGTTAAACACCGGGCTATCTTTCCAGTCACAGCAAGGATCAGTATTGCAGACCACATCTTGTGCAGTTTTCCTAATGAGCAAACAATATTTACACAATGTTCATCCTTCCCTTTGGGAGGCAGAGATGTTTAACTTTTGTTCAATTTCTGAGCCCAAGTTATATCTGGTGGAATTTACTCTCATCCAAAATCAGGAAGCTAATGTTCCAGAGGAGAAGGCTTATTTCAGATATATTTTTATCTAATCATATGAATGGATATTTTATTGTAAAATCTAATGTAAAATACTCAGGATTAATGCCGATGATAAAACAAATCCTTTTGAGAGGACTATATCTCTCAGAAATTATTCATCTGAAGCCACTCTATAGTAGACGAAGGGGAGTGACAGTTCTAGTAAACAACAGGCTGGTATTGCAATGCTAAGTAACAACAGCACAGTTGGCACTAGAAACACGTGAGATCAACACTTATTCAATAAAAACTGCATAGAGTAAAAGATAGTTAAGAGGCATGGTCTCGATGAGATATGACAAGAAAAAATATTCTCATAGCTCCAGGAGCTGATCATAAAAAGAACAGCATTCTAGCATTGAATGTTGAACTTTTCTTCCTCCAGTTCCCTAGCATGCTTAGTTGTGTTCATGTCCTCGGGAAGGAAGACTTTACTGACACTTAAATCTGTCATTGAGTCAAAGACATTTGGAGGATGTAAATGAAATGTAGGACTCTATTTCTTTTTTTAATTTATTACAAATTTATTCACTTTGTATCCCATCTGTGGCCCCCTCCCTCATCTCTTCCCAGTCCCTACCTCCCTTTTCTTCTCCTATACTCCTCCCCTAGTCCACTCATAAGGGAGGACCTCCTCCTTTTCTATCTGACCCTAGCCTAGCAGGTCTCACCAGGACTGATTGCATTGTCTTCCTCTGTGGCCTGTTAAGGCTACATCCACCAGGGAGAAGTGATCAGAGTTCATGCCAGAGAAAGCTCCTGCTCCTCTTACTAGGGACTTTTGCCAGCTGAAAAACATCCTCATGTGGACTCTGAGAAGGTATAAATAGGGGCCCACACACAGAGAGCAAATGCTTCACTTCACTTTGAATCACTTTGCTTTGCTTCTCTTCCAGACACTCCTAGAGTGAAAAACTCCAAAGAACTCTTTGTACCACTTCTGCTGAACCCTGTTGCTTCTGGTGGTGGTCCTTGTTGCTGCTTTTGCTACTGCTGGATTGTTGTTTGGCTGTTTGACTGGACTATAGGAATCCTGACAACAAAGAATAGAATCATCCCCAAGGAACTACATCTAAAGAGGTCCACGTCCTCTGTCTCTATTAATCTTCTTTCTCTCCTATATAAGGTAGGTGGTTTGGAAAGGGAGTAGAGGCATTTAAGAACCCAATGACACTAACCAGAAGGAAGTAGCTAAAGAGAACTGTGTCCCTTCTCCTCACTAACCATTCTTCTCTCCTACCTGATATTGGGGTGTTGGATTAGGATGGAGAAGGGAGAAAGAGACATAAGGAACCCCAGATAAAGTAGGTTTTAAAGAGTCAAAGCTTACAAATCCTGCTCCAACAGGTTATCTGCATTGAGATTGTAAATACAGGCTACACAAAAGGTTGTGAAAATAACCTAACCTGTATTTTGCCAAAGAAGTTTGTTATATGGATATCTTGCCATGAGAATCAAAGCCCTCTTATAGCATAGTAATTAAAACTCATCACAAAATCTCTAAGAGGATGTAACTTTAACATATAAGATAGCAGATATTGTTTGTCAATGGAATAGCTCAGAGAATTCTATTCTTGTTTACAAGAAATCCATACACTCTCTTTTTTTTTTTCTCAACTCCTAAGAAAACCAGCCAATTAACTTAATGATTTACTTTAATGTTAGTAAAGGAGCCAGGCTTTCCTTTCTTTCATTCACAATGTCTGCATGCAATTGTCTAACTATTACATAAGTGAAGTCTGAAACTTCTATCTACCAAATTTGCCGGGAGATTTTTCCCATGTAAAATTTAACTATTAACTACAATTCAAAATATTATATTTGCCCTTCAACCTACTTCTACTTAACTTTAATTCCTTGATGTAACAGATGCTTCTTGTAATAGGTTCTTCTATAGGGTTCATGAACTCAAATAAAGGTATGTGGCTAGGTTTCCAGTATTTCTATTCTATTTCTATTCTTTCTATTAAATTGCCCTTAAAATCTAATTAGCAGCCATTGGTTATTCCCAAGATACAAGTATGACTTTTGTTCCCGTTGGAATATTTTTTTTGCTGGTCATTTCCATGATTTATAGGTTTTACATCTGGCCATAACTGTTGCACTTTTTTCTCCCTTGGCAGCTTTCACATTACCTCTGGAGACCCTGAGAGGTAGCTCAGGGAAGAGGCTTCTGGCTGAATTACAGCTCCATTTCTCCAACGCTATATCCAAAGTCTGTTACATTTTCAGCAATAAAGACTTACCTTTAAGTTTGGGAAGACAAACAAGGGGAACAGTAATAGTCCCATTGGGGAGTTTTTTAGACTCCCTGGACAAACAACTTGAAGGGAAGTTTCCAATTATACTGCACTGGGCTTTTTGTTAGTCTATGGCTCTTAGGGGGAAAACTATAACACCAAGCCTCATAACTTCATCTGAACTACATATCCATGTATACAAATATGCTTATATAGAATACATATTTTAAAGTAAGCACAAACAGTGTCTCTTTGTGCCTTCCTTTTCCTCTTCATCATTTAAAGTGTCCCACAAGTTCAGGAACATTGCAGAAGAGATTGTAAGGGCCAGAAAATCAGTATGTCTGTGTGGAGTCACTGTCTTCAATATATGACAAGGAAGCTATACCCATGAAAAAGAAAATCAATTAATAAACCAAGGAAGATGAGGAATGCCTCATTTAACCAAACACCAGGATAGGCTCCATGCCAAAGAGTACCTGGCCAACACAAACTGATCTCCATGGTTGTTGTTTTTATGCTGTTTCAGACAGAGAAAGAGGCAGAGATGACAGAGAGAGAGAGAGAGAGAGAGAGAAAGAGAACATGAGGGGTACAGGAGGTGGGGGGAGATATGGAGAGAGTTGGGGAGGAGAATGAACATTATTAAAATATGTTGTATAGAATTATCAAAGAATAGGTAAAGCCATTATTTTCTAAAAAATAAAAAAAATTAATAGAGCACTTATTTTAGGCATCCTCACTTCATATGGCAATAATTTATTCTGGTAGTTAACTTATGTTGACAAAAAATATAAGCAAAATATTTCTTTATAAACAACCCTACCTCTCTTATGTTGTAAAAGATCTCCCAAAAGAACAACAGTGATTTATTGTACTCAAAAGAACTTGAGAATTAAGTAGGAGAAGCATTCAAACAAACAAACAAACAAAAAAATCTTTTTTTCCCAACAAAATTCTCACCACAAAGAAGTTTGAGCCAGGTGACACTTATTCACTGTAGTGTGAAAATATAATTTATCTCAAGATAGTTTATAATCTACTTTTTGATTCACTATTAAATAATAAAACCTAAGACAGTGGCACAGCATCCAAAGTTGTGATGTTTCTGCCATTAGATTCCCAGAAGAATTTAAATAGGTCAATGCAGAAATGTTGGAACAAATTTTTCTGAAAAAACTTCTTACCTTTAGAAATGGAATGTTTGTTAGGCATTGCAACTAAGTTATTATCCTGTGAGATCTTTCATAACTATGTACTCATCTATTTTCCTACTGTATATTCTTCTTTTAAAAAATATAATATTAAGACTCACAACCAAGCCTTCAGCAGAGGTCAGGGAATAATATGAAAATAGGGGGAGTTAGTAAGACTTGGCCAGAGCAATAGCTCCATAAAGATCAGAGAACAGGGGTCTTTTATGAGACTGTTTCTCCAAACAAGGACCATGTATGGATACAAACTATAACCCCTGCTCTGGTATGGCTCATGGTAGCTCAGTATCCAACTGGGTACCCTAGTAAGGGGAACAGGGGCTATTTCTGTCATGAACTCAATGGCTGGCTCTTCGACCCTCCCACACCCCCCCCCCGGAGGAACAGCCTAGCTCGATCCCAGAAGAGGACATTGCAGCCACCCCTGAAGAGACAAGATAAGCTAGGGTCAGATGGAAGGGGAGGAGGTCCTCCCCCATCAGTGGACTTGGAGGGGGGCAGGGAGGAGATCAGGGAGGGATGGAGAGAGTTGGAGGGAATGAGGAAGGGGGCTACGACTGGGATACAAAGTACATAACCTGTGATTAATATAAAAATAAATAAATTACATTTAAAATATTATTTTTATTGATTACTTGGGACATTCAAATAATGAACCCTGATCATATTTCCTTCCCAGTCCTCCCAGGTCTACCCACATCCTTGTGACCTCCTAGGAAAAAAAATTCTTATTTTGTGTTGGCCATATACTCACTGCAGAATTGGTCAAACTCAAAATGGCAAGCTGCTTAAGGAAAATGGAGTCCTTTTCTACCCCAAACCTCGCCAGAAGCTATAAACTGTGAAGAGATACACTTCAGCAGCACTATCATGATTTTGTGGACTTCTTTTCAATGGATTGTCAATTTATACAGAAACATAAGAAAAATATAACCAAATTTATGGGTTTTTCCTTGGTTGTGGGAAAAGAGTGTTCTAGAGATTTCTCTGAACTACTTTGGGGACAGAGATATCTAAAGTCTACAGCTTGCGTAGAAGATATTGAAGGTTCACTGAAATGCTGGGGAAAAGGTCAAAGAGAAACCTAGCTTCAGGATAGTTGTTACTTTCTGGACCCAAAGCATGACAAGGGTAATCTATACAATTACTGCAACATCTTCATTTGAATTATATGTTTACAATGGAATATCTGTATGCTATCTACTTCTGCAATAGTCAATACTCCATGTTTGCTTTAAGGAACAGCTGTGAGTTAAACGTGGTTGTTCATGCCTTTAATCCTAGCACTCCAGAGGCAGAGGCAGGTGGATCTTTGTGGTTTGAGGCAAGCCTGCACTACATAGTGAATTCAAAGACAGCCAGGGCTTTGGACAAAGATGCTGTCTCAGAATTAAGGGAAAGTGATTTCATTCTTTAATTGGCTGAGTAATACTCTGTTGTATAACTGTACCATGTTTTCTTTAGCCATTCTTTAGTTGATTGGCATCTTGTTTGTATACAGTTTAGTCCTATTAAAAATAAAGCTTTTATGAACAGAGTTCAGCAAGTGTCTTTGTGGCAGGATTCAACATTCTTTCAGGATATGGCCAAGAGTGATATAGCTGGATCATGAGGTGGATTAATTTGTTTCTTTCTCAGAACTACCACACTGATTTCCATGGTGGCTAGACAAGTTTGCACTCCCACAAGCAATGGGTGTTCTCTTTACTCCACACCCTTGTCTGCATGAGTGGTCACTTGTTATTGATATTAACCATTCTGACAGGTATAAGATGAAATATCAAGTTTTAGTTTGCATTTCCCTAATGACTAATAATGTTGAACATTTCTTTAAGTGTTTCTTGGCACTTTGAGGAAGGTTCAGAAAACCCTCCAGAATAGGTGGCCTAAAAAGTATAAGTACCAGGGAGGATGGACGACATGAAGGAACAAGGCCTTTTAAATCAACATGTTCAAAGCACATACAAACTCAAAAAGACTGACATAGCAAGCACAGGACTGGAACGTATTTTTAAGGTATGTTTCCATACTTTCTATTTCTTGTAGTTTGATGTTTTTATGGGATTCTTGAATGTGTAAATGAGTGGATCTCTGTTTCTGTGCCTTTTCTCTAACCCTTTTTATTCTGGTTGTTTGGTTTATCTAAATCTGATGTCTTAGCTTTTGCTTTATCTCATTTTATTTTATTTTATTTTTATTATTTAGAAGCCTGAGTGTTTTCTAATGAGACATAGAAAAGGAGTGGATTTGGATGGGAGGAGTAGTGCAGGGGGAAGAGTTCTTAAAAAAATCTAGTTATGGTAATATAAAAAGTAAATAAATAATATTTATAGTAATAGTATATTAACATAATATCGATTGTTATATTAATATTGATAATATTATATAATTAATAATTCAATATTTAATAATTAATATTAAAAACAACTGTAAAACTCTGAAATTTTAGAGATAAGGTTACATAATAACAGATATTAAACATAGGATGCTATTTACCACATAAATGGTTTGGACTACTGTCCAGTACATAAATGGTTCATTAACTTTGAATGTGAATTCATTTTGTTAGTTAGGTTTAGACTTATAGTACATTCCTACAACTATTTTATTGGGAATTTGATATTGACTGATCTGTTGATGTTGATAAATATCTATAGTACAAATAGGTGTAATGTTTATATAATAAATTATTTACTATATATTTTATTCTTGAGATTATAATTACATACTATTCTCCGTCAGTTTTCTCATTCCAAACTCTCTCATATCCCCCTTGTTACCTTTTAAATGCATTATAATTTAAAATTAATTACATATATATGCAATTATATATATTCCTAATATATACCCTATTTATATATGCATATATATTCTTAAATATAACCTGTCTAATCTGTATAATGGCATATGTATGTACTCAAATATGACCATTTGGTTTCAAATTAAGTTTTAATACATACATGGTTTTTAAGTCACTTGCATTTATAGAAGATGTAACAAATTATCAACCTCAAAGTATCTGCGATGTTTGAAGACAGGAAGTTGTCCTTTACTAGTAACTCACTTTGGCACAGGTAAGCTAATGTTATCTACTTAAAGATTTTACATGTGCCATAGGTTAAAACTGTACCAATAGATTGTCTGGCAAGTTGGTTCAATAGGTAAACATGCTTCCTGTGCAAACCTAGCATTTTTAATTCAATGCCTGGAACCAACAGTGGAAAGATAAAACTTACTCAACATTTGTTATTTTCCATTCTTCTCTTGCATATGCATACACACTCTCATTCACACACTAACTGTATAATGTATTAACTGGGGTTTCTCTGTTCTGAAACAATATGTACAAATGAATGTTAAAATGATCTTGGATCTTAAAAACTTCATAAGAATGAAGCAATTGCTGAACTAACATAATAAGGTTTCTTTGAGAAAATATGTCATATATTTATTAAAATAACTGTTAATTGTGTGCCAATACTTTGTTTGTCTTTTATAAAAACATGAGGTTCTTTTTTAAGTCATTTTAATATGGTTGTTGGTATAATGTTCTTTTGGAATGCATGCAATTTACCCTTGTTCATTCAAATACTGATTTCTCTCTCCAGCTATCTGGTTTCAATCCAGACATTGCATTGTTCAAAGCATAACCTGTCTCAAGTTTGTGTAAACATGCCACCATTTGTTCTCTAAATTGTCAATTAAAACAACCAGCCACAATGTTGAGCAATGGAGAGGATAGGGTAAGACATCCCGGTCCAGAGTGGGAGGAAGAGGAAGGAAAAGGAGAGGAGAGGAGAATCTTCAGGAGAGGTCTTGGAACCACGTGGAGAAATGAACCGGACCTAAGATATCACTAAAAGCAGGCATAATGGGTGAATCTTAATGGTAGGAAATTATACAGGTTTGGAGGTTTAGGATGTATTAACTATTGCCCAGCATTGTACCCTGGGTTAATTAAAAAATCCTAGTCTCTGTGTGGTGATTTGGTTATACAGCTGTTTAGGAATAACCACTGTTTAACTAATAATAAATAATAATATTCATCAACAGATGGTTAATGATATTTGTCTTGATAAATATATATATATATATATAGAGAGAGTGTGTGTGTGTGTATATAGAGAGAGAGAGGAAAGAAAGAAAGAAAGAAAGAAAGAAAGAAAGAAAGAAAGAAAGAAAGAAAGAAAGAAAGACTGAAATCAATTAGAATTACATAGTAGTTCAATGCTGTCGTGTTGTGGCTCAATAATGAAAGAAATTATGGTCTGTCACCTAAGAAGTTGACAGTTTCGAAAAGATCTGCTTCACAGGTTGCTGTAGGCAGGATACAGTCAGTTGAAACAGTAGAGTTTTCTTGGCCAAGCTCAGATATTTTTGAAACTTTATTCTCTGATTCTGTTAAGAATTAGTAGGGGTGAAATGAAGTATGCCTTTAATTTATAGTTTCAGAGGACTTCAAGAATGAGTTTATGTTGTTTCCAGTTTCTGGCTATTACAAATAAAGTTGTTATAAATATGGTTGAGCAAATGTCCTTGTTGTAAGGTAGAGCATCTTTTGGGTGTATACCCAGGAGTGATATAGCTGTATCTTGAGTTATGGCTATTCCCAGTTTTCTGAGAAAGCTCCAGATGGATTTTTAAAGTGGTAGTACATCTTTGCATTCCCTGTTCCCCTTACTAGGGTACCCACTTGTATACTGAGCTGCCATGGGGTACATCTGAGCAGGGGTTCTAGGTTATATCTATGAATGGTCCTTGGTTGGAATATTAGTCTCAAAAAAGACCCCAGATATTTTGGTTCTGTTGCTATCCTTGTGGAGCTTCTGTCCTCTCCTGGTCTTACTATTCCCCACTTCTTTCCTAGGATTCTCTGCACTTTGCCCAAAGTTTGTTTATGAGTCTCAGTATCTGTTTTGATACAGTGTTAGGTAGATAAGCTAGGGTTAGATGGATTGGGAGGAGGACCACCCCTATCTGTGGACTTGGAGAGAGGCATAAGAGGAGATGAGGGATGCAGGGTGGGTTTGGGAGGGGAGGAAGGATACAACTGGGATACAAAGTGAATAAACTGTAATTAATTAAAAAATAAAATTTAATTAAAACATCAAACAAACAAACAAGTTTGCATTCCCACCAGCAATGAAAGAGTGTATTCCCTTCGCCACATCTTTGCCAATCTCAAATATTTAAAGAAAACAAGTTAGGGAAGAAAGGGTAAGATAGTAAAGGGAACACAGGGGAGAAGATCAAGCATGTAAAGGCAGATGAAGTGCAGAAGGAGATGAAGAAGCAGCAGGGAGTGGAAGAAGTGGAAGAAGAGGAGAAAAAAGAGGCAGAGGAGGGGAAGAAGCAGAAACAACCACAATAAAAAAAATTCAGAAAATTAATTGACAGGATCTGTTCCTGAAAGAACAGAAAACTGAGCATATATCAGTTCTTACCATACAGCTCTGCTTCAGACTTGATTTGAAGTGGAAATAGTTCTGAAGCAAAGCAGGTTCATGGCAATCCTAACTATACTGGGACCTCAAATCACAGGGTATGGTTAGATAAATCCCTAAGAATAAGGATCCTATGTTGTTTGCTTGGTAACTGTACAGAGGATGAACTGGTCCAGGCATGAGCCACAAATGACAAAATAGTTGAGAACTTAAGGGAAGATCATATTCAGAAGATTATTTCAGATTGAAATATTTATTGTCAGTAAAAGGAAAACATAACATCTTTAATCATTTTTTGTACAGTCTTTTATATATATGACTGTCAGTAAACTGAGAGAACTTCCAGGAAAATTGATTTAAATATATTTTAATATTTGTTAAAATATTTGTCAAATGTGTAAGATTCTAATCTCATAAAGTATTGATCAATAGTATGCTATGAAGAGCTTTCTAGACATCAACATAACTTATATTTAACTACTGTAATTTGGGAAACAATGAATACCTTGGGGACCCTAAAGGTTTAAATAAACCGTGTAGCACATACTTATGTGTAGCACCGACTTATAGTAAGGGAAGAAAGCTGAATGGCGTTCCTTCAGAGCTTACATTGACACCTTTTAGGAACACATGGTCAATTTTTTTTGCAGGATATAGGTTTAATAAATACTTTGTTATACCAATAAGCTAAAGAGAAAAAATGAGAACCTCATTATAGAAATTAATGTGTAAACATTTTTAAGGAAGGACACAGTAGGTAGTAGTTTATTATAAAAGACTCAATTTAAAACAACAAATTTATGAACATTTGATTCTATGAGTCTTTTGAGTTTATCTTAATTATTCCAAAGAGTTATTGACAATTTAATATTGATCAAATCAGCAGTTACTAGCACTTTAGAGAATCATGTGACTTAATCACTTCACTTATATTTGCATTTATTTTCAGACACCTCCGATTAGCAGGATGTCCAAGTTGACACTTTTCTTGAAGGAACCATAGCAGAAATTTATTATTGATACTTGAAAATAGTCATCTATCTTTTAAACACATTTGAGTTGATGGTTTCTACATGAACACAAGCATTTTAATACAGAAATAATTTTTCAGATAATACAATGGGTGTTATCTAAATGCTTGATTTTATTGCAAATATTCATTGCAATGACTCATTGTTCCAGTATGAGGCCACTGGATTCTGGCATACCATCACTGTTAGAACCTCACTGGAACTTCTCTTGGATATCATGTTATTGCAGTGTGTCATGGAGATCTTGAAGTTTTGGGGGTTGTAGGACTGTCCCTTTTATGCACTCTAGCAGTTCATTCATGAGGAAGATCTTGAGGTTGGCCAATTCAAAGCCCTGAATGTGGGCCTGAGGGGTATCTGAGCTGGTCAGTCCACTCTCCCACTCTCTTGCTCTCAGTTCCGGCACACCTGCAACCCTCACAAGCAGAGCCAGCTCCGCCCTGCTGCACAGGTGAGGTTCAGAGCCTACTCTCCTGAATGCTGCAGCAAGTGAAGAGCAGGGACCGCTCTACTGCTCTCATGAACTCAGGGACAGCTCTCCCATCAGCTGTAGGTGGCAAGGAGTGAAGGTGGAGAAGGGCATCCCTCCCTCAACCTTGCTGCCGCACAACAGACATTTTGTGGGACCAGCTCTCCCATGCTCACACCCTTAGGGCCAGTACACCCATGCCTTTGCCGTCAAGGCCAGCTCTATCCTGCTGCCCAGGTAAAGTATAGAACCTGCTCTCCCTACTGTTACAGCGGGTGAAGGGCAGAGCCCACTCTCCTGCTCTCTTGACACAGGGGACAGGACTCTGACCTGCCACTGATGGATAGGAATGAGGGAGTAGGTGTGTATCTCTCCTTCATCAATGCCAAGGCGGGAGGAAGGAGGCAGCTCTCCCAAACTCATACCCTCACAAGCAGGTAAAGCCACCTGGGACCATGATGGGTTCTTGTCTTGTGCTGCCACTGTGAGCCAAGATTGATACTATATTTCTGCCACCAAATTCCGGGCGAATGTCACTGGTCAGGGCTGCCTCCCAAGGACATGTGTTAATGGCTGAGGGCTGTGCTGAACTGGCTCCACCCCTCATCTGGGAGTCATAGGAGAGCTGGGCCTGGGGTCCTGAGAGCAGGAGAACTAATCCTGCCACAAGCCAGTTCCAGTATTTGGGAGAGGCATCCTGCCAACTCGAGCATGCTTCATCTTCAGACCCTTGCGCAGCCAGACTAATGGTCATCTTCGTCTGTCTCCCTGTCCGGGCATGGTGATGGTTTCTGGCTCGCTCCTCCTGGGTCGCCTGTGAGGGTCATCCTTCTTTTGCCCACCGTGCCCACTGCTGCCAGGGGACTACAGTTTCAGGAGGCTTTCTCAGACTAGCTCTCTATCCAAACCCCTGGCCCTGGACTGTTGGTGGTCTCAGGCTTGGTAGGTCCTGCTTTCAGGAAATATTAGACAACTAGTCATTCAGATGTTCACAGGTCGTAACACTGAGCATACACACAGCCTCTCTCTTGATGCCACAATTTGACACACATGAAACACAGCCAAAACACTTTCAAGGCCTCTAGGGGCAGTAAAACTTCTCTGTTTACCTTTCAAACTCACTGTGCCAAGAAGAAAAAAAAAAGTTAAGGAGTAAACATTCGTGCTTATTTGCAGTTTCCTGGGATTATATGGAAACTATTATTACAGTTGGTTTACAATTTAAAATTTCTGCAAATGTACTTTAAAAAACAAAAATAAAAACAAATGTCAATGTAGACTTGAGTGATTTTTCTCTATTACATAAGCTTGATAAAAATAATTCCTAAGGTATGAAAATAAAACCATTTTCCTCTATTCACAGATGGCAAGAAAAAAACACTCAAACTTTAGGTCAAAGTTGGTAATGGAGGAGGCCTCCCGCTTTCTGAGGACTAGGAGACAGGAATGGGGGGAAAATGAGGGATGGTGGGTAAGACCAGGAGGAGAAGAGGGAGGGGGCTAAAATCAGTATGTAAAATAAATAAATTAATAAACAATCCTAGCCACCCCAAAATACAGTTCAGAATCTCCTCAGCTAACACTAGGTAATACATAAACATATTTTATTTGCATGTCACTACTAGAGTACTGTGTAGAACTATGCAGATTTTAGTTTTTATTTTATTTTATTTCCTCTTTTTAAAATTTTATTTATTTATTTTTTATATTCATTACAGTTTATTTACTTTGTATCCCAGCTGTATCCACCTTCCTCATTCCCTCCTAACCCTCCCTCCTGCATCTCCTCCCTGCCCATCTCTAAGTCCACTGATAGGGAAGGGTCTCCTCCCCTTCCATCTGACCCTAGTTTATCAGATCTCATCAGGATTGGCTGCAATATCCTCCTCTGTGGCCTAGCAAGGCTGCTCCCCTCTCCGTGGTAGGGAGGAGGTCAAAGAGCCAGCCACTGAGTTCATGTCAGAGACAGTCCCTGTTCCCTCTACTAGGGAAACCCACTTGGATGCTGAGCTTGCATGGGCTATGTCTGAGCAGGTGTCATAGGTTATATCCTTAAAGGGTGATAAAATGCTGCCATATGCCAGAGATAGGTATCAATCTTGATTGAATACCTCGTAGTAGTATCTTCTCTAGTAGAAAAAAAATTTAATTAGTTACATTTACATTATTTACGTTTGTTTAGTGATGGCAACTGCTATGACGAAGATGCCGACTTGAACAAATTATTTTTTTCTAACTCATTTGGTCTGGTGCCAGAATCTTTTGTGTCCATGGATTACAATGAAATAGAAAACATTGAAAAGTTCTCTTTAGAGGATACAACTGAGCCCTACCTATATGATTCTCCATCCTTAATCTAGTTTCCACTTTCTGATATTAATTTCAAGGTTTGATGATTTTTTCTTACCCTTTTAGACAACTAAAATTAAAAATTAAACTTTTTCCCTTTAGAAAACATAATTTTGATCAGCCTTTCCATATTAATGTAACTTCTATGAATATCTATCTGTATTTAAAAGATTATTAAATTGATAATTTTTGTGATCGTTTTCATTAGAATAAAAGCAGAAAGTAAGTGGATATATTCAATTCAGATTACTTGTACTTTGTAACTTATTTTATCTAATTTTATGAATTAATATGTTCTTTGTGACAAAAATATCTGGAGAAATACCTTAAAAAGAAAAGATTTATTTTGATTCATGCTTTCAGGGTGTTTATTCTGTTTGACTCGTCCAGTCACTTTTTGCTTGTATTTTAAACAATACAGAAAACACACTGTCATTTCACTAAAGATTAACAGTGTCATTTGAGCAGAAATCAAGAATGCTCTGGAAGTCAACAAGATCCTCACTGAGCCCTCACCTGCATGAATGAAAAACATCTTGAACATCTCAGCTCATGTACACCAGGCCACACCTTGACTAGTTTGCAGAATAGCATGCTTCAATGCAGATGAAGTTAATGAATATATAAATAATATTCTTCAATGACATATTTTCATGATGCTTCTTTTATTAAACACACCAATTTATTAACATTTATTCAATTAATGAGCAAATAGGCTTTCTTGTTTATCAAATTTGTGAGATTTCAGGAAGTCCATGGAGAACATCAAGACCATTTCCATTTACTTTCAAAGTTTTTATACAAGTGCAGAAAATTGGAACATTCAAGTTTTTGCTAAACCATCCTTGGATAGGAATGCATGTTGGCATACTGTGAAGTGACAGCATGCACTAAATGCTGGATTGGGATTTCCTGAGTGTATTTTCAAAAATGAAAGCTCTTCCAAGAATGACAACATAAGCATGGCTCTCTCCATTACTTTCTGTTTTCTGGTGCCTGATTGTATGATAGTTATAATTAGACTATGGCTTACCTCCCAACAATTCAAGTATTTTTTTTAAATTAATCAAAAGACACAGAAAATTGATAGGATATATGGGTTAATGAAGTGCCTGTGTTATCTCATTAATGCTGGACATAAAGATAAGGCTTCATTAGGTAATAGCATGACTTGTATTTTCATTTATAGTTTAGTCACTTCAGACAGGCTCTCTTATAGTCCAGGCTAGCCTGAAGTTCACCTCATATACCTAAGGATCACTTTGAATTCCCTCTGCTCCTTCCTCTACCTCCTTTTTTATTAGATCATGAACACACACTGTCACATTGAGCTAGAAGTCTTTAATAATAATACAGTCACAACATTAGAATAAAATAGTTTAACAATAAATAGTAATATTTGTTTCTTATATCATTTTAGTATGAGTATTTCTTGCTTTTATTTCATTGATAACTCATCAGTATTCTTTGTAATAGCACCAACAATAACGACTTCTATTGGACTCAGTGTGGTTTTTGTATACTTTGATTGAAAATTTTCTACAATTTAGTAGTACTTTGATATTCAATTCAAGTGAAGTATAACTATAAAAACAATATATTCTTGCCATTGTGTGGAACTAAATATTATAAAAGCACAGATTTTCACTAGTGCAATGTGATAATCCCAAAGGTGCATATCTCTCATAGACAGGCTAACCACAGTTGCTTTAGATGACTAATAATTCTCTCAGTGACACGCAGGGCTCTTCAATTAGATATGGCTAATCAACCCAGCAGACAAATAATGCCAAGTTAGTAATATAACTTCACATTGAACAATTATTTGGCCTGATTGGATTATTATATATGACTTATATAAATCTGTTTGTTATTAGCAAATATGATAGTTCCAAAGATGAAAGTTTCAAAAATTGTCACAATTTTGAAATTATTCTGTTCTATGTATAGTGATTTTCAAACCAGTCACAGCTACATAGCAAAAACCTGTTTTAAAACAAATTCGTGTCTTTAACATGAACTCAGTGGAGGGTTCTTTGACCTCCCCCTCCCCGACTTCCCATCCCCCCAGGGAGGAGCAGCCTTGCTAGGCCACAGAGGAGGACACTGCAGGCAGTCCTGATGAGACCTGATAAGCTAGGGTCAGATGTAAGTGAAGAGGATCTCCCCTATCATTGGACTTAAAGAGGGGCAAGGAGGAGATGAGGGAGGTTGGGTGGGATTGGAAGGGAATGAGGGAGGAGGCTACAGCTGGCATACAAAGTAAATAGACTGTAATTAATATAAAAAATAAAAATTTAATTAAAAAAGAAGAGGAGGAGGACCTCCCCTCTCAGTGGACTAGGGGAAGAGCATAGGACAAGAAAAGGATTGGGAGGATAAGAGGGAGGAAGCCTCAGTGGGGGTACAAAGTGAATATATCGCAATAAAAAAAAAACAACTTTCTTTAAAAATGAAAAAAGACATAAGAAACAACTATACAGACAAAAAAAAGAGATTACCAAACATCATTTATTGATGTTTGAAATACATCTTCTGTGCTTTTTTCAATAGTATATCCTAAATGATGAGTGGAAAGCAGTACTTAAGATGGTAAGCCACTTAAAAAATCGGGAAAGCTATAGCAAAAAGTAGAAGTTAATTAAAATATAATTATGAAGACTAATGGCTTTAGGCAGCATTGTTGGACATGGTGAGTCAGAATCAGAGATTATGTGCAAAAAAAGGTTTACATGGAGAATAGTTTGTATTTTATTCACTACATGAACAGGGTATCTACAAATGATAAGTAGTTTGTTTAAAATGATAGCTTTCATATTTTCAGTAAAGACTGAATAACAGATATATCAATTACATTAGGAAAAACCAGCATGATGATAAAATTCAAATAAAAGTGAAAACTTTTTGAAGTCATATTTTCTGTGTAACTATAATGGAGGTATGTGAAATTTTATGCAATAATAAATTTCAGAAATTAGCACTCCAGAAAGTTTATAGATATAAAGCATATTTTTGGCATAAAATGTTTAGAAAGAGACCATTAAAATTATAAAAGATAGAACTAAATCTATGAGCATACTTGATTTTATATATAAATGTATCATTACAAATAATTCAATGAGCTTTTGTGCCTGTTTTCCCATAAACATACTCTGATGATAAGAATTAGATAAGTTGAATCTTTTATTAACCAACATCAACTAAATAAGAAAAATAACCTCCTTAACCAAGTCTCTGTCTTGTGCTAGTCTACAGATATGAATATAATTAACTAGAAGGCATTTTGACAATATGTCCATTTAATAAAACCTTTCTGTCTCTCATTTAAAAAAAGCTTCAAGGAGATAACAATAAAACATAACTAAATAAAATATAAGAACATAAAAAGAAAGTTATCATTTTAAAGTTGGACAACACAAACCAACAGGAAAGTTAAAAATCTCCAAGTGAAGGCACAAAAATCAGAGACACACTTACTCATACATCTAGGAGTCCCATGAGAGAACTATGCCAGAAGCTATAGTATATATGCTGGGAAACTGGTGTAGACCTATATAGGCCCTTAAGCCCTGTGCATGCTGTCTCAGTTTCTGTGAGTTCATATAAGCCTTTCTCAGTTGTTTTAGAGAGTCTTACTCTCCTCCTATTCTCTGTCCCTTTATTATCTCCCACACCCTTTCTGCCTACTCTTTCACAGTGGTTCCATGAGCTATGAGAGGAGGTTTTTGATAGCGACATCCTATTTATCGCTGTGTGTTTCAAGGTGTCTCTTTCTATAGAAGGTCTTGCTGTGAATTTCTGTATCTGTTCCCATCTGCTCCAGATGTAGACCTCTCCTTCATTCCCTCCCAATCCCACCCTTCCTCCCTCATCTCCTCCCAAGCCCTTTAAAAGTCTACTGAATAGGAAAGGTCTTCCTCCCCTTCCATCTGACCCTAGCTTATCAGGTCTCATCAGGACTGGCTGCATTGTCCTCCTCTGTGGCCTGACATGGTTGCTCCCCCCTCAGGGGGAGGTGCTCAAAGAGCCAACCACTGAGTTCATGTCAGAGACAGTTACTAAGAAAATCACTTGGATACTGAGTTGCCATGATCTACATCTAAGCAGGGGTTCTAGGTTATATACATGCATGGTTCTTAGTTGGAGTATCAGTCTCATAAAAGGCCCCTATGCCCAGATATTTTGGTTCTGTTGCTCTCCTGGTGGAGCTCCTGTCCTCTCCAGGTCTTACTATCTCCCACTCTTTTCATAAGATTCCCTGTACTCTGCCCAAAATTTGGTTATGAGTCTCAGCATCTGCTTTGATACACTGCTGGGTAGAATCTTTCACTGGCCCTCTTGTGGTAGACTCCTGTCCTGTTTTCTGTTTTATCCTTCTTCCAATGTCCATCCTGTTTGTCTTTCTGAGTGAGGATTGATTGTCTTAACCAGGGATTTCCTTCTTGCTTGGTTTTGGTAGGTGTACAGATTTTTGTAGGTTTATCCTATATTATATGTCTAGTATCCACTTATAAGTGAATATATACCATTTGTGTCTTTCTGCTTCTGGGATCACTCAGGATTTTCTTTTCTAGATCCCACCATTTGCCTGCAAATTTCATGATTTCCTTGTTTTTAATTGCTGGGTAGTATTCCATTGTGTAAATGTACCACAATTTCTATATCCATTCCTCAACTGAGGGACATCTGGGTTGTTTCCAGGTTCTGGATATTATGAATAAAGCTGCTATGAATATGGTGGAGCAAATGTCCTTGTTATGTACTTGAGGATATTTTGGATATATGCCTAGGAGTGATATAGGTGGATCTTGAGGTATCACTATTCCTAATTGTCTGAGAAAGTACCATATTGATTTCCAGAGTAGTTGTACAAGTTTACATTCCCACCAGCAATGCAGGAGGGTTCCCAATTCTCCACATCCTCTCCAGCATGTATTGTCACTTGAGTTTTTGATCTTAGCCATTCTGATGGGTGTAAGGTGAAATCTTAGGCTTGTTTTGAAATGCTTCTCCCTGATGACTAAGGGCACTAAACATTTCTTTAAGTGTTTTTCTGCCATTCTATATTCTACAGAGAATTCTCTTTTTAGCTCTCTACCCCATTTTTAATTGGATTACTTAATTTGTTGTTGTTTAACTTCTTAAGTTCTTTATATGTTCTGGATATTAGCCCTCTGTCAGATATAGGTTTGGTGAAAATCCTTTCCCAGTCTGTAGGCTTTCATTTTGTTCTGACAACAGTGTCCTTTGCTTTACAGAAGCTTTTCAGTTTCATGAAATCCCATTTATTGATTGTTGATCTTAGAATCTATGCTGTTGGTGTTCTGTTGAGGAAGTTGTCTCCTGTGCCAATTTCTTCAATTTCTTTTTTCAAGGGCTTGAAGTTTTTTTTTCCTTTTTAAATTTTTATTTATTTTTTATTAATTTCAGTTTACTTACTTTGTATTCCAGCTGTAGTCCTCTCCCTCATTCCCTCCCAGCCCCACCCTCCCTCCCACATGTGCATCTGTCCTTCTCTATGTCCACTGATAGGGGAGGTTCTCCTCCCCTTCCATTTGACCCTAGTTTATCAGCTCTCATCAGGACTGGCTACAATGTCCTTCACTGTGGCCTAGCAAGGCTGCTTCTCCCTCAGGTGTGTGTGTGGGGGGGGAGGGGTCAAAGAGCTTGTCACATGGCAGCTCAGCACCCAAGTTGTTTCCCTAGTAAGTAGAACAGGGACTATCTCTTACATGAACTCAGTGGCAGGTTGGAAGTTTTTAGTCATACAAGTTTTTCACTTGCTTGGTGAGAGTTACCCATAATGGTTTATATCCCGTAATGGCTAATGTGAAAGTATTATTTCCCTAATTTCTTTCTCAGTTTGACATTGTATATAACAGGGCTACTGTTTTTTCTTTGTTGTTGTTTGTTTTGTTTTGTTTTGAGGTAATTTTTTTATCCAGCTATTTTGCTGAAAGTGTTTATCAACTGTAGATATACCTTGGTTTGGGGGTCACTTATGTATACTACCATATTATCTGCAAAAAGATATTTTGACTTCCCCATTTTTCAATTTATATCCCCCTTGATCTTCTTTAATTGCCTTATTGCTTTAGTTTAGACTTCAAGTACTATATTGAATATGTATGGATAGAGAGTAAACAACCTTGTTCCAAATTTTAGTGGAATTGCTCACCATGTCAGTTGTTGTTGACTAAGAGTTGTTGTAAATTGTCTTTATTATGCTTAGGTATATCTCTTGTATCCTTAATCTCTACATTACCACTAACACCACTCATGAAATTTTTGTCAAAGGCCTTTTCTATTTCTAGTAATATTATCATGTGGACCTGGAACACAAGCAACCGAGGTGAGCAACACACTGTCTCTGGAATCCCATCACTCACCTTCCTAAAGAGGCCTGTGGGCTCTCCCAGGAATATCTAGCTTGGACCCCTCCCAGCCAATTGTCTGCTTGTGTGGATCTCCTGGGGTACAGCCATCAGAGCTGATCTGCATTCTGTATCCTGAACTCTATTGTCAGGCCTAAGGCTCTGCCTCCCCCCCTCCCTGAAAAGTCCTGTATCAAGAACATCCAGCCAACACCATGGACAGTCAGTTGGCTAAAGGTCATCTTAAGAAAACAATCAACAAGAGCCAGGGCAGAACAGTACCACCACAGCCCAACTAGCCCATTACAGAAAGCCCTGGGTATCCTAACACAGCCAACATACAAAAAGATGACCTTAAATCCACCCTATAAAGAAAATAGAGGCCTTTAAAGAGGAGATGAATAAATCTCTTTAATACAATTAAACAGGTGAAGGAAATGAATAAAACTGTTCAAGACCTTAAATGGGAATAGAAGCAATAAAGAAAACATAAACTGAGGAAATCTTGTAGATGAAAATCCTAGGGAAGAGAACAGGAACTATACACACAAGCATCACAACAAAGTAAAAGCAATGGAACAGAGAATCTCAAGCATAGAATATATAGTTAGAGAAATTGATACATCAATTAAAGAAAATGTTAAACCTAACATGTTCCTGAAACAAAATATTCCAGAAACCTAGTACACTATGAAAAGACCAAACATAAGACTACTAGAAATAGAAGAGGAATCTCAGCTTCAACGTCTAGAACATGCTTTCAACAAAATCATAGAAGGGATGTTCATGTGGTTTACATTCCATAAGTTTGTTTATATACATTTATTGATTTTCATATATTGAACCACCTGTGTATCTCTGGGATGCAGTATACTTGATCATGGTGAATGATTTTTCAATGAGTCCTTGAATTCAGTTTGCATGTATTTTATTACTCATTTTTCATCTATGTTCTTAAATGAAATTGTTCCGTAACTTAATTTCATTTGGGGGGTTTTATATTATTTCAGTGTTAGGGTAACTGTTGCCTCATAGAATGAAAATGAATAATATTTTTGTTTTTATTTTGTGTAATAATTTGAAGTTTATTGGTATTAACTAGTCTTTGAAGGTCTGATAAAATTCTGGTAAAACCACATGGACTTAACTTTTTTGTTGGAAGATTTTAATGACTGCTTCTATTTTAATAGGAGTTATAAGTCTGTTTAAATTGTTTATCTGATCTTGATTTAATTTTTGTAAGTGGGAGCTATTGGATAAATTATCCTTTTATTTTATTTATTTATTTATTTTTGATTTTCCATGTAGATGGAGTACAAGTTTTTAAAGTATATTTTTAACATTCTCTGGTTTTCTTTGATATCTGTTGTTATATCTCCCTCCCTATTTTCATTTCTGATTTTGGTTCTGGATATTATCTTCATGTACTTTTGTTAATTTCTATATGGGTTTGTCAATCTTACTGATATTCTAAAATAACCAACTTTTGGTTTCTTTGATTTTTTTGTATAGTTCTTTTTGTTCCTATTTTAATAATTTCATACCTGAATATAATTATTTCTTGACATCACACTCTTGGGTATATATATTTTTTCATTCTAGAGCTTTCAGGTGTGCTATTAAGTTGCTAGTATGAGATCTCCACAGTTTTATTTGTTGGTTTTATTTTGATTTTTAATTTAGACACTTACTGCTATGGATTTGATTCTTAGAACTGTTTTCATAAATTTGAATATGCTACATATTCATTTTTATTCAATTCTAGAAAACCCTTAATTTTTTTATTACTGTCTTGACCTACTTTTCATTCAACAGAGAGTTGATAAATTTCTATGAGTTGGTAAGCTTTCTGTTGTTTCTGTTTTTGATGTCAGCTTTAATCCGTGATGATTTGACAGATTACAGGGAGTTATTTCAATTTTCTCTTATCTTTTAGCACTTACTTTATATCAGACTATTTGGTCAAGTTTGAAGAAAGTTCCAGGAGATGTAGAGAAAAATGCATATTCTATTATGTTTTTTGTGAAGTGTCTGTAAATATCTGTTGGATGCATTTGGTTTATATTCACTATTGACTCTAGTATTTATCTGTTTATTTTTTGTCTAGATGACCTGTGTACTTGTAAAAGTAAGGTATTAAAGTCTCCCATTATCTGTATGTGAGGCTCAATGTGTGTTTTATGTTGTAGTAGTGTTTCTTTTACAAATGTTTGCCTTTGTGCTTGATGTATAGGTATTAAGAATTTAATGTCAAGCCAGGTGCTATAGGCGCATACCTGTAATCCCAGCACTCCAAGAAGCAAAAGCAGGTGGATCTCTGTGAGTTTTAGGCCAGCTTGGTCTACAGAGAAAATCCAGGACAGCTAAGGCTGCATAGAGAAACTCTGTCTTGGAAAAAAAATTGAAGATTATCTTGGTGGATTTTTCCTTCCATGAGTGTGTAGTGTCCTTTTCTTCTTTTCTGATTAATTTTTGTCAGATATTGAATGGCTACATCAGCTTTTTTCTTAGCTGCATCTACTTGGAATATCTTTTTCTATGTGTTTACCCTGAGGTAATGTTTATATTTGATGCTGAGGTGTGTTTCTTGAATACAGCAAAAGGATGAGTCCTGTTTTTAATATACAATCTATTAATCCATGTCTTTTTATTGGAGTATTGAGATAATTGCTATTTTGAGATATTAATCATCACCAATTGCTGATTTCCTGTTATTTTCTTGGTGGTGGTAGTCATGGTCATGGTGATTGTTTGTGTGTGTGTGTGTTGAAATGGAAGTATGTATTCCCTGTGTTTTCATGGTTGTAGTTCATCTCTTCACTAGTTTTTCGTCTAGTTTTCTTCCACAGGTCTGGAATTGTAGACAAATACTGTCTTAAATTTGGCATTATTGTGGAACATCATATTTTTCCATCTATGGTGATTGACAGTTTTGTTGAACATAGGAGTCTTGCCCAGCATCTGTGGTCTCTAAGTGTGAGTAGCATCTCTGTCAAGGACCTTCTGGCTTTTAGAGTTTCCATTGAAAACTCAGGTATAATTAGAATAAGTGTGACTTTATATGTCACTTGGACTTTTTCTTTGCAGCTTTTAATATCTTTTCTTTGTTCTATACCTTTAGTGTTTTGATTATTATGTAATCAGGTGACTTCCTTTTCTGCCCCAATCTACTTGGTATTCTATGTGTTTCTTCTACCTTTATAGGCACCTCCTTCTTTAGGTTAGGAATTTTTTCTTTTGTGTTTTTGTTCAAAGTATTTTCTGGGCCTTTGAGCTGGGTTTATTCCCCTACCTCTATTTTTATTTTTCTTGGATTTGATCTTTTCATAATGTTCCAGATATCCTGGACCTTTTTTTGTGAGGATGTTTTAGATTTAACTGTTTAATTAACCAAAGTATCCATTTTTCTTTCATATCTTTCATGCCTGAGACTCTTCCATCTCTTATGATCTTGTCACTATGGTTTGTGTTTAAAATCCCAAAATTTCAATTCCAGCATTCTTTAAGTTTGTTTATTTGGTTATTTGACTATTTGTTTTGATGGATTCTACTTCTGTCTTCAGGTACTGAACCATTTTACTTATTTTCTTGTATTTATTTTCTCCACGTGTTTTCCTGGATTTTTTTTAAAGGGGCTTATTCATTTTCTTCTACTGTTTGTGTTTTTCTGAATTTCTTTATGGGATTTATCCTTTCCTCTTTAAGGACTTCTATCACCTTCATACAGGTTGTTCTAAGGTCTTTTTACTTGTGCTTCAGGTCTGTTGAAATATTCAGTGCCAGCTGTGGTAGGGTTCCCGGGCTTTAATGGAGACACATTATTCTGGTTGTTATTGATTTTTTTTTTTTAGACTAATGGGTCTTAGCATTTGAGTTTAGGGTAATTATAGTTCTGCGAGATGATATCTGATTTTGATTCTGTTGAATGGATGTTTTATTCTTTGGCTTCTGCTTCCTTCCTGGACTTAAAGAGACTGTTGAGGCTATGCGTTACCTGGAGGAAATTTTCTGTGGACCTTTTCTACTGGCCTATTCTTCTGTATTCCCAAGGAATGTCTGTTCTTGTGCTAAGATAATGGGATGAGTTGGGAGAAGAAACATTTGGAAAGAAGATCTTTGTGATCTAATAAGAGTGGAGTCAAAGAGGAAAGGGAGACCTCAGCAGTTTTTCTGCTACAGAGCTGGGAATGAGACTGGAAGGATTGTATGTGGGAGATATTTCAGAAGTAGAAGTATGGATCCACTGTCAGAAGTACTTGTTGCCCTAAAAGGAGAGACTGTTTGGTTAGAAGGAGGTGCCTGCTGGTGTTGGGCTGAGGGTGCTTAGAAGGGAAAGATCTATAGGGTACATTTGAGATGGGAACTAGGGTACAGGGAAAATTGGCTCAGCAATTCTGCTTTAGAATTGGGAATGGGAGATCCAAGATGGCTGCCACGAGAGAACACTGTGTCTGAGGAGTAGGAGAGCAGAAACAACACAGCGACCAGGAGACTGAACTCTGGGACCTAAAACGCCAGCATTGTGAATGCCAGGTGAGCGGAACTCCTACCGTGAGAAAATCAAGTGGGAAAACCCTAGAGACACCCAGTTATTACCTGGAGAAATTTCCCGGTGACCAGCGGCTCACAGCTCTGATCTGGACAAGCGGCTGCGCTGGGCGCCCACAGCCGCCATTATAGACTGGATCGCACAGTCTCGTGGGCAGTCTCAGGAGGAACCAGGTGCCTTTTTCACTGAACTGCGCCCTACGAGCACACACTGCACCCAGGTTCTGCTTCAACCCACGGGTGTGCTGCGGGTTCGGTCCGATCATCAGAGCCACACCAAACTGAGTGGATTGGGGGAACATTTTGACCAGTCCACACATTGCCAGGGCGCAAGCCAAACGCTCTGCCAGCAAAAACTCAGTCAGTGTGTGAGTCCGCCAGCAGATCTGGGAGGATCCCAAGTCCTGCACCAACCCAAGGGTGTGCAGTGGGCGCGAACAGATCATGGGAACCACCACAGTTTGAGTAGATTGGGGGACCATTTTGACCAGTCCACACACTGCTGGGCATGAGCCAAACGCTTCCGCCAGCAAAAACTCAGTCAGTGTGTGAGTCCGCCAGCGGATCTGGGAGGATCCCGAGTGCTGCATCAACCCACAGGTGTGCAGCGGGCACGAACCAATCGCAGGAACCACCACAGACTAAGTGGATTGGGGGACCATTCTGACCACTCCGCACACTGCGGGGGTGCAGGCCAAACGCTTCCACCAGCAAAAACTCAGTCAGTGTGTGAGTCCGCCGGCGGATCTGGGAAGAACCCGAGTTCTGTCTCAACCCACGGCTGAGAGGATCCTGGGACCATCTTGACCAGACCGCACACTGAGGGCGAAAGCTGCACGCATCCGCCAGCAAAAGCCCCAGTTCAGGTGTCTGTCCACGGGCCAGACAGAGAAGGCCTCAGGCACCATTTCTGACAGCCCTGCATACAGCTGATGCACACAAACCCAAACCCA
>CM053764.1:32032021-32055354 GCA_028658305.1 Pachyuromys duprasi
CCATAAGCTTTTCATAATGTCCACCTTAAAGTGACATATCCTTATTATCTAGATTCTTATCTATCCAACATAGTAATATACTTATTTTTGTTTTTGTCTTCAGAATTTTCTTTTCAAATGTGAAGTATTAGCAGTACCTTGGATGTGGTCTTGAATTTTTTTCTGTATCTTTCAGAAAATAAAAAGAAAATTATCTTAAAAAAAAAAAAAAAAACAAAACAAAAAAAAAATCCACACATATCATTATATACAAGCGTTAATGATGATATGCGTCTTCTCAAACATGTGGAATGTACAATTCTGATTTAAGTGCCACTGTTAAACTAGGGTCAGTTATAAAATTATCATATCATAAGCCTTTAGACTTAAAAAATACAGTCAAGAAGACAATGAACCCAGTGTTTGCTCTTTATTTTAAAAACTACTCGATTTTCTTGAACCTTTAGAACGTGAGAATTCATGTCAGATGAAAATCTAAGTTGTTCATAGAAAAACTTCAAAGTTACATATATTTTTCTGATACTAAATGTTATAATGCTTATGTATAGTAGGACTGCACATAACTAAAATAACTATTTAGTGTAATTTCAATTTTTTTAAAAACTCATTAGGTGTTTTTAAACCATGACAAATATAATCATCACAACAATTGCACCCTAATAAAATAATAATTTGTACAAATACTGCCTTGTTGGAGACTCTGAGATCTAAATGGCGGCTGAATACCTGATCACTCAGGTGGAAACTCAAGAAATGACATTCTAGCTCACTGACTCTATTAACTTCCTCCACCCAACAGTCACTGTCCAATCTTACCACTGACCCATAAAAATCTATGAAGGTTAAAATCAAGGAAATAAAATGTAACACCTTCTTGTCTTCTTACTATTACCCTCATGTCAAGGGGGAGTTTAAAAGCACTTCACATATGTTCTCTAAGATATTCACAGATATATCCACATTATTCTGTCTAGCATTGCTTCAAATGACATTTGTTATATCATTGTCTCATGAGAAACTCATTTCATAAATGTCACCCAACCTTTCATTCTGAGCAATGGAATTCTCTTATTAGGTGAGCAACAACGTCATAAAAAGAATGACAAAAACTATTTTATTTCAATTGAAGTTTAGATATATATTTGTGTGTGTATATATTCAGGTATAGATCTTCTTTCACAAGGTCTCTGATCTTGTTTGTGCATCCTGTTCCAGCAATACCTAACCTACTGAGCTCTCTGCTGAGCTTCTGGCCTTGTTCCCATCTTACTGTACTCCATACCAATTAGCCTGTCTTTGCTGCTGCTTATGAAATTACATACGCACTTGGGTAAGTCGGTGAAATACAAGTGCTTTTTTAAACCATATACTTCATGTTGTTTCTGTTTACTCCTTTATGTAAGATATATCTGACAAATGTAGGGAGACTGGAGATTCTGGGACAATAGAATTAGTAGAGATTTGGGGAAGTCGCTCTGGTGTTCTGTGTATTCTGATCCCCCAAATCTGGTTGCAGTCCAGATGACAGTGATCTTCTGGTATTTGTTATATAAACTTTGTCCCATCTCTCTCTCATGGGTTAATAAAAAGGACTAGACAATCTGTAACTGGGCAGAGGACAAGTAGGCAGGGCTTTGTTTCCCTAGGTTGGGAATCTCAGGTAGGGAACACAAGTCTGGAAGAAAAGGAGAGATGAAAGAAGGAAGATGGAGAGAAAAGACATAGCCCCATACCAGACCAATATTACCAAGTGACCTGGGGAGTGTGGCTGGGAGGTAGCCAGGCTAGTTTAGAAAATTAGTTTAAATTTTACCTGCCCAGTTATTGTGCTAAATCTTGTAAATAAATCAATAAATCTGTCTTAATTATTTGGGATCTAGTTGGGTCATAGGGAAGCCTTCTAGAATTAATAAATATTATAAAACAAAATATTTCATATAAATTTATAAATCAATGCTTCTAATTCTGAATTCTTATTTGTACCATGCCTTAATCTTTTAAATAAACTCTCAGTTTTAGATAACAATTATCTTTTAATGAAAAGTTGGTCATGGAAATAAAGCAAATTCTAAGTTTTAAGAAATAATTGTTTTATTTTGCCTATTACATATACTAAATTTTTCATGTACAAATTCATAGGAAGTATCAGTGAGACAGCTTTGAGGAGAAGGGATATCCTAATGCAAATGTTGCAACTCTGAGAGGAAAGGTTTCCCCAATACAAGTATTTCCCCTGACGGGAAAGGTAGTTCCTGGCAGTTGGGAGCCAAGGACTATGACCAAGTCATAGTATACAACAAACCTCACATGAGACATTTATTGGGAAAAACACAAGATGGTGGCTGCCTCTTTTTAGGTAAGAAGCACCAAGAACTGAGCTAGATGAACATTATATTGGGTTTCTTGCGGGAGTGGGGTGCTTTTCAGGTGACCTGAGATTGATGTGATTTTTTGGCCTGATTTTGCAGCAATCTCAGGGATTGGTGGGATTTTGTGGCCTAATCTTGGACTTTTTAGGTTAGAGCCTGTCCACCTTTGTCTAGAGGGGTGTGAAAATAGCCATTATGGACCATTAGAGTATTCTGGGGTGTGGGGCTTGGCAAATTGCATGCCTCAAGGGGGTTACAGGTAGTATGACGTGGCTAGTTTGAGATAGACATAACCTTAGAATTTTAGGTAAAACATCTATTCTTTGGTTTTTAAAAATGTTATTAACCTTCCCATGTAGGTGGAAAAAAATTAATACTTAGTTGTGAGCCATGGTTAAGACATACTGATTAAGAATCTCTAGGAAAAAAAAGTCTTAATATACACATTAGGAAAAATGATTTTGAAAAAGATGTCTTCATAAAGAACTGGAAGAATTAGCATGAAAATAAGTACATGGTGAAAATGACCCGATAATATATTTTTAAAATACCTGTAGGTAGAAACAAGAATCAGAGCCCTTACTATATTACTTCCTTGGAGTCATTTGCAGATAATGTCAGAATGGAGAATGTTCACTCAAATGCATTGAGTTTTCTTCAGATCGCAAAGATTGTGATTGAGAAACTGCAGTCAAATGCACAGAAGTTATTACAGGACTACAGATGCTTTCTGAATCAGTGCTTTGAGTCATTTTAAAACAAGCAAAAGACATCATAAAGTCTTCATTCTATTTTTTCCTAGAATAATTTTACTTTGAAAATCTTTTCATTTCCTGTTTCATTACATCTATAACCTTTTTTCCCCTTCTCCTTCTTAAAACATTTAACTCTGACTCATTCAGTTGTTGTCTTTATCTGTCATCTATTTCTGTTTTGGAAACCATCATGGATAAGGTGTAAAGAAAATACAATTCTAGATTCAGAAGGGATCAAGACAAACTGTTATTTTAAATCAGGTATTGACTTGTTGATTGAATATTGGACAAGAATTTTGATTAGGTAATTTAAAAAGTACAAGAAGTACTTCAATTCAAAAAGGTGAAACAATAAACATATGAAAACAGATATATGAGTATATCCTTACCAAGAGGATAATGTAAGCTATCAGAAGGTTATACAAAATAATTTAGAAGTTAGAAAATATCAGGAAACTATCAGGAACTGATGATCAGCAACCTTGGGCAAGAGCTGAGATGGGTGGGGCTCGTCCTTGGTGATATAGACATGTACACTGGCCTTGTAATTATATTGCAAACATTTGTAGCAAAGTTGAGATTTATGGCTATATTTGGTTGAGAAGCCAGTTGGGATACTTTCAGTACTGAAAAGAGAAATGGCAAACATACTCTACCAGTAATTATGCTGATACTTTCTGAGTTGGGGCATCACATCCATTGAGTTAGGGCTCCATTCTCTGAAGTAGTCATTCAGTTCACAGGGCTATTTTACTTAAATTCTAAAGCACAGATATCTAAAACGTATCTAATTTATCCTATATCCATTTAAAGTGGACATTCAAAGAATAAAATTTACTAAGTTTATTTATTAAACTTTCTTGTCTGTTTTTCCATAAGTACACTGCATTTTTATTTAGTATATAAAGAATTGCTTTTTTTTTTTTAGCAGTCTCTGAGTTTTAGGGGTATTTTCACTCTTTACATCTACACTTGTGAGATTTTTGAAAATTACAGCTAATGTGAGAAAAACGTTTTAATTTTTTTTCTTAAATTGTACACTGTGTGCGTTCAAATAAGAACTGCACTGAAGAATGGGAATTGTTGAGTCACTGTCATGGCAATATGTGTCGCTGACACTGTCAGATTGCTAATCTGTCCAACCTGCTGGGCTTCCAGTACACAGCCAGGGCCAAAGCCACATATCAACTCTGGCTCCTCTCACACTCAGCTAATGCTCACCAGAAACGAAACCTTTAACTGAAACTTTCTAAAGAATGTGTATAGACATATTTTATTTAGTTAGTCTGATGGAAAAGATCACAGGTACATCTGAGCAGGGCTTTTGCCTAGGGAGTAAACATGAATATTTGAAAGCAGTCCAGAAAGTCAGTTAATTTTGCAATTACTTAGTAGAATATAAAATGAAAGAACATTTATATTACAGAGAAGTAATCACATCCCCTTGGATGTTTTAATATGTTTTCATTGGAGGTTAATTGGGAAAGCAAGGTTTCTCCCTGTTGATAAGTGTCTTTCTTTTACACTTATTTTTGAATGCTCAGTTCTCTTTTATAGCTAATTTTACATAATTGCATTAACAGCTACAGTTTTGAAACTGAATCAATTCATAAGTAATTGCTAAGACTCTCAATCTTACTTTAGGCTAATAAAAGAAAATTTACTGTGATATAATGTTATTTAATAAACTAATAAATGTGGGAACCAGAGCACTGGGTAAGAATCTTATTTCTTGAAAACTCATTGCATGCATATATCTTGTATAACTGCGACTTGGTGTAATTAATATTGTCCTGCATATGTTTATCTTTTCAGCATAATGAGGCTATTATTTTCTTACTAGGATGTACTCTCTGCCTGTGGCAGGCAATTAAAAGAAAAATTAAAAAACGCTAAGAAGTAGTTCCTTATAGTGTGCTTCTTAGCCTTTACACACATTTCAAACAAGTTACAAGTATCAATGCATTCATTCATATGTCAATAGTTGGTGGGAGAGACAGTCATATTTTGAAGAATCATGAATTTTGACATGTGAACTGTGTACACTTGAGAGTGTATAGGAACCTGGATCTCGAAAAACCCTTTACTCTGAAGCTGTAAAGTAGGTTTTATTGTTTTTTGTTTTTTGTTTTGTTGTGTTATTGTTGTTTTCAGAGAATAGACCATCTGGCACTCTGACTAACATGAAGGATGTGGGAAAGTGCATTAACTTTCTGTTACAGAGTTCTGTGAAAATTATTTTCTTTGACGTGATGAACCTTTTGGCCTTGTACTTTTTTACACATTATCTGGACTGAAATTTCTTTTCTTATTTCAACCAAACACCCAACAAAGCTTGGTATCATAAGATACTTTACTGTTGAAGAATGATTCTCAAAATTTTTACTTTTTTGTGAATAGGATTAGATTTTAATTATGTGGTTTTGATATACTAAACACAGCAATTTTCTTAAAAACTGGACTTTGTGACATAAGGCAACAACAGGATATCTGAGTAGAGTACCTGTATTGGTCAAGTAGCGGAAGCCAGAGGCCTCACATAAGACCAACGAGTCATTGCAATGAACATTTGCGAGAAAGGAAGTATAGACGAATCTGTATATGGTGAGGCACACTATGACACAGTACAGTTTCCACAACAAGGTTTCATTTTTTCTGTTGTGGGTACAAGGATCAGATGAGTGGAATTGGGTGCATAATGTGACATTCACAAAGAACAAATAATTTTTTAAAAAAACATGGAAACTATTGTGTTAAAGTAACATAGCATTACAGGACAGATAGTCCAATCCCCAACAGATATGATTCCTTTTCAGTTGCTGGGAATTAACACGAAGACCCACAATTAGATAATATTAGAGAATGAGCAACTTTGGAACACTCAGCACTAAATAAGAGGCCTTTTTCTAACCTAGTGGTTCTCAACCTTCTTGTGCTGCAAATCTTTAATACAATTCCTTATGAAGGTGACCTTAACCATAAAATTATTTTTGTTGCAACTTCATAACTGTCATTGTCATTGTTATGAAATGTGCTGTAAATATTTGATATGCACGATATCTGCTACTTGACCTCTGTTCAAAGGTAGGTGGATCCCTTTGGCAGGCCAAATCCACAGGTTGAGAACCTCTACTCTGACCCCTCACCACAAATCTCTGAGGTCCATCAGGAGGAAGAGGTGCTAAGATTGTAAGAGCTAGAGGAGGTGTGTAATTTCAAGGAAACAGTGTCATTCATACACAACAGGACTAGTGCACACATAGAAATAAGGAGGTTGGGAACACAAACAGACCTTCACAGGTTTAATTGAGACAGAGTTCAAGCCCTAAGAGAGGAAAGCAGATATGGGTTCCTGTTTATAACAACTAAATCATTTGCAAGTGACACTTGGTGGAAAAGAAATATCATTTTTTTCAATGAAGTATCACTAAACATAAAAATCACAAGGACAGGCTCCATGCTCAGGATTTGTTGACTAACAAAAGAGAACTCCAGGTGTTATTTGTAGTTTGTTTCTTCTTCCTCTTCTTTCTCATCTTTCTCTTCTTCTTTTCTTCTATTTTTGCTTTCTGAGTTTATGCTTGCTTGTTTTTATATTTGTTTTTAGGGGTTCCTTTTTTATTATTTATTTTTAAGTCAATTTCCAGCCTGTTGGCAGACTCCTTCCTGTCCTTCCAGCCCCACCCTCACATACCTCCCCACTTTTCTTCATCCCCTTATTCTCAGAGAAAGTAAGCCAGGCTATGGGTACCAACCTACCCTGGTTCATCAAGCCGTAGCAGGACTAGTGCAGGGAGAGAAAAAAAAAAGCTAATGTTTGTAGGCTTTGAGATAAAAAAGATTTAAGAAGAGTTGGGATGGGAAATCATGATCAAATTACATTGTATGAATAAATTTTTAAACAGAAAAATATATCAAACCAAGGAACATACTGTAAAAACAAATACAAAGAATAATCGAAAGATATTTTAGTATTTGTTTATTACTTTCTGTGTATTGCAACAGTTTCAGGATAGATATGTACAAAAGTAACTTCTAATTTCATTATTTTTTCAATGTCAAATGTAATTTTGTATAACTAAGAAAATGTTAAAGAAAAATGTATCTTCATCTCAATAGATAATGTTTCTGTACAGAAAGAAAAAAGAAATTATCCAACTAAATTTCAGTCTTGGGTTATTAGTACATATATTGCAGGAGGCAATGTGATTAAGAATGGAAAGTCAGTTTATGTGCCAACACATGTAAAGCTAGAACATTTCAAGTCACATATGTTTGAAAAAATGTTCTGTATCTAAGGCTTATACTAGAAGTGACAGGCTTCTCCAACAAGTTTCTCATATTGATCCATTTATTTCCTACTGAACAAAGTATACATAACAAAACTAGGAACATACTTGGTCAATTAGAGTTCAGAGTATATCTTTAATTTTACATCTATCCTCATATAAAAATAAGTTGTGCATACATATTCTTGCCTGTATACTTTTACTACCATGCATATTATGACAATGATTATCTGATACAGAATTTTTTATTAGTATTTATATGAAGCCCTGAGGATTCATTGCAAAATTGTTATTTTCCTATATCTCATATTCTGGCACTAAGATCCAGGAACGGTTTCACAACATGAATTTTCACCTACCTGTTTTCTTCCTGTGAAGCACATTTCTCAAATAAAAGGAGACTCATGTTTCCACTGGTCACACCCAGAAATCACTTCACATTAAATCCAAGCATATTCTTTACAGATAATTAAACACTGTTAAAGTTAATTTTACAAAACTGTATTTGTTTTTCAGTTTCTCTCATTTTAAAATTTACTTTCATTTGTATATTTATTTATTTATTACAATTTATCCATTTTGTATCCCCGCTGTAGTCCCCTCCCCCATCTCCTCCCAGTCCCACCTACCCTCATCCTTCTCCCTCTATGCCCTTCCCTAGTCCCCTGATAGGGGAGAACCTCCTCCCATTTTATCTGATCCTACCTTATCAGGTATCATCAAGGCTGGCTGTATCATCTCCTTCTGTGTCCTGGCAAGGCTGCACCCACCAGGGGGAGGTAATCAAAGGGCCTGTCACTGAGTTCATGTCAGAGACAGCCCCTGTACCCATTTGGAAACTGAGCAGCCTATGGGCTTCCTCTTAACAGGGGGGTCTAGGTCCTCTCCATGCATGGTCCTTAGCTGCAGTATCGGTCTCTGGGCAGAAGTATTTTGGCTCTTTTGTTCTCCTTAACCTGGCTATCTCACAAGTAATTGAGACTCTAGTATCTTATGCTATTATTTTTTAACAAGCTTCACAGCACAGAAACTGAGCAGTTTTAACTCTATTCTGTTTGGGTTTTTTTGTTTTTTTTTTTTTTGAAACTTATCAAATATTTTATTGGTCTATGTCATTTCTGTTTAAGAAAAACACAAGCATTCAGTTAAACAAATATCATTTGTTGAAGATACATTCTTTTTGACATTGTATGGTTTTAGTTTCTTTGTCAAAATCAAGTATCCGTAGTTGTGCGGGTTTATTTCTAGGTTTTAGATTAAAATCCATTAATCAACCTGTCTTGATTTTATACCAAAACAGTGCAGTTCTTACTACTGCTGCTTTGTAGTATAACTTGAAATCAGGAGTGGTAATGCCTCCAGAAATTCTTTGATTTTACAATATTGTTTTTGCTATCCTGTTTTGTTGTTATTTGGTTGGGTTTTTTTTTTTAATTGCTCTTTTAAGGTCTGTAAAGACATACACTGTTCAACTTGGTATGTGTGCTGCTCTTAGCTAGACTAAACTAGAGGGCTCATTTCCTAACAATATTCTGATCTTACCATTCAGTGAATGCTTTTATTGTGAAAAGTAAATGAACACAGAAGCCAAAAATATTGTGATTATTTATTTCTCTAAAATATCTATTTAAACATGTTTTTCTTTGAAATTTTAAAATACAGTTATACCTTCATAAAATGTCAGGAATACATTTATTTGAAATAGAAATAGCAGAGAAACTCCAACATTCTCCTGGTTTTGTAGGATGGGAGAGACTCAACATCAGTGGGGTCAGTTTTCCTAATTGTGAAGTTATCACTTGTAACAATAGAGAAGATTTAATTACCCCACACTTTTTAAAGTTGGTGATCACTACCTAATAACTGTGGTTATAGCCATATCAACTCAATCTTTGCCTATAAATTTCTTCTTTCTCAGTTCTCAAATTCTCCTTTGTTATAATATCAAACTAAATCCCATGTGAAAGGCTTCATCGTACCTTGATTATATTGGAACATTCTTATTTTATAAATAACATTACATTCTAATTTACCAGGGATTAGGATTTCAGGATTGTATTTTGGGGAAGCAATATAAAAACATAAAAACATGTTTGCCTTTTGTTACAACTGTAAACCATAAACATATTTATGACTGTCTATAGTTTTTTTTAACTATGTATGAATATTTTTACAAAGAAATGGGATTTGAACAGTGGGTACAAAATAAGAAAAATTAAGTTAAATCTTTACAATAAGTTTTTCATTTAATTATTTTATTGAAGAGACTTTAGAAGATGTTTAGGTTATAAAAACTTACTTTATAAATTAGTGCAGCTATGTCTTATATGACTTTCCTTGAGAGAGTCTTTATAAGGAAGGAACAGACCCTGAATGTTATAGCAATCAGTGTATTTGTATAAACACTGAGATTTTTGTGTTATGTGAGCAACTGTTATGTGGTGGTTGTTGCTTACACTTCTAGAGATATTGTGAGTTTCTCTAGTGCTTAAACGCAGTGTTTTTGGTAAAATTGCATTTAAGCATACAAAATTAGAAAGCTACTACTTGAGAAGTAACTAAGTGGTCCCTGAAGGAGATGAGATAATTGAGACCGTAATCTCAATGCCTGAGGTGCTAAGTAAGGAGGAAGGATCAGCACTTAGATTGCAGCTTGTGCTAGACAGAAAAAACCTGTTGCAAACATGAAACAAAATCAAAAAGTTGTGCCTTTTTCTCTTAGGCTTTTCCAGGTGTGTTTGTTTGTTTATTGTGTTGTGTTGTGTTGTGTTGTGTTTATAATATAGCAAGAGACATGCAGAAACATAATTCAAGATGGATCTTGAAAAAATAAAACAAATTCCTTAGTTATTGACCATGAAGCAGTTATTTAAAAATATTTTCAAGTGTTTTGAGGAAGTTAAAGAAATTTGTGAGGTTTAGAAACATTACATGAAGTAACTGATATTTGAATACTAAAAAGGGAGGAGTAGCTACCCAAGTGTAAATGGAAGCTCAAACCTTGGAAGAAGCATTAAGATTAATCATTTTAAACAATACAATAGCAATTTGGAGCTTACAAATAATTATTAATCACATTTGTGAAATGCAATTCATATAAAATAAAACATACTAAAAACTCAATTTTTAGAATATATTCATATATGAAATCTATAACTTATACAATATTGTTGACCCCGCAGAGGAATGCATGTATGTATTATGTATACTCTCTAATATATCTCCACTTATATTTTATACTTTATAATATGTCTGTATGTTATAACAGTCAATATATGCACAGCTATTTTTTATATATGAGGGATATTTTCTAATAACAATTTGGACACATTTGATTTTAAAAATCATTTTAAAATCTAAGTGTTTATTTTTTCAATTGATCCCATTTATTTACTTATTATTTATTCTACTGTGTGTTTTCTCTTTCATTAAAACAAATAGAAACCAAAAAGTTTAAAACTCACAAGTTTTTGTTAATCCAAAATGAGAAGTGTCTTTCTATTGTGTGGTTTAGCCTGATCACGTTTATATATGTGACCCATTTCAAATAAAAGACTGGCACAGGTGGGAGGAGGGCTTTTAGTCATTAAGGTGGGGTTTTTTCTATAGAATATTCAATTTTTATTTTCTTCAATTCATTAATTTGTCTTTACATTTTGTGTCAATGCAGAATTAAGGGTATTTATTTTATGTGTTTGATTATGACTTATATATAGCTTTTATTTCATCTTTTAGATTGTTCTAGTTTTGCACATGACCTTCATAAAGATCTTTATAATGGTTCATATCTGTTTTGGAATACTGACATTTGTCTGCACTTACACTTATGATTATTTACATATCTTTATATATGACTAAGAATAGATTTTAATGTGAAATTGTATTGATGTTTCTGATGGCAAAGTGTACTGCAGATCTCAAAAGAATTTCCATGTTTTTCTTTTCATTAAGTAGTCTTTGAGGATGAGAAATATCCTCCTCACTATTTCTCTATTTAAATGCCTCAGTATTCTTGGAAAGTGGTTTTTAAGTTCATCCCACCTTTTTTTTTTTCACGGCTGGGCAGTTAAAGAGAGGCCTTCCTTATCCTCTGCAAGTGCTCTAGTACTAAGATACCTTGTCAGCCTTTAAGATTTTAAAAACTAATCCCCTAAAAAGAAATGAGCTGTCAATAGGAGTAGTCTGCTGATTCATAGTGTAATAATTTTATTCAAAGTATTGAATAATACATTGAATAATGATTGACTATTATAATCAATGTCTTGCTAGTAGTTTCTCACTATTTTCAATGCTGCTACGTCACATTTATATTCAGTTAGGTAATATGGTTACATTTTCCATAGTTTATGTATATTCCAAGAAACTACCAACCCAAGTTGCTTTCAGTGTAGTACCTATAAATGCCCACTTTTTGTTGTTTTTTCATTTTATTTTTATTATTAGTTATGTTTTATGAACTCTGTATCCCAGGTGAATGCTGTTCCCTCATTCCCTTCCAATCCCACCCTCCCTCCCTCATCTATTCCCTGCCCCTTTCCAAGTCCACTGATAGGGGAGGACTTCCTCCCTTTTCATCTGACCCTGGTTTATCAGGTATCTTCAGGACGGGCTGCAAAGTCCTCCTCTGTGGCCTGGCAGGGCTGATCCTCCCTTGCATGGTAGGGAGGTCAAAGAGCCCGCCATTGAGTTCATGTCAGAAATAGTCCTTATTCCCCTTACTAGGTACCCACTTGGATACTGAGGTACAATGGGCTACATCCAAGCAGAGGTTCTAGGTTATATCCATACATGGTCCTTGGTTGGAGAAACAGTCTCATATGAGACTCCTGTGCCCAGATATATTTGGTCCTTGTGGAGTTCCTATCCTCTCCAGATCATATTAACTCCCCCTTCTTTCATATGATTCCCTGCACTCTGCCAAAGGGTTGGTTATGAGTCTCTGCTTTGATACACTGCTAGGTAGAGTCTTTCAGGGTCCTCTGTGGTAGGACCCTGTCTTGTTACTTGTTTTCTCCTACATCCCATGCCCATCCCATTTGTCTTTCTAAGTGAGGATTGATCATCTTATCCCGGGGCCTCTTTTTTGTTTATCTTCTTTAGGTGTATAGATTTCAATGTGTTTATCATATCTTATAGGTCTAAATAAGTGAGTATATACCATGTGTATCTTTCTCCTGAGATACCTCACTCAGAACGATATTTTCTAGATCCCACCATTTGCCTGCAAATTTCATGATTTCCTCATTTTTAAATGCTGAGTAGTATTCCATGTGTAAAAATACCACAATTTCTGTATCCATTCCTCAGCTGAGGGGCATCGGGGTTGTTTCTAGCTTCTGGCTATTACAAATAAATCTGCTACAAACATGGTTGAGTAAATGTCCTTATTGTGTACTTGAGCAACTTTTGGATATATGCCTAGGAGAGGTATAGCTGGTTCTTGAGGAAGCGCTACTCCTAATTGTCTGAGAAAGTACCAGATTGATTTCCAAAGTGGTTGTACAAGTTTACATTCCCACCAGCAATGAAGGAGGGTTCCCCTTTCTCTACATCTTCTCAAGCATGTGTTGTCACTTGAGTTTTTTATCTTAGCCATTCTGATGGGTATAAGGAGAAATATCAGGGTCGTTTTGATTTGCATCTCTCTGATGGCTAAGGACGTTGAGCATCTTTATGATTTATACTTCTGTGGGTTTTAACACACACATAACATCTATTTTATCACTACAGTATCAAACAGAGTAAACTTTTTCTGCTGACTTTATCTTGTTGATTATCTCATTTGTAGTGAGCTACATTACCTTTCCTCAATTTCTGGAAACCAGCTCCATTTCCCCCCTCTGTGTTTTTAAAATTCTCTCAAAATGACAATAGGCTTTACTTTCTTCCTTGGCTTTCTCTTCACCTCATATCATGGGATGCAATTAAATTTTCTATTCTATTATTTCATTGTTCAAAAATTCCTGAAGGATTTTAAAAAATGATAATTTTCATGAACAATAAAATTTTACTTTCTTATCACATCATCCATTTTAATTTTTCATTGAATTATTATTAAAACTGTTACATTTAGGTCAATATTAAATGAAATGCTTAAGAAAATACATCATAGGTGATACATGATGGCAGTGCTGACTATGCAGGGTATCTGAAGAGCAGGTAGGCAGTGAGATCAGGGTGATCAGCAGGCTGTACTATGTACCCTTGAACCCTGACATGTGTACTTCTCAGGAGGCCTGTGGGGCACTACAGCAGCTCTAGGCTCAGAGATCTTTCTGCCTGCTCCCTAGCATTCTAGCCCACCTGGGTCAGAAAAAACGAGGCAGCACAGCCACTGAACCCAGCAAAGCTGAGCCATGCATCAGATCCAAATCCCATCCTTCACCACCTTCAGGAAGCCTGTGAGACACTGGAGAAGCTCTAAGTTCAGAGATCTGTCTGTCTGTGCCCCAGCTACCTTACATACTTGAGGAACCAACAGTGAGCCAGTAGAGACAGCGAATCCAGAGGAGACTACTCCAGACTCCAGAGACAGGTAGAAGTCTGCAGTACAGGCGCCAGGAAAAATCAGTCAAGGCTACAGACAACCGGATGGCTAGAGGCCTGCATGAGGATACAGGCAACAAAAACCAAGACATCATGGCTTTACCAGAAACTCCAAAAATCAACAGGTATTCTATTGCAGATGAAACACAGGAAAATGATCTTCAATCTATAATTATGCAGTTATTTGAGGACATTAAAGAAGAAATGAAAAAAAAAACAGAGACACATAAAAGGGAAATGAACAAAAAAAAATAAAGGCTATCATAGACAGACAGGAACCCACATTCAAACTGATGAAGGAAATTGTGTAAGACAGGAAAACAGAATTAGAATCAATAAAGAAAACACAAACAGTAAAAACTCTTTATTTGGAGAACTTAGAGAAGAGATCAGGAACCACGAAAGTAAGCATCACCAACAGAATACAAGAGGGGAAGAAAAAATCTCAGGCACTGAAGATACAATTACAGAAATTGTATCATCTCTCAAAGAAAAAATATAACTGGAAAAGTTACAAATACAAAACATTCAAGAAATCATGAATGTCATGAAAAACAAAACGTAAGACTAAAAGGAATAGACAAAAAAGAATATCTCAGGCTCCAAGGTACAGAAAATATTTTCAAGAAAATCATATAAGAAAATGTCCTCAACCTTAAGAAAGTGATGCCCATAAACATACAAGAGGCCTACAGAACACCAAATATAGTAGACCAGAAAAGAAACTCCTCCCACCATATAATAATCAAAATAATAAATCTACAGAACAAAGAAAAATGTTAAAAGCAGCAAGGGAAAAAGGCCAAGTAACATATGAAGGCAGACCTATCAGAATCGCATCAGATTTCTCAACACAGACTCTAAAAGCCTGAAGAGCCTGGATTGATATCACCCAGATGCTTGGATATCACAGATGCCAACCCAGACTACTATACCCAGCAAAACTTTCACCTAGAATAAGAAAACAAAATATTCCATGACATAACTAAATTTAAACAATATATACACAACAATCCAGCCCTACAGAAGGTATTTGAAAGAAAACTCCACCGCAAAGAAATCAACTACCACCAAGAAACACGTGATAAAGACATCATCACACCAAAAAAACAAAAGAAAGCAAATGCACAAACACACAATCACTACCAGCTCCAAGGTAAAAAGAACTAACAATCATTGGTCACTAATATCTATTAACTTCAGTGGTTTCAACTCTCCAATAAAAAGACACAGACTTAAAGACTGATTGTGGAAACAGGATCCAACATTTTGTTACACTCAAGAAATACACCTGTGCAACAAAGAGAAACATTCCCTCAAAGTAAACGGCTGGATAAAAGTTCTCAAAGCAAACCAACCCAAGAAGCAAGCTGGAGGAGCCATCCTATTATCTAATAAAATATACATTCAATCAAAATTAATCAAAAGAAAGAGAGAGGGACACTTCATTCTTATCAAAGGAAAAATCCACCAGGATGGCATCATAATCCTGAAAGTTTATGCACCAAACACAAGGGCTCCTGCATTTGTCAAAGAAACATTATTAAAGCTTAAATCACATGTTGATCCTAAAGCCTTAATAGTGGGAGACATCAACACCCTACTCTCTCCATGGGACAGATCATTGAGACAGAAGCTAAACAAAGAAATAATGATACTTACAGAGGTCTTAAATCAAATGGACCTAATAGATGTTTACAGAAACTTTCATCCAACAATAGAGTATAACTTCTTCTCAGCAGCTAATGGAACCTTCTCCTAAATTGATGATATAGTTGGGCAGAAAGCAAGCCTCAACAGAAACAAGAAAATAGAAATAATTCATTGTATCATGACAGACAACCATGGTCTAAAACAAGACAGCAACAGTAACAGAAATAACAAGAAGCCTACATACACATGGAAACTGAACAACTCTCTACTCAATTATAACTGTGTTGGAGAGGAAATAAAGAAAGAAACTAAAGATTTCTGAGAATTCAATGAAAATGAAGGTACTACTTATTCAAAATTATGGGACACAATGAAAGCAGTGATAAGAGGAAAGTTAAGTGACTTCATAAAGAAATTTGAGTACCATCTAGAGCAATAAGACAACTAAAGGAGATCAATGGGATACAAATCAGAAAGGAAGTGAAAGTATCACTATTCCAAGATGGTATAGTAGTACACATGAATGACCCCAACATTCTACCAAAGAACTCCTTCAGCTGATAAATGCCTTTAGCAAAGTGGCTGGATACAAAGTTATCTCTAATATACATACATACATACATACATACATACACACATATCTATACATATATATGTGTATATACATATGTATATATATATACATATATGTATACATATATATTCATATATATGTATACATATATATACATACATACATACATATATATGTATATATATCTATGTGTGTGTGTATATGAAGCCCCCTGTAAACAAAAGGCAAAGGAGTTGAGAAAGAAATTAGGGAAATAACACCCTTCACAATACCACATATAAAGTACCTTGATGTGTCTAACCAAGCAACTGAAAGACCTGTATGGGAAAAAATAATTCAAGTCTCTGAAGAAAGAAATTGAAAAAGATATCAGTAGATGGAATTATCTCCCATGGTCATGGATTGGTAGGATTAACATAGTGAAAATGGCAATCCTACCAATAGCAATCTACAGATTCAATGCCATTCCCTTCAAAATTTGAACACAATATTTTATAGACCTGGAAAGAACAAGTCCCATTTTCATATGGAAAAACAAAAAAACCCAGAATAGCTAAAACAATCCCATACAAAAATATATCTTCTGGAAGTATTCTCATCCCTAATCTCAATCTGTACTATAGAGTATCAGTACTGTTTTTATTATAAAAACAGCATGGTTCTGGTGTAGAAACAGATGGTGGATCAATGGAACCAAACCCATATACCTACGGATACTTGATGGGTGTAAGATGTTTGTTTGGGTAGTGGTATATAGAAAATGTACTGATTATTGTAATTGGAGTTTGTACCCTGCCATTTTGCTAAAATTATTGATTGTGGAACTCTTGAGAAATCTTTCACATTCTATCAAATCATAAGCAAAAAGGGATAGGTTTACTTTTTCTTTCTCAGTTTGTATCAATTTCTTATTTCTTTTCTTTCCTTATGTTCCAGCTAGTGCTTCCAATACTTTATTGAAAATGAATACGTAAGGGGAAATGCCCTATCTTGTTTTCAATTTTCATGAGATTTCTTCAAGTTTTTCTCCATTTGGGATAACACTGGCTGCAGGTATTAAGCTTTATTAGGTTGATATATGTTTGCTTCAGTCTTACAATAAAAGTGTAAGACTTTTTATCATAATGCATATTCACTATTGTCAAGTGGTTTTTCTGCATGTATTGATATGATCATGTGATTTTGGGCTTTAACTGCACTATTATGTTTAATTATATGTATTAAGTTACATTTGCTAAACTAACTTTTCATTTTCAGGATAATCCAATTTAATCATGGTGGACAATTTTCTTGGTATGTACATATATTTAATTTGCTGTGATTTTATTGTTTTCTTTTTCTATTCTTTATCCATCTGTGACATTGGTCTGAAGTTTTCTTTTTGTTGTTGTTTACCTGGTTTGGGCTTTAGAGTACTACTGACTTTATTAAAAAGTTTTGAGAATCACCCTTCTATTTCTATGTTTTCAATAATTTAAGAAATATTGATTGTAGGTCTCTAATAATAGGCAAAGTTCTGCTATGAATCCATCTGTGTGTAGATTTTGTGGTAATTTTGTAAAGAATTTGTGTTAGTGTTTCATTTTATTTATTATGGGCTCTATTGTTAAACTCTTCTTGATTTAACTTTGGGAGTGTGGGTGAAACAAGAAATTTATCCATTTTATTTATTTATTTTATTTTATTCATTTATTTTTCTTCTGTCTTAATAAAGTTTTGATTTGACTTTTGGGTTTGGTTTTTCAAGACAGGATTTCTCTGTGTACCCTTGGATGTCCTGGACTTACTTTGTAGACCAGGCTAGCCTAGAACTCACAGAGATCCACTTGCCTCTGCCTCCCAGAGTGCTAGGATAACAGGCATGTGCTACCATGCCTGGTTTAGAGTAAAAATTTTAAAACAATTCCTTTATAATAATTTGTGTTTATTCATTGTCTATTAAAATGTTTTCTTCTTCATTTCCAATTCTGTTAATTTTGGTCATCTTTTTTCTGTCTTTTGGATAATTGGTTCAAAGGTCTATTAATACTATTCATCTTCCCAAAGAACCAGATCTTTAATTTGCTGTTTGTAGTCTTTTCTTTGTCTTTCATAATTATTTCATTTCCTCTCACTAATTTATTTTCTTATTTTTATGTTTTATTATCATACATCAGATTTTTTTTCCTTTTTAAAAATTTATTTATTCATCTTACATCCTCATATTAGGCCCCTCGTTCATTTCCTCCCAGTCCCACTTTTCTCTTTTCTTCTCCTCTCCCCCTTCCCTATTTCTCAGGAAAGAAGAGTACCCCCCATCCACCCACCCCAACTCATCAAGTTGTATCAGGAGTAAGTGTGTCCTTTTCCCTTGCAGCCTGGCAAGGCAGCCCCACCTGGGGGTCAGGGAGTGGTAAAAAACAGGCAACAGAGCCCAAGTTAGAGATAGTCCAACTTCCCTTACTAGGAGACACAAACGAAGCCTGAGCTCCCCATCTGCTACATGTCTGTAGGAGGCCTAGGTCCAGTCTATGCATGATCCTTGGTTGGTGTTTTAATCTCTACCACCCCTTCTGTGCCTGGTTAGTTTGCTCTGTTAGTGTTCTTGTGGAGCTCCTGTCCCCTTCAGGACATCAGTCAAATGCTAATTGTTATTCTCTTAGAGTTCAATGAATTGTTTGTTCATATTTATTTTAAAAGACTTCATAATTATGTCATTAATAAAGATATAATCTAATTATAGCAGTTTTCCCTCCATTTCCTCACTCCAAATGCTTCCTTCTTCCTTTTTTTAAACTCATATTCTCTTTCTGAGTAACAGCTCTTACATACGTATATCTATGTGTATATATAAATGTATGTGAGTAAATACCAAATGTCATACCTGAAAACATGTATCAACTAACATAATACAGCTTATACTTACATGTTTAGAAATAATTAATCATATTTTCTTTAAATCTCTTTAATTACTTTTATAAAGCTTATGATTGTCCTTTTATATTTTGTGCCCTGAAATTCATCTAGAGAGCTCTTGTTCGACATTATTTTTATAAGATTAATGTGTTTGATGGGAGATCTGATGTCCTAGTTATTCATGGTGTTTTTGTATTTGAAATTTGGCCTTAGATTTGGACTTCTTTCTTTAGTTGTATAACTAGCATGATAATATGACTTTCTTTTGTCAGGCAAGTGCAGGAACTACATGATCTGAGATAGGCCAATGAAAGCTGTTGGGTGAGCTATTTAAGTTATTCAGGCAAAGACAAGTCCATGGGGACAGAGATGGTAGCAGGCAGAGAGAACATTTTAAAAGGCAAAGAGTGTTTAACCAAAGGTGGTTCCTGAATAAATAGTTTTGAAGGTCACAGATATAGACCTATATCTAGGCTGGAGGTGTGGAGGTGGCCCATACTGGAGGAGAGGTCACTTTGGGAAAGAGAAAAAAGGGAATTTATCCCCATAAGGTGGCTTGTAAACCTAGAGGTCTCAGTGGTTGTCGGTCTAGAACTAGCATTGTGGTTCCGAATATAGCTTTAGGTGGGGAGCAGATAGAGCAGATAATAAGATGGAAAGGGGAAGATATGGCTAACCCAGAATGGTGGATAATCTGTGGGTCTAGAATTAAACTTGTGAGTCTGCAGATCAAGTGGGTTGGAAAAGGAAGAAGGGAATTGGCTGGTAAGGTTGGCTCAAGAATAATGAGTCTTTGCAGATTGTTGTTACAACTTTTATCAATTTTAAGCAATTATTTTTCTATGAGAAGTCAGTTGACATAAAAATAATTTGTATATAAAATATAAATACATGGACATATTCTACCTATCTGTTTTAGGTGGAAGAAATTAAAGATAGACTGTGATCTACTCTTATATACTAAGAGGAAAATTTAGTATATTCACAGATGTAGTGGCTAGCTTTTTATCAAATTGATATGAGCTGCAATCATTGGAGTGGAGCAAGCCTCAATAGATAAAATTTCTTAATTCATGATTAATGTGGGAGAGCCTGGTCCATTATGGTTAAGGCATAATGGGTAGTCAGAGATTCAAGCCAGAGACAGCGGGCTAGTAATTCATACTTCACAATGCCCTATTAACTTCAGCCTCCAATCCTTGCCTTGAGTTCCTGCCTTAACTGCTTTTAATAACAAACTGTTACATGGAAGTGTAAGTGAAATGAATCTTTTCCTTCCCAAATTGATTTTGGTCATGGCATTTCATCACAACATCAGTAACTCTAACCAAGAAACCAAGATAGAGAGAATAAAGCAAGCAGCCACTTCCTACTGAATCATATGGGAACAAATACAGAGACCCACCAGTGGACATTACACAGAGTGACTTTGGAACACACGGCTCTAGTAAATATCTCTGTCAAATATTTTTCTTCAGAGCTCAAGGAACCCCGTGGAAGATGAAGCAAAAGTAGGGAAGACAAAGGAGATGAATGACACCAAGAGAAAAAGTTTTTTTAAAATGCCTTTAAAACAACTGAGAAAAAAAATTCATATAAGCTCAGAGACTGCAGCAGCAATCACAAGGCCTACAGAGGTATGCACCAGGTCCCTTGCAGATATTCTGTAGTTTTCAGTTTAGTACTTTTATGGGACTCCTGAATGTGTGAGAGAGGCTCTCTGGTTTCTGTGCCTTCTCTTGGGACTCTTATTTTTCTATTGGTGTGGCTTGTCCAACTTTGACATGGTGGTTTTTATTATATGTAATACAAAATATGTATGATATTATGTCTATAATATATACTGTAATACATAATACATATTATGTATTACATATTACATGTGTATTACATATTACATATCATTAAACTTTACCTTTTTCAGAAAAAGAAATGGTCCAGAGACCATACCTATTGACTCAAAGGGAGAGTTGTGCTTATTTGTGAAGGTGTATTTTGTGTTCAGCTTGAAACTCCAGAGGCAGAGCTTTTTTTTTTTTTTTTTTTTTTTTTTTGTCAAAGGTACAGAACTTATGTGTTTATGTGTTTGGAGAAATGTGTGAATAATATACAGGGGAGATGGAAATGTATATGTTTGTCTATATAACAGGAGAAATAAAATAAAATAAAATAAAGTAGCACATTCTTTAATATTCTATGAGGTAAAATCTCCATCTTGAAAGAAGTCTTTTTAGGTTACAGGATATTCTAAAGGGATATAAATCATCCGATGCTGCAGAGAAGCTTCTAGATGTCAGGAATTAAACAGCTCAAAATATTTAGGAAGTCTCTGAAACAGACCAGATTCAGTAGGTCCTTCCCTTCCCAAGTATACATAAACAGTACAGACTGCTGTAAAGCAAAGCTGTCTAGAAGATGTTCAACCAGCAAGCCATCTGGAAAAAACAAATACAAGTAAACCTGTTTAGAAGAATAAGAGACTAGAGGAACTGCATGGAAGAGTCTCAGGCCACCAGAGCTGTCTAAAAGAGGTACTCTTTTACTTGTTGTGATACCTTCAATTTGTGAAACACACTCCCCGTTTCCAGATTTCATGGGGTATTACACCTCCTGTGATGAGTCTTTTGTGATGTGGCTGTCTTCAAGTTATTTTTCTCCTGAAAGTAACCCCAATAAAACCAATTGTTTTTCTAAATGGGACTTTGCTGGTATTCTTACTTAGGTATGTCATCCAGTGGCTTTCTGGAATGAATAGATGTTTGTTCATATCTACCCAGGAATAGTGTCACATAATGATTATCCACCTAGCACAGTCACTATTAAGTTTTGGTTATATAATAGCTGATAAATGCCAAACATAATTTGTCAGTCATAATAATGGATCATGTTTCATGATATGGCTTCAGTAAGAAATTTAAGTGCATTGTAATTTTGTTTCCTAATAGTTTTCCTATCCTGCCTGTCATTCACATCTTAATTTTTAAAAATAGTGTTATTTTGGTACTTTGGAGACAGCTTAGCCAATAAAGTGTTTTCTTGTGAGCAGATTTGAGCTTGGTTTTTAGAACTCACATTAATAATAATAATTTTTAAAGACCCTAATTGGTTTTGTGTACCTTCAACCCTAGCACTGAAGTATTCAATACACACACACTCACACACACATGCACACTCACATGCACATACGTACACACTGGCACATTCACACACACATACTCATTTGAGCACACACACACACAAACACAATTCTGTCACATCAATAATACTAACAAAATAATTACGTTTTAATACTTATTGTTTTTCAAAAGGTTTCAGATAATGAAAATGATACACATTAAAATAGCAATGTCAGCTTGACATAGTTTATGGACATAATGGAAGGTCAATTAGTTTTGTTAAGACAGAATCAAAGTCACTTGCAACTAGATTCACGTGCTAAGGAGCCAGGGTGTCTTTCTCTCTCCAGTTGGGGCCTGGATCTCAGCTGTGGTCCTGGAGCTCAACTTTCAGATGGAGAACTGGGATGCTGTTTTTTTCAGGGACTGCTAGAGCACTTTAATGTGAGGCCAGAGTGTGGTAGGCCAGGGTGTGGAAAAGGTTTTCCACAGAATATTACAGTTTGGTTATTTTAGCATGAGATCATAGTTGGCAATGGAAGCTCTGGTGTTCAAAAGCCTATGGGGATATAAAAGAGTTTCAGCTCTCAGTAAGGAAGAGGTGTAGACAAAGGACCATGCCTGTCCAGTTTGCAGCCAAGACAGAGGCCTGGTAAGGCCCAGGCCTGTGAGGTCCAAGCCCGGTGGGCCAGAGGGCAGGCCCCTTGAGATTCCACCTGGTGCAAGATAAATGATGAATCTCTGAAGTTCTTGTGAGAGACCAAAAGATTAAAGGTGGCTGTTATTAATGCTTAAGGCCTAAACTAGTTGGGTGGGGAGGTCCGGTAATGCCCTGAGGGGAGGAACTCACCTTATAGCATTCTTTCCCCACACACTAGAAATACAATTGCTAGGCACCTGGCCCATCCCCCTAAGGAGCATTAATGGTTTGGGGACCTTCCTATAGCCAATCAACTCAAAATGCAACGTTTCAACAAATAGATGCTTGCCAGGTGGAAATCGCCCCTGCCTTGGGCATACTGGGAGGGACCAAAATCTTTAAATTACCCAACTAACACCAGGCTCTCATCGCTTCAGTGGGGGGGGGGGGCGGGGGGGTGAGCCCAAGCTACAGCTTGTAATGATTTATAATAAAA
>CM053764.1:32055454-32070905 GCA_028658305.1 Pachyuromys duprasi
TGATTAGATGGGGTCAGGGAGTCAGGTATTCTTAAATGGTTTTATCACCAAAAGGAAAATACAGTACTTAATTACCCCATGGAAAGGGGGATCTCCAAGTTCAATTGGAAGGTCACTGCTAGACAAAGGTCATTAGCAGTGTTTCTACAAATTCTGAAAAACTTGCTAGACCGGTTTCCTTATCAGGGAAGGGTCTGGCTTGTAATCTGTCCTGATGGCTATGTGATGCTCTTTAGAAGAGCTAAGATCACCCAGATCAAGAAAGAATTTTTTTATTAAATTTTTATTTTTTTATATTAATTACAGTTTATTCACTTTGTATCCCAGCTATAGCCCCCTCCCTCATTTCCTTCCAAGCCCACCCTCATCCTTCATCTCCTGTTATACCCAGTTCGAGAATCCCAAAGACCAGGAATAAATGGACTCCACTGTAAATATATGAAGTTTGTTTGTTTGTTTGTTTGTTTGTTTTTACAAATTATTACAAGCTGTAGCTTAGGCTCACACCCCCACTGCTGAAGCAATGAGAGCCTAGAACCCTGTGCTCAGGTTAGCTGGGTGATTTAAAGATTCTGGTCCCTCCCAGCATGATCAAAGCAGGGGCGATTCCTACCTGGTCAAATGCAAAAGGGATGTTGCACTTTGAATTGATTGGCTATAGGAAGGTCTCAAAACCATTAATGATCTGGTGTCCCTCCCTAGGGGGATGCACCAGTTTGCTAGCAACTTTATCTCTAGTGGGTAGGAAAAGAATGCAGTAAGACTAGTTCTTCCCCTCAGGGCATTATGGCTGGACAAATCTCTACCCATCTAGCCTTAGTTCAGGCCTTTGCTTTAAACTTTAAAATAATAGCAACTGATTTTTAATCTTTTGGTCTCTCCCATTCCCCTCTCCAAGTCCACTGATAGGAGGTCCTCCTCCCCTTCCCTCTGACCCTAGCTTATCAGGTCTCATCAGGACTGGCTGCATTGTCCTTCTCTGTGGCCTGGCAAGGCTGCTCCCCCCTCAGGGGAAGGTGATCAAAGAACCAGCCACTGATTTCATGTCAGAGATGGCTCCTGTTCCCCTTACTAGGGTACCCAATTGGATACTGAACTACCATGGGCTACATCTGAGCAGGGGTTCTAGGTTATATCCATGAATGGTCCTTGGTTGGAGTATTAATCTCAGAAAAGAAAACTCCACTGAAAAACGTCATAGACAGAGCACAAATAATTGACTTCCTGGAGATGATCGACTATAACCTTATCCAGCAGAGCCCCACATCAGGGCAAGCCATGTTGAAAATTTCATACAGAGACACATAGAACTAGCCGTGGTGGATAAATGGTAAATAAATGAGGACGGGAATACATACAGATACCAAATCCCACAGATAAAAGGTAAGACAAAATACATTTCTAAGCTAAGCAAAAGTTTATTGTTGCTCTTCTGTTTTGTCTTCTGCCTCCTTGCTCATATCAATGTTCAGTTACAAACAATGCTAGTTTCCCTAAATTGCTTATATCACTCAAGCTAATAAGGGCTACTATACTGGATTCTTAGTTGTTTAAGGGATGTTTTCAAAGCAGCATCATTTAGTTGCTGAAAAGAAAGGTAAAAGAAAGAGATTCTTTGATATAAAATATCTTGACAGTTTCCAGTGCATAACACATCTTCCATACATGAATGATCAAAGTTTTATAATGGATTGGAGAAGTCACAGCAGCATAGCAACAGTAACAAGTTTCCCCAGCTACTGCGTATTTTGTGTAGAAAAAAAAAAAGATCAAACTTTATGCCATCGTTTCTTACAAAAATCTTAATGAAACTACAGAACACATAAAACCATGCTGATGTTCTATATGAAAACAAGTTAGATGGCACTCATCCATCTTCATATTCAATATATAGCACAAATGCAAGTTTTGGCATGTTGCTCTCAACTGTTAGGTTCTCAGAAAATAAAACATTCTTTAAACTTTATAGCCTACACTGTTAAATAAAGCTGTGCTCATCTTTCTGTTATATTAATAATGACCTAATGATCACTTCAGCAAATTTCTAGATTGTTTTTTTTTAATTTTAAAAATCAATTCCTGGATTCTTTTACATTACAAAAATAAATGTGTGTTTACAAAACTGCTATTATTAAAGCTAATAAAATAAAATGCATCATTTGTTGGGTTTGTACACATCTCATTTTCAAAATATATAACAAGAAATACATTCTTCTCAAATGTGAGTATACACATACATTAAAATGAGAAAATATTGTAATAAAACAGATTTTATATGCTACTTTTCAAAGGTACTTCATCAGATTTGATGTGGCTATAAAGATTAACTGATTGCATTTGAATGTTGGACATTACTTTAAATTATCACAAAACATAAGTAGCAAATACTCACTTTTAAATGAAATACCAGTATCATAATATATATAGACATTCCTAGAAAATAAACAGCCAAGTTAGCTGGAGTTTCAACTTGCTCATTAAATTGATAACATGTAAAATACAGCGAAAATTTTTGAAGGGTTTCAAATTACCAAAGAACTTTAAATCTAATTTCACTAAAATGTAGCACTTTGGCTTACGATGGTATCCAATATGTTTAATGATTCTGAAAACCAATGGGCTACTATATACATAAGCATAATACATGATAAACACAGGAAACCTGATAAAAAAATAGATGTCCTAGTTAAAGAGTGTGAAGATATGATGATGATGTGAAGAGATACTTTAGAAAGATGGAAAATGACTCCTATAAAGTTGTCTTAGTGCTAATCAAAGTAAAACGGCAAACTTCACTTTTTCCCTTTTTTATTGTTATCATTTATTACAATTTACTAAATTTGTGTCCTGACTGTAACTCCCTCCCTCATCTCCTCCCAATCCCACCCTCCCTCCCTCTTCTCTCTCTATGCCCCTCCCATAGTCCACTGATATGGGAGGTCACCCTCCCCTTCTATTTGAACCTAGCCTATCAAGTCTCATAAGGACTGGTTGCATTGTCTTCCTCACTGACCTGGCAAGGCTGAACCCCCACAACCTCCCAGGTGATCAAAGACTCTGCCACTGAGTTCATGCCAGAGACAGCCCCTGCTTTCTTTACTATGGACTCCACTTGGATATTGAGTCTATGGGCTACATCTGAGCAGAGGTTTTAGATCCTCTCCATGCATTGTCCTTGGTCAGGGTATCATTCTCTTCAGGGTCCCGAGGCTCAGGTTTTGGCTCTGTCGGTCTCCTTTTTGAGCTGCTGTGCACTCCAGATCTTTCTATCTCCCCCTTCCTTCATAACATTACCTACACTCTGCCCAAAGTTTGGCTGAGTCTCAGAGTCTGCTTCAATACTGTGATCAGTAGAGTCAGAGGCCATCTGTGAAAGGCTCCTGTCCTGCTCCCTGTCTTCTCCTGCTTTAGATGTCTAACACAGTTGTTCTTCTGAATGAGGATTGGGAGTCTTCCCTAGGATCTTCCTTGTTATTTAGCTTCATGAGTGAGGTAACACAGAAACATAAAATCACAAATGGTATTTACTCACTTATAAGTGGATATTAGCCATATAATATAGGATAAGCATGCTAAAATCAATACTCCTAAAGAAACTAAACTTTATATTTTTAAAGGATTTTTCCAGCAAACTATTTAGCTTGAAATTATAACATTACAGTGGAACTCAGAAGCCCACTTACTGTGACCTTCATAAGTATATGGCTGCAAATCAAAATGATGTAAACATTTGGGTGAATTTTGTTACATATACAAGAGAAAAGTGTGCTAATATTTCGAGCAATTTACACATGTTATACAGAAAACAAATATAGTAAAACTAGGCAATATGATCATAGGACAAAATGAAAACCACCATTATTAGTTGTTGTTCAATACAATGAATATGTGATTAGTCTTTTTAACATTTTTCTTTGTACCTTCTTTTCTGATAATATCTATCTATTTTCATTGAAATAAAGCTCACAAAATTTCTATGTTTACTGAATCAAACAGGATTTTAATACATTAATTCATAAGGGAATTTTAATTTCACAACCAAATTTAGTACTCATAATGATTTCTTAAATATGTCTTTTCTCTTCCTCCATACTTAAGCTGCCCCAAACCAACACTCTATCAGTTGCAGCATTTGATGAGATAAACTGATTCATCATTATCATTCACAGATCATAGTCTACATTAGTATATATTCTACAGGTGAGAATGATATAAAATGGCACTAGAGACTATTATGGATCTATTCAGAGTGTATTTTTCTGACTTAAACACCTATGGTCCTTCTCTAAATTTTTCCTTTACTACCTAAAATTTTGGCAGGAATTGGTCTGCTGATGGTTACAGTACATATCTTTTAGCTATCTCTCCATCAGCAAGTGTTGGCTTTGAGGTATTGAAAAACAAAACAAACAACAACAAAAACCAAAGACCTTAACATAAAACCAGACACACTAAACTTGTTGGAAGAAAAAGTGGGGAAGAGCCTTAAATTCATTGACACAAGAGACAACTTCCTGAACAGAACACCAACACCACAGGGTCTAAGAGCAACAATCAATAAATGGGACCTCATGGAATTGAAAATCTTCTGTAAAGTAAAGGACACTGTCATCAGGAAAAAAAAAAATGTCAGCCTACAGAATGGATCTTCACCAACCCTAAATCTGACAGAGGGCCAATATCCAAAATATATAAAGAGCTCAAGAAGTTAAACACCAACAAACCAAGTAATTCAATTAAAAATGGGGTACAGAGCTAAACAGAGAATTCTCAATAGAGGAATATTGAATGGCAGAGAAACACTTAAAGAAATGTTCATCCTCCTTAGTCATCATGGAAATGCAAATCAAAATGACCCTGAGATTTTACCTTGTACCCATCAGAAAGACTACATGTTATATACTCACTCATAAGAGAATATTAGCCATATAATATAGGGTAAATATACTAAAAATCTATACTCCTAAAGAAGCTAAACAACAAGGAAGACCCTAAGGAAGATGCTCAGTCCTCATTCAGAAGGACAAATGAGACAGACATGGAATCAGGAGAAGACAAGGAGCAGGACAGGAGCCTACCACAGATGGCCTCTGAAAGACTCTCGTGATCAAGGTATTGAAGGGGAAGCTGAGACTCATAACCAAACTTTGGGCAGAATGTAGGCAATCTTATGAAAGAAGGGGGAGATAGAAAGATCTGGAGTGCACAGGAGCTCAAAAAGGAGACCAACAGAGCCAAAAACAAAAACAAAACAAAACAACCAACCAAACAAACAAAAAAACTGAATCCCGGGGGCCCTGCAGAGACTGATACCCTAACCAAGGACAATGCATGGAAAGGACCTAAACTCCAGCTCAGATGTAGCCCATAGACTCAGTCTCCAACCAGATTTCCTAATAAGGAGAAAAGGGCCTTTCACAGGCATAAACTCAGTGGCAAGCTCTCTGATCACCTCCCTCTGGGTGGGGCAGCCTTGCCAGGTCACAGAGGAAGACAATACAAACAGTCCTGATGAGACCTGGTAGGCTAGAGTCAAATAGAAGGGGAGGAAGACTTCACCTATCAGTGGACTAGGGAAGGGACATAAGGGGAGAAAAGGAAGGGAAGGTGGGATTGGGAGGAGATGAGGGAGGGGCCTACAACAGGGATTAAAAGTGAATAAATTGTAATAAATTATAATAATAAAAACATCTATAAAAAGAGAGTTTTATAATGGTCCAAGTCAGAGTTTATAGCACCGTGGTCCACGATGGTGGAGAAGAAAATGATATGTATGTGGTTTTACATTCTTAATAGTAGTATGAAAAATGGTGCATTGGGTACATGATGATGAATCAATATCCAAAGATAATTTGAAAGATTTTTGTCTGAGCACAGAGAAGAGGAGAGAGATTTTACTGACACTGTTAAGAACAAGTTGGTGGGAGTCCAGTTTGGAATGTCAAGCATGCAGCAAAAACAAATTAGGTCTATATTTATTTCCAGACACACAACAAATTGTGCCATTTTTCTCATTTTGTCTCCTCTAGTTACAAACTCTATTGTAGTCTCTTTTTCTGTATAATTAGACTGAGACTAAATATTCCTCTTTACTTTCTTCTCTGCATCTTCTTTACCCAACGATTATTCTGCTAATCATAAATTACTATCATAAATTTTAATATCATTTTACATTAGAAAAAGAAATGTATGTGTGTATGTGTGTTTGGCATGCACTTGCCTGTACCACTTTTCAATGTGGTACATGTGTATATCAGATATCAATTTAAATTATCTTCTGCAATCACTCTTTCATCTTTTTTTCATCTTTATAGTTTTCCTTTGTACATTTCCTAGTCTTATTTATACTATGTACCTCCATTGAATCTACTCCTAACTTTTCCAATGTCCTTTCTCCTACTAATTGGACTCAGCAGATTATTATTTTAATCTTTTGAGTTTTAGCTCACTTTTCAAATAGGTTAGCTACTTGAATTCACTAATGTATGCCATTTTTGCCACTTATTAAAATGAATATAAGATTAGAAACATTTCAAGCAATGGGTAATGCAGACCTTTTATCTGTTATGTTACTACCACACTAAATATGAAACCATTACTGTAATTTGCATTAAAGACATATTTACATTGATAATTTTCAATGTCAATTGATAAACTTCTGTAGGAAAGTTTAGATTATTTGTACCCATTTTTAAATCAATATCAATAATCATTTTCAATGTCAGAACTGAAGTTATAGCTAATCCTTTCATATAATGGCCCATTAATAACAGGTCAACATGAAGCATATAGTGTTTCTTTTTCATAATCTCACAGTAAGTTACAAATTAAAAAATAGATATTATGAAAAAATTATTGAACTACTAAGTATTAGAAATAATTCATTAATAGCAACTAATGACAAAGATGATAGTATCAAAACAGATAAGCAGAGTTCACTGAGAGATTCAGGTAATGAAAATACTGTTTGAATTTTCCCCATTTTTATTATGTTCAATATATGAGACTATAGGAAAATAAGGTTCACATGTGTACAAATCCCATTACATCTGTAATTGATTATTACTGTCTTAGTCCAGGGCCTCTAATTTTAACAAAAGCACAAGCATTTGTCATGATGCTATTTTCTTTCACACTACTTTTATTTATTTTCCTTTCTAAGTATATTCAAAAATTTTTTGTGTGGTCTGAATCACATAGGTATAAATTATCTGAACTAAAACATTAGTGAAGCAATTCAAAAGCTCATTCTCAGGACCATAGACAAAGCAGATCTTCTGTAACTCTCCTAAATGAAGCCAAAATACTTAGATGACATCCATGTAGAACATATTAAATGCATATTAAGGTTGTAATGTTTGGTAAATTCATGGCTAAGTGTTTTTATTTTTATCATGTATGACTAGTTCCCCAAATGGAAGGGAACTATTGAAAAAAAGGATATTCCAAAGTATCTTCATATTGCCATCTAATATTTTTATCTGCCTAATGGATTTTCACCTGCAATAGAGAAAGAGAGTGAAATCTTTAAAGTTTTAATTGAATTGAAAAAAAAAAAAAGATTAGTGCAAAATGGATTAGAAAAAAAGCAAGCCAGTCTACAAGATTTCTTAATAGTTACTTTATAACGGCATTTTCTATGTACTACATGTACTGATCTGTAAGTTAAATCTCAAAGGAAACTAAAGCACTTAGCAAATTTAGATGTATTCCTTCAGGGACCACTCCAAACATTGCAGCAATAGCTTTTGCTTTTCACCTGTAGGTAGTTACAAATTAAAGTGCAAAATAATTTTAAATGTTAGTTAAGATCTTGTGGGAAAACTCCAAAAGTAATAGTCACTGCATAAAGAATTTAAGTGGTCAAAACATATTCATCTGAGAATTAGATAATATAATCAGAACTCTAGGGTAGCATTTTCTTCACTTCATTAGGTGTGAAATATGTTACATTTGTGTGCTTGCTGTATGATACTTTGTGAATTTAAATGAAACTTTCTGCATGATTTAGGACCTTTGACAGAACCAAAACAGAAATATTTAATATAACACTACTTTTAAGGCCTGCAAGATGGCTCATTTGGTCAAGGAGCTTGTGGCCAACCTGATGACTTAATTCCATCTCAGGACTCACATAATGAAAGGAGAGAACAGATTCCTTCAAATTATCCTTGGCCACTCACATGTGCACCCACATATGTACCTGCACTCTCAAATTAAACTGATAAATATGAAACTGAAACACTAAAATAAAAGCCAAAACAAGAAAATTCTAAAATAGTTTTAATGAATTATGCATTCTATATCGCAAAGAGGAAAACACACAAGCACACACACACACACACACACACACACACGGGGAGAGAGAGAGAGAGAGAGAGAAAGAGAGAGAGAGAGAGAGCACATTAGTTCATATCCATTATTTTGTTGAAAGGAGTTAAGTGGAAATTAATTTTTTTATTTACCTTATATCCCAAATCACACTTTCCTGTCCTCTCTCTCCTCCCAGTCTTTCTCCCTCTCTCTCATACCTCCCCAACACTAACCCCACCTCCATTTCTTCAGAGAGTGAGAGACCTCCCATGGATAAAAACCTGCCTTGGCATACCAAGTCACAGCAGGACTAGACACATCTCCTGTTGAGGTCATACTTGACAGCCCAGTTAGGAGAATAAGTTCCAAAGGCAGACAATAGACAGAGAAAGCAACTGCTCCAGTTTTTAGGGAACCCATGTTCACCAAGTTGCACATCTGTTACATATGTGTAGGGGGTATAGGTCCATATCATGCTTTTTGGTTGGTGGTTCAGTCTTTGTGAGCCCCTGTGGGGCAAGATTAGTTGATTCTATAGGTTTTCTTGTAGTGTCCTTGACCTATGTGGCTCCCTCAATCCTTCCCCATTTTCTACAAGATTCCCCCAGCTCTGCCTAATGTTTGGCTGTGGTTCTCTGCATCTGTTTTCATCAGCTGCTGGGTGAAGCCTCTCAAAGGAGAGTTATGCTAGGCTCCTGTCTGCAAGTAGAGCAGATAATCATTACTAGTGTCAGGTATTATCTCCCTTATTCATGGGGATGTGATTTTTTTCTTTAAGTTTGCTTATAGGGTGGATTATATTTATGGATTTTTGTACATTGAACCATTGTTGAATCCCTGGGATGAAGCCTACTTGATCATGATAGATGATGTTTTGAATCTTTTTGTGGTTTTGGTATCAGGATGACTGTGGCCTCATAGAATGAGTTTGGCAATGTTCCTTCTCTTTCTATTTTGTGGAATAGTTTGAGGAGTATTGGTATTAGCTCCTCTTGGAAAGACTGGTATAATTCTTTACGAAGAACATCTTGTCCTGGGCTTTTTTTTTTTTTTAATCAGGGTGGGTTTTAATGACTGCTTCTATTTCCTTAGGAGTTATAACATTATTTCAGGATTATTATAGGATTGTTTACCTGATCTTGATTTAACTTTGGAAAGTGGAATCTACTAAAAGAAATTGTCTAGTTTGTTTAGATTTTTTTAAATTTTGTGGAATACAGGATTTTGAAGTAAGTCCTAATGACTTTGGATTTCTTCTGTGTCTCTTGTTGTATTCCCCTTTCAGTTCTGATTTTGTTAATTTGGACATCATTGTTCTTGTTTTTATATAGGTTGGCCATGGATTTGTGTATCTTGTTGATTTCCTAAAAGTACCAGATCTTGTTTTTCATTGATTCATTGAATTGTTCTCTTTGCTTCTAATTTATTGATTTCAACACAGTCTACTCCTCTTGGATGTGTTTACTTTTTTTCTTGTTCTAGAGCTTTCTGTTAAGTTTCTATTATGAAATGTGTCTAATTTCTTTATGCAGGCATTTAGTGCTATGAACTTTCCTCTTAGCACTGCTTTCATTTATCTGATATGTTTGGGTATGTTGTGCCTTCATTTTCAGTGAATTCTAGAAAGTATTTATTTTCTTTCTTTATTTCTTCCCTGACCCAAAGATCATTAAGTAAGGAGTTGTTCAGTTTCCATAAATTTGTAGGATTTCTATTGAAGAAATCTATTCTATTTAAGTTAGCCTGGGTATAACTCCATTTTGAAATAAAGAGCCATCTTGACTGGGTGCTGAACTCAGGTACCCAGAAATATCACAGAATGTACATTTGGCAGACAACAAAGTTAAGTCTCCTAACAACAGCCTCCAGGAAATATCACAGAATAAATACTTCATAGAAAATAGAGACAATCTCCCTGGCAATAATCAATGAGAATCAGTTGGGAATCAGCTGGGATAATTCTCCCCAATGTTTCAGATATAGTTTAGAAGAACAGCAATTGTGATCATATGCCTTAGGTAATTGTGATTATGTGCCTCAGAGAAGGTCACCTCGCCCCTCTAACTTTTACCTAATCCTGTAATGTCAAAACATGTGCCCCCTGCTTGCTGACATGGAAACGCGTGTCCCCTGCTTGCTGTCATGGAAACCCCATGCTCACAGACTTTTCCTTTAAAAACCCTGCTCATTCAGAGCTCAAGGTCCCACTTCTTTAGTGCTGTGTTAGTGAGACTTGGATCCTAAATTCGATTGCTCTCGTAATAAAGCTCTCTTGCTATTGCATTGAGTTGTCTCCTGGTGAGAGACCAAGAGATTTTTAGTGGCTATTTTTAGTGCTTGAGGCCTAAAATAGTTGGGTGGGGAGGTCCAGTGGAAGAACTCGCCTTACCACATTCCTTACCCACATACTAGAGATACAGTTGCTAGGAAACTGGCCCATCCCCCTAGGGAGGGATTAATGGTTTGGGGCCCTTCCTATAGCCAATCAATTCAAAATGCAATGTTTCAACCAATAGATGCTTGCCAGGTAGGAATCACCCCTGCCTTGGGCATGCTGGGAGGGAACAGAATCTTTAAATTACCCAACTAACCTGAGCACAGGGCTCTGGGCTCTTCACCGCTTTGGCGGTGGGGGTGGTGAGCCCAAGCTGCAGCTTGTAATGATTTATAATAAAATGATCCTCATGTGATTTGCAACGGACTCAGCTCCTGGTGGTGGTCTTTTGGGGAATCGTGATTCCCACTGGTAGTCTCTGAGGTTCCTGTAATCCTGGCATTACACTATTATTTCTGTTCAGCTTTAATCCATGATGATCTGATAATATTCAATGGTTTATTTCAATTTTCTTTTATCTGTTGAGATTTGCTTTGTGACTATATGGTCAATTTTGGAGAATGTTCCCTGAGTTGCTGAGAAGAAAGTATTTTCTTTTGTGTTAGGGTAAAAGTTCTATAGATATTTGTTAGGTCAATTTGTTTCATTACATCTGTTAGTTTTATTATTTCTTTATTTTAGTTTTAGCCTTGAAGACATGTTCATTGGTGAGAGTGAGATGTTGAGGTCTCACATTATTATTCTTTGGGGTCCAATGCATGATTTAAGCTTTAGTAATGTTTATTTACAAATGTGGGTACCCTTTCATTTGGGACATAGGTATTCAAAATTCAGGCAACATCTTGGTGGATTTTTCCTTTGATGAGCATCAAGTGTCTTTTCCCATGTCTTTTGATTAATTATGGTTGCAAGTCTATTAGACTATAGAATGGCTAATCCAGCTTGCTTTTTTGGGTCCACTTGCTTGGAAAACCATTTTCCAGCCCTTTACTCTGAGGTAATGTCTATCTTTGTTATTAAGGTTTGTTTCTTGTATTGGCAGAACAATGAATCTTGTTTTCACCTCCATTTTGTTAAGTTGTGTCTTTTTATTGGGAAATTATTGAGATCGTTGATATTGAAAGATATTAAAGACCTATGGTTATTAATTCCTGTTATTTTCGTGTTGGTGGTGGTTGTGTGTGTGTGTGTGTGTGATTCTCTTATTTTGGTTTTGCTGGTATGGAGTTATGTTTTTCCTGTGTTTGCCGGGCCTGCCAGCAGAGTCGAACAGTACCTGAGTTGGGAGTGAGTATTTAACATAATTAAAACAAACCACACTATACATGGGATGGCTTGACAGGGGTGTAAGTATGACTGAAGCAGTGTGGGTATATTCCAGGGGTCATTTTTTATAGGTAAAGCGAAGACAAGTCACATCAATTCAAAAAGAAAGGGTTCATGGAAATGCCCAACTTCCATTTCAAAAACTACCTCCCTATAGCAGATAAAGTCCTATTCTAAAGCTAATTTCCTAAAGCAGTTATGCCCCAAGGTCACACAGACAAGCTTTCATGGAATTTGGTGAAACTTCCTCCTTTCTTTGTCAAGGTAAAGGCCAATATGAAAACATAACAATGCAGCTTAAGGAGCAGCTCTCCATGTGTGTTTTTCTAGGTGTAGTTTACTTCCTTGGGTTCCTTCTAGTATCTTCTGCAGGGCAAGATTTGTGGACAGATATTGTTTAAATTTGGTTTTGTCATGGAATGTCATGACATATTTCTTTATTTATGGTGATTAAATGTTTTTCTGTTTTATAGTAGTCTGTGCTAATGACTTTGGTCTTTTAGAATCTGTAGAACAGCTATGAAGGGCCTTCTCACTTTTTGAGTCTCTTTTGAGAATTCTGGTATAATTATTATGATAGATCTGCCTTTGTAGGTTATTTGGCCTTGGAGTTGGGAATCCTCTTTTTCTATACCTATTATTCTGATTATTCTTAGGTTTGCTCTTTTCATAGTGTCCCTGATTTCTTGCATGTTTTGTGTCAGAAATTTTTAGATTTAACATTTTCTTTGACTGATGTATTCATTTCTTCAATTGTGCCTTCTGTGCCTGAGATTCTCTTCCATTTCTTGTATTCTGTTGGTGATGCTTGAGAGTACAATTCCTGCTTCCTTTCCTAGGTTTTCCATCTTCAAGATTTTCTCAGTTTGTGTTTTCCTATTGTTTCTATTTCAATTTTCAGGTCTCAAACATTTTTTTTTCATTTCTTTCACTGGTATGATTGTATTTTCCTGAATTTCTTTAATGGGGTTAGCCACTACCTCTTTATAGGCCTCTGTCATCTTTATAAGATTGGATTTAAGGTTGTCTCCTTGTGTTTTGGCTGTGTTAAGATATTCAAGTCTTGCTGTAGTAAGATAGCTGGGCTCTGGTGGTACCATATTGCCTTCGTTCTTGATGATTTTCTTCTAATGATGGCTGAATGTTCCTGGTGCCAGCAGGACTCCTTGAGAAAGCAGGCAGAGCCTTGGCCAGACAATGGAGCTCAGGCGACAGCAAGTAACTTACCTCTGCTGGCTATACCCCAAGGCCACATGGCAGACAGAGTACTTATATGGAGGGAATTGGCAAATTGTTTTAAAAGTAAGTTTTTATACATCTGTACAGTCACTGATTTGGTCAAACATCTCGCTCCTTTATGCTATATGACTAATTTTTTTTTCGTAGTGAAGTAATGCAGTGATGGATGTAAACATGGGCACACTTGTAGGTATTAAGCATCTTATCATATAGAAAAGTATTACAAGAAGTGTCTTAGATACCAGGATAATTTGGTACAATATGCAAATTCAAAGTTTATTTTGTAGATGTTCAGTATTCCTCCATGTAACACTGCCACATGTTACTTTGGTCTGGGTTATTTTCTTTCCATTATTCTTCTAGGAAATATACATGTATTTCTATTAATTATTGCTGTGAAGAAACAAAATTATAACTCCTTAAACTTATAAACTCCTTAAAGTTTGCTTCTTCAAATGTTTAATATAAACATGTAGAGAATAAGAACCCAAAAGTTGCAGGGATTATCCTAATCTCAGCACAGCTAGGGCTAGAAACACAAAGGTGAAATTATATTCCTAATGTCAAAACCAAACCACAAACATCTCTTTTGGTCTGTCTGTCTGCCTCTCTCTTTCTCTCACTCTTTTTTTATTTTTTTAAATTTAATTTTATTTATATATTTATTTCTTACAATTTATTCACTTTATATCCCTGATGCAGCCTCCTCCTCATCTCCTCTCTATTCTAACCACCCTCTCTCTTTTCCCCCTATGCCTTTTCCCTAGTCTTCTGATAGGGGAGGACCTCTTTCCCTTCTATCTGACCTTAGCTTATGAAGTCTCATCAAGGCTGACTGCATCATCTTCATCTGTTGCATGGCAACACCCTTAGGGAGAGGTGATCAAAGAGCCAGCCACTAAGTTCATGTCTAAAGACACTAAACAAAGAGGACCCTAGGGAAGACACTTAATCCTCATTCATAAGGGCAAACAGGAAAAGACAAGGAACAGGACAGGAGCCTTCCACAGGGGCCTCTGGAAGATTCTACCCACCAGAGAATCTATGTAGATACTAAGGCCTATAGCTAAACATTGAACAGAGTGCTGGAATCCTCATGGAAAAAGAGGGAAATAGAAAGACTTGGAGGGGACAGGAACTCCACAAGGAGAAAAACAAAGAAAATACTTGGGCCCAGGGGGCCTGGCAGAGGTTGATAATCTAAATAAGGACTGTGTATGGAGAGGACCTAGTTGCCCTGGTCAAAGGAAGCCCATTGGCTGCTCAGTGTCCAAGTGTGTTTGCTAGCAAGGGGTACAGGGGCTGTCTCTGACATGAACTCACTCTCACTTTTTCTCGCTCCTCACTCTCTCCTTTATTTCTCTCTCTTTCTCTCTCCCTTCCTCCTGTTGCTTCTACTTCTTTTTACTTTTTTATTTTGTAAACTCTACATTTCCTGTTCTTTCCTTTCAAGAGCCTAACTTTTAAGGTTTTTTGCACAAGAAGACTGTTCAAACCATTGATTCATAATGCTGTTTTCTGCTTTAAAACTTGTTTTTATGCGCACTGTTTTATTGAGCTCTAGACATTTCTTCTTCATATCTTGAAACTATCTTTTAATATTAAGGTTCTTACCCATGCCATGTAGCAAAATCAGCAAACTTAGGCTTCTGAAATTAAAAATAGGAAGTTAATAAAATGATAAAATATATTGCCTTTACTGTTAGCTGAGAGGTTCAAAAATTTGGAGTTAATTCTTGGGACTGGGGCAAAGTCACCAGGGCACAGTTCTTTCAGAGCAAGGGTCCAGCAGTTCCCCACCCAGATTAACCTTGGGATGTGACTAGGGTCACATAGCCCCTAAGGAAGCCTATGGAATGTGTTAACTCCCTCCCCTTGCTACAACCTAACCTGCATGTAACAGGGCAGGTATCCCCAGGTAGCCAGATCTGATCATTTGCAGTTTTGGCGCCTGAAAACAAACCAATCATTTTAAGGTCAACTTCCCTAGGGACCCTTTCACCCAATCCTATAGTGCCAAGACTTACACTTCCCTACTTTCGTTTTTGCCCCCTTAAAAACCCTGTTTCCCCAGAGTTGGGGGTCGCTTGCCTCTTTGTTCTTGCAGAGGGCAGCCACCCAGCTCGAGTTTGTAATAAAGGCCCTCGTGTGTTTTGCATCGGACTCAAAGCCTGTTGGTCATTTGGGGACTCACGATCTGGGTATTTCATTAGCCACAATGTGCTCCTGTGCACACAA